>CM041778.1:358280373-358880373 GCA_023374045.1 Limonium bicolor | reverse complement strand
GGCGAGTGTCTCGAGTCTTAGTATCCAGAATGCGTACCGGAGTCTCCACTGATCGCATGGTCGGCTCTAAGGTTAGCCTTTCAGGCTGAAGTACAAGAGATGGATGAGACATATATTTCTTCAACTGGGACACATGAAATACATCATGTACCTTGCCCAGCTCGGCGGGTAAATCTAGTTTGTAAGCTACCGGGCCGATCCGCTCCGTCACAACATATGGCCCCACATATTTCGGGCTCAACTTGCCTTTCTGGCCAAAACAAAACACTCCCTTCATGGGGGATACTCTCAAGAATACCTGATCGCCCACGGCGAACTCCAGGTCACGTCTGCACACGTCTGCATATGACTTCTGTCTATCCTGAGCTGCCTCCATGTTAGCCCGGATCTGGCAAACTTCTGCCTGAACTTGTTCCAGATACTCTGGTCCTATAATGACCGTCTCACTCGACTCATCCCAGCATAATGGCGTGTGGCATGGTCTACCGTATAATGCCTGGAAGGGAGACATCTTGATCGAAGCATGGTAACTGTTGTTGTAGCTAAACTCGATCAGATGTAACTTGTCAATCCAGCTGGTCTGAAAGTCAAGTGCACATGCACATAACATATCCTCAAGTGTCTGGATGGTGCGCTCACTCTGACCATCTGTCTGTGGGTGGAACGCTGTACTTAGCTTCAGCTCGGTACCAAGCGCTTCCCGTGTGGATTTCCAGTACCTGGAGAGGAATCTGGTATCCCTGTCAGACACGATAGTCTTCGGTACCCCATGGTGCCGAACAATCTCTCTATCAAAGAGCTATGCAAGCTTAGCCACTTTCCAGGTGTCCTTCATCGGTATGAATCGAGCCACCTTGGTCAGTCGGTCAACAACAACCCAAATCATATTCAGACCTCCCCTTGTAGGCGGAAGCCCTACTACGAAGTCCATAGAAATGTCATGGAACTTCCACTCAAGCACTGGCATCGGCTGTACCATACCACCAGGCCGTCGGTGCTCAAACTTGACCTTCTGACAAGTGAGACACCTCAACACATAGTAATTTACATCCTTTTTCATTCCAGTCCACCAAAAATATATTTTCATACCCTTATACATCTTTGAAGCTCCGGGGTGAATCGAAGTAGTAGAACAATGGGATTCACTCAATATGCGCTCCTTCAACTCAGCGCTACTCCTCGGTATACACAGTCGGCCATTAAGCCTAATCAGGTCATCATCGTGGAGTGTGAAGTCATACTTCTGACCCTCGAATGTGCCATCAATAAGCTTCTGTCTAATCTCCATCATGTACTGATCCGTCATCTGAGCACTCCGCACCTCTTCAACCAAGCTAGTATGAGAGACTAGCGAATGGAGATAGTGTGCTCGGTGACTCAGTGCGTCAGCTACCACATTTGCCTTACCCTCCCTATATTGCAGATTAATGTCGTAATCGTTTAGAAATTCAACCCACCTTCTTTGTCTCATGTTCAACTCCTTCTGAGTGAACAAGTACTTTAAACTCTTATGGTCAGAATAAATCGTCACATTTACCCCATACAAGTGATGTCACCATATCTTCAGTGCGAAGACAATGGCCCCCAATTCTAAGTCATGGGTAGGGTAGTTCTCTTCATGCTTCTTCAGCTGTCGGGAGGCGTAAGCTACGACCTTCCCGTGTTGCATCAACACACAACCCATACCTCTGTCTGATGCATCGCAATAGACCTCAAAGCCATCTGGACCGTCTGGTAAAGTCAGGACGGGTGCAGATGTCAGAGCATCCTTGAGACTCTGGAAAGAACTCTCACAGTCGACTGTCCACTCGAATGGTGCATCCTTTTTCATCAAGGAAGTCATCGGCTTCGAGACACTGGAGAAGTCCTTCACAAACCTCCTATAATAACCCGCCAGATCGAGGAAGCTCCTGATATCGGTAACTGTCTTCGGCCTAGGCTAGCAGCGCAATGCATCAATCTTTGCCGGATCAACAGCGATCCCGGCCTTAGAAATCACATGTCCAAGAAAGGATACTTGGTTCAACCAAAATTCACACTTTGAAAATTTTGCATACAACTGATTCTTTCTCAATGTTTGCAACACACTTCTCAGGTTGCTTTCATGCTCACCTCTCGATTTCGAGTACACAAGTATATCGTCGATGAAGACTACCACTGACTTGTCCAACTGATCTTGGAACAAGCGGTTCATTAAGTCCATGAACTTAGCTGGTGCATTGGATAACCTAAACGGCATAACCGTAAACTCATAATGTCCATACCTAGTTCTGAATGCTGTCTTCTCGATATCACTGTCACGAATAGCAATCTGATGGTATCCGGATCGTAGATCTATCTTGGAGAATACTGATGCTCCCCTCAACTGATCAAATAGGTCGTCGATGCGTGGTAAAGGGTAACGGTTCTTCACCGTAACTGCATTCAGCTCTCGATAGTCAATACACAGGCGGAGGCTACCATCCTTCTTCTTCACAAAGAGGACTGGTGCTCCCCATGGCGAAACGCTAGGGCGGATAAATCCCTTGTCGAGTAGGTCTCTCAGCTGCTCCTTGAGCTCAGTCATCTCTGCTAGAGCCATACGATAGGGCGCCGTCGCAATTGGTCCGGTGCCCGGAACCAAATCGATCTCAAACTCAACTTCCCGTGCTGGCGGCATGCCCGGCAGTTCCTTAGGAAATACATCAGGAAACTCCGACACTACCGGCACATCAGGACTAAACGCTAGGTCTCTCTCTATGTCCTGGACATAGCAGAGGTATATATCACTCTCTCGTCGTAATTCACGATACATAGCCATGGCGGTGATGATCTGAGTCGAAGGCTCCCTGGGCCTCTGGCGGTAAGATATGATAACCCCAGACGGACTCCGAAGAAGCAGTCGATGCTCGGCACATATGATTCTGCCCTTGTACCGCTCCAACCAGTTCATCCCGACAATCACATCAAAACCAAGTCCGTCGAACTCTATCAAGTCGATCGGAAACTCTTCACCTCTGATTCTCACAACAACATCTCGGTGGTAGCGGGTACACCTGATCCGCTCTTTCGACGGGAGAGTGACTAGGAAGTCTGGCATCTCATCACCGGCTAACCCCAGCCTCTTCGCAAAGGATAGCGAAATAAAAGTATGTGAGGCTCCGGAGTCGAACAAGATCGAAGCGTCCACGCCATTGACTGGAAAGGTACCGGTGAGGATCGTGCCGCTCTTGCCGGCTTCTGCCTCATTGCAGACACTCAGTATACCTCTCGTTCCGAGAGCACAGCCTAATTCATTGGTAAACTAATAAGTATTGGGTAACAACACGGTTGATATACATCAAACAACTCCACTTTATTCATTAACACACTCTTTTTACACATTCGTTGGCTTATACGGTCGCCATAATTAACACTTAAACATTTAAACATACACTGGTTATCACATACTTATAACAAGAAACCTGTCTGAGGGTCAACTTCAAACGTCCGGGTTTCATGTGTGTGGCATTGATCACTGCCGACGGTGCGGTATTCAGTTTGATCTTCTTGATGCCATGGTATAGCATCCTTGACTGCCCTCCCATGATTAACACATCTCCTGATTTCAACACTAGCTTCTTTGCGAGATCAGCACGTTCTGCTCGCCATACACAAACACTATGGTATCACCAATGGACCAAGACACCACGGGTACTCCCTTACTTAGAGACTCGGGTGACTCGTCCTTGTCCTGGTGTAACCCTAACCGTCCACCTTTCTGGTAGAAGTTCACAGTACACAGATCTGCTTTCACATTTGGAATTGAATTCGTTTCAACTTGCTGAGCAATTCCCACGGCGTGGTTAACGACCGCAAGGAATTCCTCAAGTATACTTGGTACAATTGCTCCATCTTCAGCTCGCACTTCTTGATATGTCTTGGTGTAAGGGTTCCAGTCCTTACCCATGCACATCATCTTCAATTTCATTCTTGATCCGCTCGGGTATTCAGGTGTGTAGAAACCTCCAAGTTTTGCTCCAAGTTCATCGCATCGTCTGATGATATGGATTTGTGCTTCCGGTGTCAGGTATCCATTTAAGAGTATCATACCTGGTTGGATGACTTGACATTGCTCCATTGGAAGGTCGGTGATGCCGATGGTAGCTTCTTCAGGGTTTGGTGTGGGTGGGATTGGATAACATATATTGAAGGTTCCTTTAAGTTTAGAGTTATCTAATTAGGTGACTTTCACACTATACTTTAATTATTTACTCACATGGTTGTTTACTTAAACTCACTAACACACATGCGTGAAATGCAGTATGCAATCACTTATTTCACTCAGTAGTTTAGGCGGTACCTGGTATAGAAGAGGGCCCTAGCGCCTCAGACCGGTCCACCACATTCAGGGCGGCCTTGCCGGACCCCGACCCCTTCCCCTTCTGGGAATCTGTGTACCTCTGATCCGGGGGTGGCTGATTCACCGTCTTCGGGTCATCGGTGGTCGCAGTGGCCTTACCCTTCCATTGCCCCTTGGGCCTGTAGTTTCTACTGTTCGGGTTCTGCCAGCACTCATAGTCGCGGTGCCCATCTTTTGCAGTATCGGCACTGCACATCATTACCCTTGCAGTCCTTGCCGGGGTGGTCTCCGTTACACCACTTGTAGTAATAGTGGCACTCCGGTCTAGAGCCCGTGCTAGCTGCTAACGCTTCACACACTCAGTACATAATTCACAAGTTAATAACACACACTAGATTTCGGTATTGGAATTTATTAATTACCCTTGGGTGGGTAAGAGCATAAGGGCTTGACCGCATACGCATAGGTGAGCTGCAGAGGCTCCTTAGCAGTGGTAGTCTGGGTCTGGCCCTTGCCACCCTGTTGCTGTCCTTTCTGGGAGGGGGTATGGCTTCCTCTTCTTTCCCCCCTTTGCCCTTGCGTGCCTGGCCCTCGTTCATGGCCTTGCGCTTGAGCGCACTCTCCTCGTCCTCAGACGGACGGTGATCTCCACAATTGCAGCGGCATGGTAGCACTCCTATATTTAGGGTGTCAGTTATGCCCGCCAAACAAATTCACATCATATTAACATACTACATACTCATTCACTTATACTGTAGTTTCATTACCTGCAAGGTGGTATCCGCTCGGCCCCATGCCGTAGCGTAGACGGTAGCTCAACCCGTTGTAAAAACGGTTCACAAGAATCCGGTCTGAGTAACCCAGATCCGGTAGCAGGTGGATAAGTCCGATGAAGACTGAGTAGTACTCATCTACCGTCATCTTATCCCCTTGCCTTAGATTGTCCAACTCCAGGCGCTTGGCCTCTTGCACGTGTATCGGGTAGTACTTGGCTCCAGCAAAGCCGTGTACTCCCTCCACTGAAAGGTCGGGTCAGCAACTCTGCCCTCCCGTACTAACTTCCACCAGCTCTGTGCCGAACCCTTCAAGTAATATGCGGCAAGTCGAACCTTGACCTCCTCAGGCACCGCTAAGGTCTCGAAAGCGGTCTCCATCTCGGAGATGTACGCCTCCAGCTTACGAGGGGCGGTCTCCCCACTGAATGATGGTGGCCTCAGATCAGCCAACGCCTTGACCCAGTTGGTCTCTCGTGGAGGTGGCGGTGGTGGTTGAACTCCGGGCTGTTGCCCCTGCTGCATCGCAGCTACTAATTGGGGTACCATCTGGGCTACGGCGGCTGCTACTGCCTCAGCCATAACCTGAGCCGTAGTATTCTCGCCCTGGTCACCCGTATCTCCATCGCCGTGTCCACGGCCTCTACCTCTCGGTCGACCTGGCATCTGAATTCACATGAACATTCATTAGCAATATGCTTGCACACTTATCGGTCCAACGATTGTAACGCTTTTCCCGACCATAAGGTATTTCCACACTTAGTTAGTGGTTAACCTATCCATAACTGCTCACTTAGGTTACTGTAGTTAGGTTTCCTAACTCGGTAATTCCCTAAGCTCGGTATTCTAGTCATCAAAGCGATACTTCGCTCTGATACCACTTTTTGTAACACCTCTACTACGCACGTAACATTACTTGAAATCGCAGCGGAATTTAAACAACTAAACGATTGCTGCTACAACGCCGTCAACCACCCACGTGGTTAACAAGGCTGAATAAATACAAGTGTATCGGTCTGATGAGCAGACTCCCGAGCATAGAACTAATAGCCACATATACATTAACATATTACCGAGCATTTACTTACACCCTTCACTGTATACTGTCACTGTAAACTGTTCACAACCAAAATATATAACGCCACGGGAGCACAGGCGCATCCCGGGCCCAACATCCAAAAGTAATCAAAAGTAAACCTGCATCCTAGAATCTAAAGCCATTCCGCTTCTTCGATCCTCATCCTGCAGTAAAAGAAATATGGAGCCCCCGAGGGGGTCAGCAACCCTTGGCTGGTATGGTTGACGCGTAGCCCATCGGCTACCGGGATACGCGCAACTAATTGTCATGGTGACATGGCATTCATTTTACAACACACAACATGTACATTTATCATAACATAGGTATTATACACAACATCACACATAACACACAAGAACAATTCCATTCAGGAAGTGAACCAATACAATTAGTTCCCATGGAGAGCCTAGAGAATGTTGCCATGCTCATGCTAAGCTCGTTACATAACTCGTTACCGTCCTGTTAGATTGAACGGGTAACTTAACACAAGGTGCCTCGGATATAGTGATCCAAGCACACCGAAACAACACATAGTATGCCCCTGTGGCCCGACGTGAGTCTGTAAAATAGCCTTGGTTAAGCTAAAGGGGAGGTTGGAATCCAAATTGGAAAACAACCATAACATACAAGAGAATCGAACCGGTTATGACATCGACTCCCATACTCACACGCATGGCCGGAACAGACCGGACTCCTCATTTCCCCCGTTAGCACTTGTTAGTAGTTCAACATTGACTCAGTAAACAATTCACAATAATAGGTCAAGTCTTGTTAGTCACACACATGGGAAGAGAGAGTCATACTTAACAACATAATAATAGTTAACAACTATAAACTCTTTACATGGTTTAATCTTATAAAGTCATTAACACACAGAAAAACAAACAACACACAAGCCGGTGTAAACCGGTAGGCAACAAACTGCAAGAAAACCATACCTTGGTCCTTGTTTCGTTTGATTTCCACCGTAGGTCACTCCTATACATGTTTAAGAATGTCGGTTAATTATTTACTTAACTTCAAACTTACTAAATTTTTAACATGATTGTATGACATGATTTTAATGCCCAACTAATCCTTCATTACCTACATTATACCCCATAGGGTTAACTACATTAACCACACTCTTAATTTTTTTTTATATAAATTTTTGGTCTGTCCGAACCACCGTCCGACCCACACTGGGTCGGACCCTTCCAGTGATTTTCGGGTTTGAAAAACTTAACTTGTCCGACCCAACCATCTGGGTCGGACCATTCCAGAGATTTCTTCAACCTTTGAACATACACGTCCGACCCATGTCCGACTCACTCGACTGGGTCGGACCATTACAGAACATCTACCGCCTTACAAAACAACCATGTCCGACCCATGTCCGACTCACTCGACTGGGTCGGACCATTCCAGAACATTTACCGTCCTTCAAAACACGACCGTCCGACCCATGTCCGACCCAAGTCCTCTGGGTCGGACCATTCCAGAACCAATTACTGACGTCTTACAGAGGCTGTCCGACCCAAACTTGGGTCGGACGCCACCAAAACTTGCCCAAACTTGTCAAATCTTCACCAAACTTCTCCTAAAGCCTCTTAATGTTTCTTAACATCATTTGGTACCCTCAAAACCTCATACAACATCCATAAAATTCATTATCTATCTCCTTAACACTTACTCATTCCATACCGAAATTCCTAACCCTTATGTTATTTTCTCCTTGGTTCTCTAAGTGGTGTTTCATACCTATGATAACCACTATGCCCAAAATGCTTTCTCACCACTACAACATCATCTCCCAAACATCTTTTCTTTCAAAACAACTTCTTAAACATCTTTACAAGTTTCTTTCCTAGTAAAATACCTAGCCCTTGACAAGACTTCCTAGTTTCCCAAAATCCTCTTAAACACTTATAACCTCCTATACATTACCCAATTTTTGACATGGGTTCTCCTAGAACATTACTAAGCCAAAACACATTGTTTTCTCCATTAAGCACACAAGAACACCTAAATTCACCAAGAACACTCTCACACACAAAGTTTCACCCAAATTACACTACATTACAATATAGTGCATAATTTAAATTGCATGGCACTTAGGCCCTTAAAATGCTTAAACCTTAAACACTGAATTTCCACAATATATATGCCTTTGACCTGCAAATACATACAACAACACATATGTCCTTTTACTAGTCTCCTTGAGAACATTTCACTAAGTCATTTACCATTTGCTCTTTAGGTAGTTTTAACAAGCATTATAAGCTCATTTCTCCTAAGGCATTAAACTACATTAGGTTAGCATATTTACCTCTTTTTCCTCACAAACTTCTTTCTTGTTTCCTTATAACACCGGTAATGATGTTTGATAGCTTGTCAACTTCTATACATTATACAAACAATATAATGAGCATTCAAGCTTCAAGCTTAATCTCATTGTAAACCCTAGGTACATATATTGTTTTAAAGCCTTAAGGTAGTTGTTTTACCTTGGTATTTGAAGAGAGTTTGAATATCTATCAAGAGAGGACTCCACCTAGTCCTTGAAAGGTTGGAATGAAGCTAGAAGAAAGCAATATAATGAGCACCATCAATGGTGATTTTCGGTCATGATAAAAACATGGAGGAAACATTATTTTTCTTTGAGATTCCTTACCTAGAAGCAAAGGAGATCAATAATATGTAGAAATATAAGCTCAAACTCCTTCAATGGTGGAACTCCATGGCACCGAAATGGTGGTATTGAATTTTTGAGAAGGTAGGAATGAAGAGCTTGATGAGAGGAAGAGAATGGTGGTGTTTGTTTTTGATTTGGTTAAGTGAGCTAGGAATTACAAGAGGTCAAAGATGGAGTTTGTGTAGTACTATTGCAAATCGTGAATGGAAGAAAGAAGAGAGGTTGAAGAAGACTTGGAACCGTGGGAAATGAAGAAGGGAAATGAGAGAATGAGATAAGTGAGTTTGTTTTTTGCTTTTAGAAGATATTTATACCTTAAAGCAAATAGTAACTTAAGAGTCATCTTTATTTACTTAACAAGTTACAAGAGTGGTGAGTCACCACACTTAAAAACCGGCCCCTATTATTATAACAAGGGTATTTTAGTCTTTTATGACTCATTTAATTACTTATAACAACATATGTTACAAACTAGCTTATTAAAGTTACTATTCATAAAACAAGGCACATAGAAGTGAAATTTTTGATTTCCCATTGATATAGACTTCCAAATGTGATAATATATAGTACACATGTTAATTAAAGAGTAATGATGGACATTTAGCCATTCAAAACTCATTTACAAGACAATTTTTCAAAAATGTGCTTTAAGACTCCTTAAAGCACATTTTGTGTTTTAACTTGTTTTCAAGCTTGGTTTTCTTTGGTAATTGGTTTAATATGTTCATTAATATATAAATAAGATCTTGGTAAGTTCATTAGGTCTTAACCAAGCTTATCCCAAGTTTAGAGCACATTTTGGCTCTTATTGACCTTAAAGCACATTTTGTGTTTTCTATGGTTTTATTTTCTTACTAATGTTTCTAAGACTCTTTTTAGTCTTAATATACCATATTAAAATGTTTAAACAACATACTAAGGTTTGGGGTATTTCACTGACATATCAGGGCTCGGAGCGTGTGGTCGTGCACTAACCACGTTTGCCTGTTGAGGAAGTTTGTTCATTGCTATTTGCTCCGCCACCTTCTATAGAGCGCTAACCTTTGTTGATGTTTGAGCATTGCTCTCCAACAACTGCTCGTGACTTTGCATTAGTTTGTCAAATTTTGCATCGCTCTCTCCCACTTGATATAAACCAGCGGTACTACCCCTGGTTCCACCGGTGGCCCAATCCCTAATCTCTTCGTAAAGAGATTCAACCCCACCAAGGAATTGATCTCCAGGCTTCTTTAATATATCTGCACCAAGGGAGGATAAGATCATCGTCTTACATTGATTGATCAATCCTTTATAATACAACTGAGATAGTCGTTCCTTGGTGAGGCCGTGGTGTGGACATGTGCGCAGCAACCCTTTGAATCTGTCCCAAGTCTCACAGATGTTCTCCGAGCTAGGCTGTCTGAAGTTGTATATCTCGGCGATCATCTCCATGGTGCGACTTGGAGGCATGAATTTGTCATAAAACTTTGTTGCCATGTCCTCTCATGTGGTGATGGTACTGGGGATAAGACTCTAGTACCTTTGCTGGCGTTCCCCGTAAGGCTATGGGGAAAGAGGGAAAGTCTGGCGTATAGGAGGACATTATTTGTGGAGGTTAGGCTGTTTGTGTGTTGTAGAAATTTAGTGATGTGGAGCAAAGCATCGTCCGGGTTTGTACCGTCGAACATACCCAACTCCTTGATGCATCGGATTTGATGATATGGCTTAAGTTTTTGCCATTCATCGTACTCGTTTTGTGGAAGGAGAGGGAGGTTGATTGCGGGCTTTTGGCCGGTTGATGTTGCGGACGGTAGGTGCTGCCATTGGTGTAGGAGGTAGGTGTTGTTGGTTTCTTTGTTGACGAATGGAGCGAAGAAGAGTCCTCTCGATTTCTGGGTCAAATTTTGCTAAATATTCAGGAGAATTCGTGGACTGCAGAAGCATTCACTTTGATAACTTCAGGAGGAGCAAGAGAAAACGTTATAATACTTCGTAATAATAAAAGAAATAATACAATGACATATTTAAAATTACGAAAATACAAGATGAAATAAAATTTTGTGTATGCCGGGTTCAGTGCCGGGTCTATCGTATCCGGCGTTGTATAACTCCAATAATGCCGGATGTATAATACCCGGCCTCTCGCCCAGCTAATGCAAACTCCAAAATAAAATCGAAGAACAAAGTTTAGGGAGTACTAAAAGAGAAAATTAAATGAAAGGGTAGAATATTATATGAAACTTTAATACTTAACGAAAAATAAATAAAATTAACAAAATCTTGAACAGGCCGGATATCATGCCGGGTGAAACCTGTCCGGCATCGGACTTCCTCCGAGTATGTCGGGTTAGAGTTACATGGCATATTACCCAGCGTGTTCAGTCTTTTTCAAAAAGAGAAAGATAAATAAATCGGGAAAGAGAAAGGGAAGATAACATGAAGTTTTCATAAAGAGTAAGATTAGAAATATTTATAAAAAAATCAAAAAAATCAAAGAAAAACAATTGCAAAATAAAAGTTGAGATTAAATATCAGATGATGTGCCGGTTTGGTCTTATCCGGCACAGGACTTCCTCCAATTTTGCCGGATGTACGAGACCCGGCATCGCACACGACACCTCTCAACCTATTGAACAAATTAAAACAACAAATGACAGATTTAGTTAAAGAAGAATTTTTGAATGTGTCGGGCACTACGTATCTGGTAATGTACCCGACATATTCAACCGAAACACTAAATAAACAAATTAAATTAAGGAATCAAAGAATCAAGGAATAACAAATAACGAATAGGGTGTTTTACCGAATTAAGGACTTGGACTAATTCCAAGTCCCTGGCAGCGGCGCCAATTTGCTTAACAGAAAATTTAAAGGAAAACTATATACATAAAAAGAATAAAATACTAAACTAAACCTACAACTCTACTACGGGTAGCAAATAAAACCTGGTCGAAGTATAGTGTAAATATATTACGACCGAGAGTATCGAACCCAAGGGACTTATAGAAAATTAGTCCTAATCCGGTAATAACCTATTCTATAACAAGGGGGAAAAGTAAATATGGTTCTAAACTAAATAACTAAACAACTAAACTATCTAAATGTATGATTCGGGACTAGATCAACCCAAGTACCACTGTGAACACTCAATACATAACAAGTCTCTTAAACCACCCGAACAAATGAACATGCCGGATGTCCTGCCGAATAGTTTCTGCGCGGCATATTTAAAGACATTGAACATGTCGGACAGAACCAACCCGGCATTAGACCCGACAAGAACGAAAATGCAAGTTTCTGTCCTAGTCTCAAACATTAAAACAAGGACTCGCTACCCATTACGAAGCCAAGGATCTCTCGTTAGTATTCGACCAGAATAACGAAAATCCATAAGGTTATTCAACTCATTCGGTTTTGTCATCTGCACTCTGCAACCTAACAATGGTGAAAGACCACCAAGACTCTCAACCAAAACACCTTATTAGAAGATAGGAGAAACAAGTAGCGATCTCATTTCGCCTCTCATGAAGATCTGAGTCTTAGCAAAACTTGGGAATATATATACTGAATGGTCAAAGTGTTTACAAGGAAAGAACTCATCCCTAACCAAACTAACAAGGATCTCTACTTCACCATCCACACAACTACAAGAAGAGAATACAAAGAGGGAGAAGGAAATATTAATAGCCTTAACCCGACAAGGTCTTCTTCTTCTCTTGCGTGGATGGATCCGTAGACGTTCCTTGGACACCAACAGATGGAATGCGGCGGAAATGAAGTGAGAATGGCGTGGATTTGGTATGTTGAAGTGTGTCAAATTGCAGCCTTTCTCGGCCTATTTATAGGCATCGTATGTGTCTGTTGCCGGGCGTTGTGCCGGATCGTCAGTAGCCGGCACACGTGGTAAATGCGCCCAACTGTTAACGGTCGAAACCATCAATTCCGCGCAAAACAGTGCATATGCCGGGTAGGAGATACCCGGCATCACACCCAATAGCGGTTGGAAATCACGTGGAACACATGTGCTGTCGTATGGTCAACCGAAGCGACTTTACACTCATACCGGATAGCATTTACCCGGCATCGCATCCGGCAAAGCCTCATTTCTGTTCTGTGTTCATGCCGTGTAGAGCCAACCCGGCATCGAGTTCGGCATTGGTGGAATTTCTGCCTAGAGATTCGTTCCTTGCTTATAAAACACATAAAACATAAGACTGTACAAATAATATACTTTAACGCATAATATAACATAAATAACACATATATAACTTTATTTAGATAAATATAATACTAAATGTAATGCATAAAATATGATAAGTCTATGGCTTATCAGTCTGACTGGTTGTCTATGCTAGAAGTCCTCCAGATCTCTCACCGACAGGTGCCCGACTGGTAGAGCACATGTCGTGGATTGAGCATGCTTGCAACCGTGCGTGCTAAGCCACTCATGACTTAAGTGCATTTGCAACCTTGCGTGCTAAGCCACTTATTCACCTGTCTATCTGAAACTTGAATCTTGACAAACACATTAGATAGACAATACAAGGTTTGATATCATCAAAACTAAAGGATCTTGTCTTAACACCTTCCTCTCTTCATCTTGGTAATTTCTTTTGCAAATCTAGATTGGTGAACTATGATTTATATAGGAATATGATTTGCTTGTCTTTCTTTTGTTCTTAAGCACTCTAATTGTAAATAGACAAACCATAAATGCTCTCTTTTTGTTTCATTCTCGTGTTAATATTGCAAAGGAAATTGTTCCTCTCTTGTTCTGTTTTCATCCTCTATAACTCAGGGCAATTTCACTCAAGTTAAACAGAAACACATACTTGTATGTTCTTCCTTTCCTAACTCACGGTAATCTACAACAAACTAGAACATGTTTTCGCCTTAGGTTCGTTCTTTATACTCATGATAATGTTGCATAGGGAAAATAGGCTACTGCTCTTGTTTTGTTGCTCTTCTGCAACTGTTTATTCTATAATTTTCCACTGTAATTTTGAAATTCAAAGGAATAGAACTTACCTTGTATGTTTCTTCTTGCTTCTTTTCAACTTATGGTAATGTTACACCAAAAAAAAAAGAGAAGAAGCAAGTCCCTTATGCCAACTCATGGTAATGATTTATGAAAAGAAACTGCACCTCCAATCCTTTTTACACTGATGATTTTGTAGACCCACTGTCAAACAATAAACAAGAAGCATCTCTGCACTTCTTTCACTTTCTTCTATTTTCAGCAAGCATAACCTACTACTTTCTTGTCTAATATTCACGGTAATTGCAACGGACTCCTGTTGTGCTTGCTTTTTAATTTGATTTCACAAAGTAAAGACCAGTATGAACGGAATCATGCATTCCCTCCCTTACATGTGCAATTGAATGATTCAGCAGCATGTTCTCCTCTGACTTCCTCATTCTTCTTTCACGGTAATGCTGAACAAAAGCATCTATATATGCTTGTCATCATTCTTTTCTATTTTTCACTGTAATTGCAATGGAATTGTTGTTCATTTCTATATAATATTGGTTTCTCTTATAATTATTAGAAATAAATTTGCTATTACCGATTTAATAGGTGAGGTTGTTAATCATCAAGTTAAGTCTATTAATGGTGGATTAATAAATTTCTAAGTCAAGTGCTTAAATCATAAATAATACTAATTATTTTGTTTTGTTGCAACTGAAGAAAGACCTTAATTATCGTTTTAATAACATAAATTTATTAGTGAAAGGAATTAAATTATAAACACTAAATAAATGACTACAGGATTCTAGTAGACACACTAATAATTTGGTACTGGTTTGGTGCTTTGGTGAACTTTAGATTTTAAAATACATATGCATTAAATTAAAATTAATGGGTTAATAACGGATTAAGAAATTTCCTTGTTTGACCATAAACTAATTTGTATTAGGAGAAAAATAAAATAGCAACAATGATATTATATAATGTACATAATGTATAATGTACAATGAGGTACATAAAATGATAACAAGGACGTTATTAAATGGATGTAACATATAATATACAAATTACTCAAAATTATAACATGATTAATATGCTTGGTGGGGTGGAATTAAATGGGGACACTTAAATGAATTTAAAAAATGGAAAAGAAATGTCATTTTAATTAAATTGAAAATAACAACAAAAGAAGAAAAAAGGGGAACTTCACACGTACGACCTCTCTTTCCTCAGCTTCTTCATTTCAACTTTCCACCACCACACTACTAGTCCCTCTTCTTCATTTTATTCCTTTACTTTTTCCCTAAACCCTTACTCACGTACAAGGAACCTAGCTCCTCTTGGTCATCGGTGCACTTTTCCTCTCTTGTTGTCCAACTGAAACTAAAGAACAAGGAGCATTAAGTTGCTGCCCTTCCTCTCTTCGTCTTGGTAATTTCTTTTGCAAGCTCAAATTGGTGAACTAGGATTTATATTGGAACATAATTTGCTTGTCTTTCTTCTGTTCTTAAGAACTTTAATTGTAAATGGACAAACTATAACTGATGTTTGTTCTTGTTTCATTCTCACGTTAATTTTGCAAAGGAAATTGTTCCTCTTTTGTTCTATTTTCATCCTCTATAACTCAGGGAAATTTCACACATGTTAAACAAAAGCACATTCTTGTCTGTTATTCCTTTCCTAACTCACCGCAATCTACAATAAACTAGAACATGTTTTTGCCTTATGTTCATTCTTTATACTCACGGTAATGTTGCACAGGGAAAATAAACTGCTGCTCTTGTTTTGTTGCTCTTCTGCTACTGTTTGTTCTAGTAATTTTCCATGGTAATTTTGAAATCCAAAGGAACAGAACTTACTTTGTTTGTTTCTTCTTGCTTCTCTTCAACTTACGGTAATGATACACCAAAAAGAAGAGAAGAAACAAGTCCCTTATGCTTACTCACGCTAATGATTCAGGAAAACAAAACTGCTCCTCTAATTCTTTTTACATCGATAATTTTATAGACACACTATCAAACAATGAACAAGAAGCATCTCTGCACGTCTTTTATTTTCTTCTGTTTTCTGTAAGCATAACCTACTGCTTTCTTTTCTATTTTTCACAGTAATTACAATGGACTCCTGTTGTTCTTGCTTTTCCTTATATTTCATAAAGTAAAGACCAGTATGAATGATTTCATTCATTCCCTCCCTTACATGTGCAATTGAATGATTAAGCAACATCTTCTCCTCTGACACAGTCACAGTGAAGACAGGGTAGAAGAAATGGAAAGAGCTTGCTTACAAGAAAACTGGATTGGGATATGAAGCATCAACTAAATCAGTCACATACTGTAACACCCCTACTACGCACATAACAATTAACCGAAATTGCAGCGGAAATTAACAACTAAACAATAACTAAACGAGTTGGTACTACACGCCGTTAGCCACCCACATGGCTAACAAGGCAGAATAAATACAATTTGTACCGGTCTGATGATCAGACTCTCGAGCATAGAACTAAAACCATAAATACATAATATACAATACCGAGTATTTAATTACAAACCATCACTGTAACTGTCAATTTACCGCCACTGTAATATCAACGAAACCAAAATATAATGCCACGGGAGCACAGGCGCATCCTGGGCCCAACATCCAAAATATACCCAAAAGTATTTCACAACCTAAGATTTACAGCCACTCTGCTTCTTCGATCCTCATCCTCCAAATAAATATGGAGCCCCCGAGGGGGTCAGCAACCCTTGGCAGGTATGGTTAACGCGCAACCCATCGGCTACCGGGATACGCGCAACTATTTGTCATGATAACATGGCATTTATTTTTAACATACATCATCTATAGCATAGCAAGAATTATTGCATATCACAACATAAACACATAACATAACAAGTACGGTTCCCCTTGGGAAATCTAACCAAACATAGTCAATTCACCCGAAGAGCCTAGAGATTGTTGCCAAACTCATGCTAAGCTCGTTGCATAACTCGCTACCATCCTGTTGGATGAACGGTTAACTTAACTCAAAGGTGCGTCGGATATAGTGACCCCAGCACACCAAACAAACATAGTATGCCCCTGTGGCCCGACGTGAGTCAGTAAAATAGCCTTGGTTAAGCTAAAGGGAAGGTTGAAAACCAAAAGAGAAGACAACCTTAACATACATAGAGAGTCGAACCGGTTATGACATCGACTCCCAAACTCACACGCGTGGTCGGAACTACCGGACTCCTCACTCCCCCCGTTTGCACTTGTTAGAAGTCTCATTAGTGAAACTTACTAAGTTAACTCAACAAGCAAGTGTTTAGGTCTAGTTAGACACACACAAGGGAAGAGAGAGTTCACTCACCAACACAACAATAATATTTACAACGGTAAACTCATTTCATGACTTAAGTCTTACAAGGTCATAAACACACAGAAAAACAAACAACACACAAGCCGGTGTAAACCGGTAGGCAACAGACTGCAAGAAAACCATACCTTGGTCCTTGCTGCGAACGTGACCCGCCAAGCGTAGTCCTTAAACGTAATTAATAATGTCGGTTAATTAACTTATTTAACTTCCGGTTACTAAGCATTTTACAAGATTGTATGACATGTGCTAATGTTTAAACTCACCCTTGATTACCTTCATTATACCCCCTAGGGTTAACTACTTAAGCCACTCTTTGTTTGTTTTTTTTTTACAAGTCTGGTCCGACCGACCTTACCGACCGAACTTACACAAGGTCGGTCCATTCCAGTGACTTCCGGGTTTGAAAATTTACACTACGACCGTCCTTGCAAGTTCGGTCCACAAGGTCGGTCCATTCCAGAAAAAATTCCCGTACAAAAATTCAAGCATAACCGACCTTGCAAGTCCGGTCCCCAAGGTCGGTCCATTCCAGAGACCATTTCTGGCAGGGTAAACTGGGCTCGACCGACCTTGCAGGTCCGGTCCTCAAGGTCGGTCTGCTCCAGACCCTTGTTTTTAGTTACCCATTTCACTCCAAACTTCACCTTATGTATCTAGTATGTTCTAACCTCACTTGATCACTTCAAACACATCTTAAGACCTCCATTAAACTCCTTAAATCATCCACTTAAACCCTCCTCAAGCATTACACAAATTCTTGTAAAAAGGTTAACACTTGTAATGTTTTCCACTAGGTTTCCGTGTGGTGTTTCATACCTATTATAACCACCACACCAAGATGCTTTCTCACCACTACAACATCATCTCCCAAGCATCTTTTCTTACTAACCAAACACCTTGAATTTCTCCACAAGTTTATACCACCTTCATGCAACACATTATTTTCTCCTCATTCACCAACGTTGTATAAGTCCTAAACACAATCTCTTCATGACTTTAGTACTCCCCAAGACACTCATTTGATTTCTACAACTCCAAGGTAATGCCTAAGTCCTTATTGCCTTCTAGAACACCCTAATGTATGTTTTCTTTTTTAGTAACACCTAGTTATTTCTAACATTTCCTAGTTCACAAAACTCATTTAAAACACTCAAACTTCTTATACATTATCCAAATTTTGACATGGGTTCTCCTAGCACTTTACTATACCAAAACACATCATTTTCACCATTGATCATTCAAGAATACCTAATTCCATCAAAAACATTCTCACACACAAAACTTCAACCATTTAACACTACATCACAATATAGTGCTTAATTTAAATTGCTTGGCACTTAGGCCCTTAAATAACATGGCTCTTAGGCCCTTAAATTGCATAAACCATAAACACTGAATTTCCCACATAATATATGTCTTTGACCTACAAATACACACAACATCGCATATGCCCTTTAATAGTCTCCCTAAGAACAATTCATAAGCTCATTTGCCATTGGCTCCTTAGGTAGTTTAATTAAGCAAATCAAGCTCATTTTCCTAACGCATTAAACTACATTAGGTTATCACATTTACCTCTTTTCCACCAAAGTTTCTTTTCCTTGTTTCCTTATACCGAAATTAGCAAGGAACTTTGTTGCTTGTCAACTTTCTAAACAATGTACAAGCAAGGTAATGAGCATTCAAGCTTCATGCTTAAACACATTTATAAACCCTAACTTACGTGTTGTCTTAAGACATTAAGATGATTATTTTACCTTGGAAATGGAAGAGAGTTTGAATGAGTAACAAGAGAGGACTCCACCTAGCCCTTAAAAGATTTGAATGAAGCTAAACCAAGACAAGAGAAGACACCATTACAAGGTGCATTTTCGGTCAACACCAAACATGAAGGAAATGAAGTTTTCTTTGGTTTTTCCTTACCTTGAAGCAAAGGTGATCAACAAGGCATGAAAATGTAAGCTCAAGATCCTCCCATGGAAGTTCTCCTTGGCACCGAAATGGTTGTTTTGGAGTTTTGAAAGGATGAAGTTGAAGAGCTTGATGAGACTAAGAGCATGGTGGTCTTAGAATTTGATTTGGTTAATGGAGCTAGGAGATATAAGAGATTGAAGATGGTGGTGTGTGTGGTGCTGTATCAAACCAAGAATGAGAGGAAGAAGAGAGGTTGGAGATGGTGGGAAATGAAGAAGGAAAGAAGAGAATGAAGAGAAAGGTAAGTTGTAAGATATTTAAGCTTAAATAATTAGTAACTTGCTTTATCATTCTTTATCTACTTGTTAACTAACAAGGTGGTGACTCACCTTATAAAAACTGGTCCCCTTTTAGTACTTAGGGGTGTTTTGATCTTTGTTGACCAATTAAATCACTTATATTGACTTATGTTATAGACTTGCACAATTTGGTTACTATTCACTAACCAAGGCACATAATTGTGAAATTTTGATTTCCCATTGATTTAGACTTCCTAATGTGATAATACGTAGTACACATGTTAATTCAAGAGTAATGATGGACATTTAGCCACTCAAAACTCATTTACAAGATAATTTTCCAAAAATGTGCTTTAAGACTCCTTAAAGCACATTTTGTGTTTTAACTTGTTTTCAAGCTTGGTTTTCTTTGGTAATTGGTTTAATATGTTCATTAACATAAAAAATTGTTGGTAAGCTTATTATGTCTTAACCAAACTTATCTCAAGCTTAGAGCACATTTTCGCCCATATTGACTTTAAGGTATTTATTTATGTTTTCTATGGTTTAAATTGTTTACTAATGTATCTAAGGCACTTTCTTAGCCTTATATACCATATTTTAATGTTTAAACAACATATAAAGGTTTGGGGTATTTCACATACCCTCCTGAGTGGATTGAAAAACAAGTAAAAGGTATTACTACTACTTCTCCATATTCTACATTGTCCATAATAAACACCTCTAACTTGTCTTATGATTTTGTTTTCGTTTTTTTTTTGCTAATTAGGAAAATATAGGCATTTACAAAATGCTTAACTACAAATGCCTAGCTTATTTGGTTGACGAGATGGAACTAATATGAGGGCAAGCATAGCGAATGGAGATCTGAGAATAACTTCGGGTGGTGAACCAAAACAATAGTCTACAGATGTGTCGGATGGAAGAAGATGATGATGATGAAGTTCATTGCTCGAACGATGCTAATTGTAGTGAACCTTACACACCTTTTATCCAGATCACTTACTCAGACAGCCACCAAGAAGGCCAGTATATGGACATTTCAATTAACAACAACTTTCAACAAGGTCAAGCACATGGTAGTTCAGGCAGACATCGAGTCATCGCACCATATCAAGGTACAACTCCTGATGGTAACACACCATTTTTTATTTAACAGGCGTCACTACTACTGGTGACTAGTTATTTAGCAAATGCATTTTAATTAAGTGAATATGCGGGTATAGTTTCCAAAAGCTCCACATGATTTGTTCCAAACAATATGAATCGAGAATATGGTCTAGATTATCAGATACAACAAGTAACTACCACTGAAGATAATATCAAAATTTCACTAATCCTTTATGTTCTTCTGAGAGTGAGAAGCTTCCGAATGGGATCAGTTGATGCAGACTCCAAGCAATGGGGTACAACAAGGGCAAAAAAAAGAGAGGAAAATTACAGCCTAAGAGGTATGTTTGTAAAGGTAGAACCAAGTCAAAGGGTAGCAAGGGAAATAATAATGCAATAGTGGAGGAACTACAGGCATAAAAGGTGGTTTAAACGACAAGCTGGGTAATGCAAACGAGTTGCTAGCTGAGGTGAAGGAAAAACTAGAATTAGCACTAGGGTAATAAGTGTCCAAGATGCTAATAATCGTACTAGACGTGTTCCTGGATTGACCACAAGTGAGATAGTTCATGCGTGTGGAGGGTAAGTTTTCGGTATGAGGGGGGTCTATGCAAATATGGTCTGACTTAGAAGCCAAGATCCTAAAGATATGTCATTCTATGGATGGTGAAAACCTGTTATTCATGGCATCCCTCAAATACCTACTAAACCGTCCGTCTTTCCCAGAAAGCATAGGCAGAATGCTAATAAGCACCACACCCGCCCTTAATAGGCTCCACGCGGACTTATGCCCTAAGGGTAGAAATTGACTAGAGTCGCCACCTAGTTTGACCTAAGGAACTAGGAAGGGATGAGAATGAGGTTTCTAAGAACCATTAATTGACTCTGATATTGTTGCCTATGGATAGGTCTTATCTGGTCATTTCAGAGATTCTATTATGGGTTCACACTGGGTTACACCCCTTAGAAGTGGCAACGACCACGACATTGGATTGGTGCCCGAGGAAACCTCGGTCTCAAATTTTCGGGATCGCCTTCTTTCAAAACCTTTTTAGATAGATTTAATTAAAGCTAAAGGATAGGATTGAGTGTGGACTATGATTGAAGGAGGCATTGAATGAGTTCATAATGAATTATTGGGCGAGCTCTGAAGATTTAGAGGAATGAACCCGATGTGGGTGTCGTTTGATTTTGAGTGAGGTAGAGGATTGAAGACATCTCGACCTTCGAAGTGTTGTAGGGGTTTTAAGAGTTTTGAATGGTTACAAAAGTATTTTGGTCATTTTCATGGAACTGAGGGGTATTTGGTCATTTTGTGGAGCTGAGGGGTATTTTGGCAATTTCGTGGAGCTAAGGGTTATTTTGGTCATTTTGTGAAGTAGAGGGGTATTTTGGTATTTTGGTCATTTTGTGAGGTTGAGGGGGTATTTTGGTCATTTTGTGAAGCTGAGGGGGATTCTGGTCATTTTGTGAAGTTGAGAGGTATTTTGGTATGGCCGAAATCTTGAGGTGTTTTTGAAAGTCAAAGGTATTGAAAAGGAGTTCGGGTTTTCAGGATGATTGAGTATATTAGAGGGTATTCTGGTTTTTAAGTATTCAGGAATTGAAGGTCTCTTGGATTTAGGATAGCTAAAACAATGTTCGGGATTGAGATTCTAAAAAACGGAGCATTCAAGAGTTAGGGATCCTAAGCCAATGGGACTATGGTGGATTTGGGTTTATTGGAAGGTTAGGAGATGTTGGTCTAAAGCTCGAATGAAGGGTTGGATTGATTTGTTCAAAATTATCTCTTTTAAAGTTTTTGGGCATGAAGTGCTTTGTTTTAACACGCTTCGGATGAATCGGGACATGTTTCTATTGTTGTGTCACGTACTGGAACACAAATATTACGTTGACTCAAGGAAAAACACATCGTAAAAGAGCAAGTAGCATGGTTTCTTAGAACATTGAGTCACCGATGTGCAAACAATGACTCAATGAAGCGTTTCCGACGATCAGGTTCAACAATTAGTCTACACTTCGGTGACATTTTAGAGGTGGTAGGAAGACTTGGGACAGATGTAGCGAAGCCAAGGGTTCCTACATATTCGAATGTTTCATAAAACACAGGATTGTGTGGGAGCTTTAGTGAAATAACATTTTAATCATTTTACTAGGATAATATAAGTATTTTGCTCTGTAGTATTAATTTTTTATAAAACGCAGGATTGTGTGGGAGCTTTAGACGGTTGTCATGTCGGACTCACCGTACCGAAGAAGGATCGAATATGATTTATAAATAGGAAAGGTGTTACTAGTACAAATTTCTTGGTTGTTTGTGATTTTGACATGCTTTTGTGTTTGTTTGTACCGGATGGGAGGGTTCAGCACACGACACAAGAGTCTATTTGAACTCTATCAATGATACGTCCATGAACTTCCCGAAGCCTCTTCCAGGTTATTTCATAACAGATTACTGATAGCATAGTTTGGGAAATTTGTTCCATCTCATCTTGTTTTCATTGACTTCATTTTATTTGTTTTCATGCAAATACTACCTTGGGGATAAAGGTTATCCTAATAGAGTACCCTACCATCTTTCTGAATTAAGAGGTGAAAATCTGAGAGGGTCTAAGGAACAATTCAACAAAATTCATTCATCGATGTGGTCTGCAATCGAAAGGTCCTTCGAGGTATTGAAAGCAAGGTGGAAAATACTGTGTAAGGTCCCAAGTTTCCCGTTGTTGAAGCAAATCAAAATTGTGAACGCTAGTTTTGCGTTGCACAAGTTCACCATACTTAGCCAGTTTGGAGACCCGTGTTTCAACTTAATTGACTTTATCCCTCATTTTATACCGTGTGCTAATGATGATGACCAACCAAAAACTCAACAACCTATTAGTACAAGAGAAGATAACGACACGCAAGAAATGGTGACATTGAAAAATAGATTGACAGCACAACTTGTAACTCCCCTACTATAATCGGCCCCTAATCATCTTACTTAACATAGTAATCGCAGCAGTAACCTAAACAATTGAACCACTGGTGTCATTCTCACTCGCCAATACGAGTAATAACGTGTTTACTGATATATTTATAATACGAAATAATTTCCCAAGTGACTGAAATACCCCAAATTAAAAATAGTGATTAATTAGGCTAATGATGATTTTAGAGGCATAATTACACCTAAATAAACATGGGGAATGATTTTCGAAGAAAACGAATCCTTAAAACGGATAAAGAACATAGACGAACCTTAAAGCGCATTTTTCGAGGAAACTGTGAAAACGCGATTTTAAGCGGGTTAAATAGACCTGTAATAATTTTGGTCAACCAAATAGTAATTATTAAACATTAATGAAGGTATGGAACCATTAAAATTAATTAAACGAGAAAATTCCGGAAAACGTGTTCCGCTTAGTGAGTAATGTAAAAACTGGAAGTTATGGGGTGCTAAATTTAATAAAGCTATACTTACATGTCCCATTTGAATATAAAAATCAGGAAGCTAAGTGTGTGAGTGAGTGTGGCCGGTCCCCTTTCTCCCCCCTCTAACTCTCTTAATTTCTTCCTTACTCACTAAAAGACAAACTCATAAAGTAAAAAGGAAAATGGGTCACTCTCTCTCCTACCCACTCTTCCTCACTCACGATTTCTCCTCCCTCTTTCTGATTTTATTCTTCCTCGTAGCATATCCATGGCGATGGAGAACTCCCCCTCCAGCTCTCTTTTCTCTCTCCACTTTTGAAAGCTCAAACCATCTCAAATTCCATAAAAACTACACCATTGGAATCCCCTCCTCTTGAGCTTCATTCTCCACCTTTCAAAAGTTAAAAAGTTCACACTTCTTCACCATGGCTGTTGCTCATTATGGAGCTTGAAGACTACCATTTGAAGTACCTACATCTCCTTGTTGTTTTGAGGTAAAAAGAGTCTTAAAAATTCATCTTTTTCCAGCCGTTTTTTGCAAAACGAAATTTAAAAGTGGAGCCTTATTTTCTTCTTGCTCCAGCTGGTTTTCAATCCCTTCAAGTGGTGTTGGGGCTTATTGTTTTGCTGCTCAAAACTCCATCTAGAGGTTCTAAGGTAATTCTTCCTTTAAACTTTAAACATGTGTTCAACCCTAGATTAAATACGAGCAAGTTCTAAGTGGGAGTTGTTGTGTATTGGTGGGCTGTAGCATTTCTGGAAGTGTGAAGGAAGAACAAGAAGAGAAGAAAAAGAGAAAGGAGGAAGAGGAAAGAGAAGAAAGAAAGAAAACTAGAACTACAAGGTAAATGTTCTTACCTTGGGCTAGTTTTGTATACTTTGTGTAACAGATTTTAAATGCTTGTAATGAGTAATGTATATAGCTTTGAGTAATAATTGGGTTGTAGTATAATGATGAAGAGAACTAAACTGTTTTAGAACTTTTGGAAGATGATTAAAAGCTTGTAAAAACATTGAAAAAATAAGAGTATGTCTACAGGAAAATTCATTGTGTTGTAGTGCGTGAATGGATGAGGAAATTGGAAAATGAGTTGTGAGCTGAATTGGTATGTGGGCAACGCTAAACTTTTAGGGGAACCTCTGTCAAATTTTGTCTAGAAATTTGAAGACTTAAGTGTTTTAGAAAGAAGGGGACAACCTAGGATATAACTAGGGTGTCTTAGTGTTTAATTTGAGTAATTAATAACTTGGGATGGTTAGGTAAAGTAGTAGAGTGTGGGATGAGATAATGTAGGTTGAACTCTAGTAATGGCATTAGTGGAGGAAAGCATTGGAAGGTAGAAATGAGTAAAATCTGTAGCATAAGTTTTTAGAAAACAAGAGTGGAAATTTTGTGTAAGGAAACCAAGGATTTAGTGATGAGTTTGAGGAATGAACCAAGGTAAATTAAAGGGTCAATTAGTGTTAAACATGTTGGATTACATATAGGAAGATTGGGGAAGAAGTGGGTAGAAGAAAGGAGTTGAAATAGATTCAATAAGACCATTCTGACCTCGACCGACCCAGAGGGTTGAGTCGGTCGTGGGTCGATCGGACTAAAACCACTGGAACGTAAACTTTCTGACTTTGACCGACCCAGACGAGTGAGTCGGCCGTGGGTCGGTCGGGCAAAAATTTTTCCAAACTTGAAGTTTCTGACTTCGACCGACCTAGGAGGTTGGGTCAGTTGTGGGTTGGTCGAGAAGGATTCCAGGGCCGATTTCTTTCTGACTTCGACCGACCCAGAGGGGTTTGGGTCGGTCGGGTCGGTCGGGTCCACACAAAAAAAAAAAAAAAATTATATCTATATATATATATATATATATATATATATATATATATATGTATGTATACGTGTACATACATATGTGACATTAGTATGGAAGAAACAATGGTAAGGACATACACATAAGAAGAAAACAAACTTGAGAAACATAGGAAGTAAATGAGTTTTGTAAGTAAGTGTGAGATGTAAAGGATTAGTAAATGAAGCTTGGGAAACATTATGAAAGAACGGGATAGGTTAATGGTAGATAATTAACCGCCCCATTCCGTGCATGTGATAGGATTCGAATAGTCGAACACCGAGGGAGGATCGGTGAGTCCAAGGACAACGGTGAACGGTATGAATTTTTCATGCCCTGTATGCTACCTTGGCTACTATGATTTGTGTGTTTGTGTGCTATGTGATCACCTAAATAAGATAAAATGCACGAATCTGGTTATTGCACTTTCTTGTGCTTATATTATATTGTTCCTTGTGGGATGCTTATTTTAACTCTCAGTTTGTATAATTCATGAAATGAATGGATGAGAATGAAGTGTGTGTGCCTTGATGTGTATTGTGTTGACCAAGTAATGTGGAAGAGGACTTCTAACTAATTCCTAACTAGCTAACATTTCTAACATTGAGAAATTGGTAAATTGGAATGAGTAGAAGTCCGATATAGTTTTGGCCACGCGTGAGGAGGAGGAGACACGAGAGGTTAGGTCCAAATCCTTGTCTTAATCTTTTCCATGGTCCAAACCCCTTAAATGGGTAGCAACCTAGATTAGTGAGCCGCCCTAAAGCCTGGTGGTGGGACGGTGTAGTCCCTGCCCGGAGGTCACACCGACTTAACTTGAGTATAATGTAAGTAAGAAAGTAAGTAAGTATTTGTATGCGTAATAGTAAGATTGGTGTAAGTTATATGGTACCGAGTAAAAGAATAAAGAACATCCGATTAACCCGGATGGGTAACTAGCTAACAAAGAAAGAGGTCGGAATTATGAAGTGTATTACTATGCCGTTTGGCTTGTGTATTGCCTTTCGGTTGTATGTACTGTATCCTTGTCTATATGTGCTTTGTATGAATGTAATGTTGTATGTAATAGCATGTATGCATGTATAAAATGAACCACATGTGTTTGTCCAAGTAGTCGGCGTACCCTAGTTAGCACGCGGGGTGTGCGAAGTTTATGCGCAGCTTTTGCTGAGCCCCTTGGGGCACTGTTTTTAATTTTACAGGTGCTCGTGAAGGATGACGGTCGTGTTGAGACCAAGATTGATTACTTTTTGTGTAGTTAATAGATTGGGAATGGTGTACCGAGTTGTACACGGCTGAATGCCTTTTTGACTAGCCGGTGTACCATGGGGTACACCCTTTTCGACATTGTAAGAATGGTGAATTTGGTAGAGGCGTAGGTTGGTAAACTCATGATTTTTGTAACTTGTGTGAAGGGATGTAATTGATTATATTTTCGGAACTCGGTAATCAAGCGTTGTAATATAGATGTCACTAGTACAAAAAACGTCTATTTCGGCGGTTCCAATGGGCCTATTTCGGCGGTTGTTAACGCCGAAATGAGCACCGCCGAACTAGATGTACCTATCTCGGCGGTTCTTAGGAACAACCGCCGAGATAGGCCCCTGGGATTGACCGATGGAGATTGACCATGGGTCTATCTCGGCGGTTGTTCTCTAAGAACCGCCGAGATAGACCCATGGTCAATCTCTCCGGTCAATCCCAGGGGCCTATCTCGGCGGTTGTTCCCTAAGAACCGCCGAGATAGGGGTATTTTTTTTTGTTTTTTTCCATCCCAGCTTATATATATATATATTCACCACATTTGGTTCAATCAGACCTGTAATAAAGCTTCATCCATACAGCGAGCTCCAGCACACATTTAAAAAGTTATAAAAGCTCCCAATTAATACCAACGACCCCACAACTTGAGAGTTAACAAAACCAATGCAATTCACACTTTCATTACAAATAAAAAACACCAATACAATTCAAATCTACCATTACACCATCCACAAGTGTACAGAGTTACATTTACATACTCGAAAAAGTTCACAAAACATCTTCATGATCATCAATTCATTAAACTTGTGCAGACGAACTCCGACCATTCCTCAAGCATCTCAACAATTTGAGCATTATCATACTGACCACCTTTGAACACTTCTTCGTAAGCCTTGAAAAAAAATGAACATTAATCTAAAATGTACAAGTCTAACAACATGTAAAGAGCATAACTAAAACTTTCAAAGAATGTTACCTTGTCTAACGAGTGCTCTGGTAAAAGGTTTGCCGCTCCTACTATGTCACTCATGAATCTCATGACATAGTATCCACATTCTGAACCCCCAGGCTGCACCGGACACTATACAAACGCACATATTGACAGTTATAAACAAGTTTAAACATTATCACACAAATTTATCAATTAATAGAGTACCTTGACAGTGTTCCAAGGGATGTTACTCTTCATTGTTATACCCTGGAGAGATAATGCAGCTCTCATGGAACTATATACATCAGCAATATATATAGTTTTAAGCATCAGTAGCAAGTTATGAAACAGTTAATGTTAAGTAATAATAATTGTTGTTTACGATAACAAACTAATTACCCCAGTATTGCGGTGGAGATCTTCGGTCTCTTGGCACCCGTACCAAGTGAGTCAAATTGCAAGATTCGTGGGTGCTTCGACATCACCAGCACAAACAAAGACCAATGTCGACTGTCCACAAATTACACAATGTGTTGAAATCATTAAGCAACTAACACAAACTATATGTTTTAGATAATACTAAGAGAAATAGTCAAATATCATACCTTGAATGATATGGCAGCATAATAAATGACTTGTTAGAACATTCAAAGAGGGCATTCGTCATATATTGCATAAGGCCTTGCGGATCACTTGTCATCTGGACTTCACTGCACATAGCAGGACACAGGAATCCAAATCTTCGATCTTCATAGACATTGATCGCCTTATCATGCACCCACCTATGAGGCAATATCATTAGTCATTAACTTTTTATTCAAACATCTAATTCATCACCAATTAATGAATTCAAAATATAAAAGGTAGAAGTCACTCACATGGCGGCCGACTTGATAATCGACACATTCAACCAATCCCTCCTGAAGCACTCCTCGAAGTCGGACATATACATCCCAAATCGATGTATATCTTCTCCTTGAACTATATAGTGAAATATCCGCTCGGGATCTTCCACAGTGAGGGAATCAGAATCAGGTGGTAGCAGCAACAACGAGGAATGCAGAATCTGCATATTAGTCGACAAGCCGGCCAATATTCTCTTCTCCACCAAAGCAGGTCTAAGCACAAAATTTGTGGATGCCTTTGATTGCACAGGTGTGGCAATTCTTTTTCCTTTGCCCTTATCAGTCTTCGGTCGGCTCATATCCTATGATATTAGTCTAATTAAGTATATGGATGCAAGGTGGTACACCAATAGTTTTATAGCAACGGTTAAGAGTAATACCTGCCCAGGGAGTCTGACCAATCGTGCAGGCCACTGCACTGTCGCAGTTTGTGCAGAACGCACGGTAGGTCTTTGTGGGATCGGCACCGGTAAACCGACGTCAGCATGCTCTGCAACAAATTCGTCTAGAAGCACTCGTGCATGGTAATGTCGGAGTGGTTCACCGTGCACAATATCACTTGGACGAGAGGGGAAAAGTTTTCCCCATGCAACCATGACCTCTTCTACTCCAATTTGTAAAAACAGATGACACTCAGTGGGTGCCTGAGTGTTATGTGGAACTTGTTTAGATAAAAATTGTGAATTCTTCTATGATGATATTAGTGATCAAGTGAAAAATCATAATCGTCATGTACTCAATTGAAATGTTAGTCTAACCTGTAGAGATGCATAGGGAAACGGATCAGCCGAGTGGACACTACTTCTCACTACCGGTGCACTCTGCTGCTGAATGGGTGACTGATCAACTGGTGGTCGAGAAACCTCTTGGCTTTCATGCTGCTGTGGCTGAATCCTTGATATAGCCTGAGCGATCCTCTCGTCGACGTTCTGAGTAATCCTCTGCTCCATCTCAGCCAACGCTCTCAGGTGCTCCTCGTAGCTAATCGACTGTCCCTGGCTGATTCTGGACCCGGGTGCGCCAAATGCCTGGCGGATACCAACGTGCCCACCAAACCCAATGGCACGACCTGGATGATCCTTCTTACCAAGAGCGCGTGTAAGAGGATCATCATTCCTCTGTGAGGTCCAGGTGCCCTGGGTGAGCTGAGAGCTTAATTCACCCTAATATAACACACAAATACAGTTATTAGTTTAACATAAGTTCATATACAAAGAAAATGAACAGTTTGACTGAAAATGAAATGATATCACTTACCATTTGAGCAATAACTGCTCTCGTGGCTTCATCGTATTGAGGATTTTCGGGAGTAGAGTTCTTCGGAATGTGGCTTAACTCCCACACTTTCATTCTTCTGCCACTGGCATCCAATGAGCCATCCGGGCAGATATCCCTTTTGCTCCCATTCTGGTACCCTTTGAGCAATACTTTTTCCACCTAAGTGGTGAGGGTACAGATTCTTCTTAGCATTTGCTTGTTGTTTCGCACGGAGAGCCTGCATAAATTAATGGGATCATGTTAAGTGAAATTGAACACAAAAAAACATAAGAAATTAAGATTAATTTATGTATGTATGACAATAAAGTGCACCTGGAACTCCGGTGTGTGACGCCTCTCAACAAATTCTACCCATTGCTCTTCTGTTATGCCTTCGTAAACCTCCCATGGTGGTCTCTCACCGTCTCCACCATGATCTGGATCATCTGGATCTTCTGGAGTAGGCATCTTGTAGATGAACTTGTCAGCCAACTTATTCTTGTGGTCCCGGAACTGTTTCGACATCGCTGATAGCACATCCTTTTTAAGTGCGGGATCCACGGAGAAACGAGACTACGTACATGATCATTCAGTTAGTAAAGTAAACATAAATGTTCTATTATTTCACAAAAGATCATAGTAATAATGTAGAGATTTACCTGAAGACGCTGAAACATAGTATCCTTCAATGATTGAGGCACTTGCTTCCAGTTGTGGTTTATGTTGCAATATGACTTCACCAAATGGCTACCGTAAGCGGTGAAGTCATTCTTCCAATTTCCATGGGGTTGGTTGAACTGATTGAAGTCCACCGGTTTTGTAGGAGGGCCCTTGTTAGCCTTCAGCCCACGTGTAGCACCTCTCTTCTTTTGCTTCTTCGCCTCTGGTGGGACAACTGACTCCTCTTCGGTCTGCTGTGAAGGGCCAGCCTCAGTCTCGTGTACTGCTAACTGGTCCTTCTTCTTCTTTCCTCCTCTTGTGACCCGCTTACTTGGTCTATTCTGCTGTGGCTCAGGTTCTCCAGTCGAGATAAGCCGTCCAATGGGGTCATCAGGGTGATCATCCACTGCAAAAATAAATCATAAAGCATTTTCATCAGTTAAACTCATAACATAAATACTATGATGCATAACAATAACAGTTAAGATGATATTACAGTCTACATTCTACTAACAACATTACCTGAAACGTAAAAAAACATAAATCATTTCATATTTTCTACCCAAACACCCTCATCATGGTCTGATCGTGCGTAGAGCAAATCGTTTTCGGTATCATCAATCGAATCCGGTAATCCAGTAGGAAACAAGGATGTTTCCTCTACAGTCCCATTTTCATCGTTATCCTCATTTTCATTTTCGATTACAACCGGCCTTCTTCCTGGAAGAACAACAGACCATCTGCAGTCTTTCGGATCCTCAACATACCACACTTGCTCGCAATCCTTTCCCAGAACAAATTGATCATCATTATAACCGTATAATCGTGAAAGATCAACCATGGTAAGCCCTCCATCATTTTGGTACCCGCGTCGGTTGTCCACCCACTGGCACCGGAACAACAGAAAGGAATCAATGTCATAGTCTAGTTCCCAGATGTCCTCGATGACACCATAATACCAATTACTAACTGGTTGAGATCGGTTACCGCTGTGGTACTCAGTGGCAGCAGCTTCAATTTTTACCCCACTATTCTGGTTTATCGATTTGGCATCTTGGCGTGCAGTGTAGTATGTATACCCACTAATATCATACCCCTCAAAAGATGTAATATTAGTTTCAGGTCCGATTGCCAAACATCTGATCTCTTCGCTTACAGCTTCTGGATCTGATGATGCTAATGTCAACACATGATCTTTGAACCATTGGATAAAAACTCGGTTTTGTTCTTTTGTCAGCCAAATGTGGTTTTTCAAAGGATTTTGATGCCTTAACTCAACCATATGGGTTTCCAAATAAGGTTCAACAACCTCAAGATGTTGTAAGACAAACAAATGTGCTTGATGAATAAGTGAACGCGAAACTTGCACGATCTTTCTACCAATAACACCTTTACCCTTAAACCTGCCATAGTGTCGTGGTTTTGGGATACCAATAGACTCTGCCTCACTCAAATAATCGGTCACAAACTCCGTGACTTCCTCAGTCACTGTTGCTTCAACAATACTCCCCTCTGGTCGATACCTATTCTTCATTCTACTTTTCAGAATACCCATGTACCGTTCAAAAGGGTACATGTACCGTAAGTATACCGGACCACAAACTGTATCTCTCGAACGATGTGCACAATTAGATGCACCATTATATCAAAGAAAGATGGTGGGAAATACATCTCAAGTTGACATAATGTGACAACAATTTCACGTTGTAGATCATCTAGAGAGGTTACGTCAATTGCCTTGGAGCAAACAGCGTTGAAAAAGAAACATAACCGAGTTAAAGCATTTCTGACATCAGATGGCAATATCCCTCGAATTGCGACCGGAAGAAGATGTAACATCAGTACATGATAATCGTGAGATTTCATGCCTAAAAGTTTTAAATCCTTCATCGATACAATGTTCTTCCAGTTTGAAGAGTACCCAGACGGTACTTTTACCGAGTACAGACATTTGCAGAAACTAATCTTTTCAGCCTTTGAGAGCGTGTAGCATACAGGAGGTAGGTAGATTCGCTTCCCATTCTCTTGTGGGTGTAACTCCTTTCGTATACCCATGGTTTGCATGTCCTTTCTGATTTTCAATCCGTCTTTTGTTTTGCCGGGTATATTGAGTAAAGTCCCACTCACTGCCTCACCAACGTTCTTCACAATGTGCATGATGTCTAAGCAGTGCCTCACAGAAAGATGACGCCAATAAGGTAGTTCCCAAAAGATAGAACACTTTTTCCAAATGTTTTTCGCCGGTTTTGATGTGTTTCCAAATACATTTACAATGTCCTTAACCTTTTCGTACACTTCCTCAGAGGTCAGAGGTAGACGGGCCACACGAGTTTCGGCTTGACCATTGAACAACTTTCTCTTCGTTACTCGATAAGGGTGATCTTCGGGGAGAAGACGTCGATGACACATATAAACATTCTTCCCACAATGTTTTAAACGGTCCGAACAAGTGTCTTCCTCGCATATGGGACATGCAAATGTTCCTTTAACCGTGTAACCGGACAAGTTCCCATACGCAGGGAAGTCATTGACGGTACAGAACAACAAAGCCTTGAGCGTGAAATTCTCTCTTGCATAAGCATCATATACCACGGTCCCCTCATTCCACAATAGCTTCAGATCGTCGATCAGAGGGGCAAGGTACACATCAATGCTATTACCTGGCTGCTTGGGACCAGATATCAGGAGCGATAACATGATGTACTTTCGTTTCATACACAACCATGAGGGCAAATTGTAGATCACTAGCAGAACAGGCCATGTACTGTGTTGACTACTCAATGTGCCGTACGGGTTCATTCCATCAGTACATAACCCAAGCCTCAGATTCCTATCTTCATGTCCGAAATGTTCTTTGAACCGTCTATTGATGTTTCTCCACTGAGGCCCATCTGCTGGATGTCTTAGTTTCTCATCACTCTTTCTACCCTCCGCATGCCATCGTAAGTTCTTTGCATCTTTCGGATTCGCAAACAACCGTTTGAATCTGGGTATAATCGGCAAATACCAAACAAGTTTTGCTGGAGGGCTTTTTTTCTGAACGGAGGAGTACTCACCATCTTTATGCTTATACCGGGACAACGAACATTTCGGGCAATTGTCCAGATGTTCGTATTCACCCCTGTACAACACACAGTTGTTTGGACACGCGTGAATTTTTTTGTACTCTACTCCCATTGGACACACCCATTTCTTTGCCTCATACGTGGTCGTAGGGAGACCGTTCTCATCCGGTAGCATATCATGAATCAGCTCGAGGAATGCCGTGAAACCTTTGTCACTCAATCCATATCTTCCCTTCAGGTTGAACAAATTCAATATAGCTGTCAATTTTGTGTACTTAGTGCAAGTAGGATACAACGCCGTTTTGGATGCGTCCAACAACCTTTGATACTCATCCGGCCGGTCGACAAAGTTATCCTCAACGTTACCAAGCATCTCGTCAATTTGTTCATCATGATAAGTCGACTCACTGTCAACATTGACTCCGGAAGCGCTTGGGAGTTCTGACTCGTTAGTAGTATCGAATGTCTGCTCGGTTCTTGAGTTACACCGATCGTGACTGTAGGAAGATGAAGCATTATCTTCAACACGTTCTCCATGAAAAATCCATTTTGTATAATGTGGCATGAAACCACGGGTCTTCACATGGAGTTGTACGAGGTTGATGCTTGAATAATGTCTAACCACACCACAATCAACACAAGGACATGGAATTTTCTCCGCCTTTGTCCTGTCCTTGTGTTGCACTGCAGCTTTGCAAAACTCTTTCAGCATTTTGTCAAAATGTTCGCCTCTATCACCATACATCCAGTCACGCTCCATACTACATGTGCAACAGATCACAGGTGTGAGTTAGATCCTTTGTAGAATATGGCCTGTATTAAGTTGCACATGTTTATTTCCTAATGGAGCATGACTGGGATGATTGTCAATTAGTCTAGCCTAACTCTAAGGTTGCAAACACAAAATAAACTACCATTTTAAATTTAAGAAATTGTTGCACTTCTAAAACAAAACCGGTGTTTAAAACAATATTACGAATACTTTTTCTACAAAAAATTTGGCATGACCTTTGCATAATTGTACACATCCCGTGCTTATTATTCAGCACTCACCAAAGTCATCACAACCACAAACATTCCAACAATGGCAGCAACCAACAATTAAAATAAATCAATTCTTTACTAGCTAACTGAAAACCAATTGCAAATTCAGATCATCAAATCAACGCTTTCAATTCTCCACTGTATAAGTTCAAACCGGTTTAGAGATTAACAAAGAATCGAGAGTTAGAATACGTACTTGTTTTTTAAGGATTTATGGACAGGGGAGACTGGTGCCTGAGAGGTAGGCTTCTGTGCGAGAGATGCAGCAATACCACTTCTGATATGTCTCCGCAAGGGAGCAACAAAAAATAAATTAAAAAAGAAATGCATCAACAAATAGGGAATGAAGCTAAATTATGTACTAGCACTTATATTTAAATACATAATTGCATTTATTAAACAAAAAATAAGGTTTAGTTACTTACTTGTGCACAGTGGAGGAAAGAGGAACAGTAATGGAAGAAGGCGGGAAACAAGAGAGGTGATTCACGGACTTGAATGTAGTGAGACCTGATAAAAAAAATTAGATATTGTTAGACATATACACATACATCAAACAATATTAATTACGAAGACATTTTAAAAAAAAACGGCATGACTTTTGCATAATTTTACCTATCCCATGCTTATTATTAAGCATTCACCAACCATTCATCAACACAAATTTCCATCACAAATCAAACTAATACCAACTTTATCTATCAAACCAAATTTTAATAATTTGTGGAAATCAAATACAAAGTAAAATAAAGACACAACTATGCCTATTATTAAGCATTCACCAATTATTCAACAACACAAATTTCAATCATAAACCAAACTAATATATACCAAATTCATTCATCAAACGAAATTCCAATAATTTGTGGAAATCAAATACAAAGTACAAAAGAGAAAAATGATAAGTTAGATTATATTACCGGTTCGAAAATGAATTGCTCTCCGCTCCGCTTTCAATCTACCATCAAATGGTAAAGAAGCTCCTTAAGTATTTATCTGTAGAGACACAAAAGAGAAAAATGATAAGTTAGATTATATTACAGTGAGTGAAGAGAATGAAGAGTTAAATTAAAAAAAAATACCGGTTCATAAATGAATTGTTTTCAGCCCCTCTTCTCAATCGGGCGTGCGAGACTTGTGTAGCAACACCAATCTCTACAGAGGCAACGCATAAAGATTGAACAACATTCAGATCAATTAGAATAATTTTATATTAAACTTAACGACTATACAATACTCATAATATATATATATAAATACATTCTCACACCTCTACTTCAAACCGCTACTAAAACGGCTAATACCTCACCTACTACAATATTTTTCTACTATGACTGCTTGTTCACGCTCTTATTCAATTATACACTACGAAACGTTCTACACTTACATTACATCTTTCATGTGCTGCACATATAATTGTTTACCACTTAACACTTCATAGAAATCAACTTAACGCATACATACGAAATTTTCACCCCCTACACACACTTGTCTATTACTACGCTAACACTTTTACTACGCATTTAACTTCTTACACTACTTCAGGGTCTTCCACTCTTTTTTACTAGCACTTTTTCTACTTATCATTTCTATACTTTTTTACTACTTTTATCTAGTATAATCATCATTCTGCTCACTCATTACTTTATACACTCTTTCTTCTTTACTATTTCTTTCTTCTAAACTCACTACAAAATTTGATTATTTTTACTTTGCGTTTACAACTTTCATATTCACTTGCTCACACAAGCTACTACTTTCAACACATACACACACGCATTCTTCACTTCACCTACTATTACAGACAACTAATAACTAACTTTTTATCTTTGTATTTCACTTATCGTCATATACACAAATAACACAATAATATTTTATACTATGACACAACCAGACATCATACTACACGCGACACATCTATAATCATTACTCGTTGCTAATTTAATATCATGTTTTCATTGCACTGTACATATACATTTCATAACACTTTCTCTAATTCTCCACATACGCAATACTTTTAAATATATAAGAAACAAACTACTCATACTTAATGCTCATCTTAATTAACAACATATCTTTTACTCGCAATCACTATACTTATATTTATTGCACATATTACAACACTCATTCATACGTTTATAAGCATAATAAATCTAGCCCAAATAAGCTAACCTAACTATACTTAAAAGAAGGGCCAAAAACAGCACAAAAATTCACTCGGACATTTCGTCGAACACCTTGTGTGCATACATAAATTTATAGTTTAACAACCAAATCTTGCAAAGATTTCACACACACAATAAATATCAGCATCCACAATCACAATGTGACAACAATCTAACAATTTTAACAACACTTAACAATTTATAAAAAAAACCGAAACAATTGTTAGGGTTTGTTCTCACCTCTGTTCGCCTCTGTTGAGTGGCGGAATGAGGCCGGCGACACCAACCGAAGACCACACCGACGGCGCGACACCGCGAAAGCAAGAGGAGGAGGAGGGGCGGGCGGTCGACGGCTGTGGTGGCGGTGGTGGGTTCGAAATCGCCGCGGAACAGAGAGAGGAGAAGAGGGGTTAATTAGCCCTAATGATCTGTAATTGTTTCGAATCGGGCTGGGGGGCTAATTAAAAGGGCCTATTTCGGCGGTTCTTTGTTAGGAACCGCCGAAATAGGCCCTTTTTAATTATTAAATAAATTAAAGAGACCTATTTCGGCGGTTCCTAACAAGAACCGCCGAAATAGATGATTAAATTTAAAAAAAAAAGAAAAATAGAAACACCTATTTCGGCGGTTTCGTGTAAGGAACCGCCAAAATAGGTCTATTTAATTTTTTTTATTATTAAAAAGGGCCTATTTCGGCGGTTCATATCTAGGAACCGCCGAAATAGACCCCTTCTTTACATACGGTATATATCTCGGGCCCCTATTTCGGCGGTTTTATCTACAACCGCCGAAATAGGGGCGACGAAATAGACGTTTTTTGTACTAGTGTGTATTGGGAAGTAATTATGAAAGCTCGGTACATTCTGATTATCGGACCGTTACTGTTTGTAGAGTAAGCCTGGCTAGCCGTAAGGGCGGTTAGCGGTGTTGTATCACCCGCCATAGTATTTGTAATTCCGCTGCGAGTAGTAAGATAACCGAGACGATTAGACATTAATTAGAAGATTAGCGATAGGGGTGATACAAAAAGTGGTATCAAAGCGTAGTGACACTCTGATGTCTAGAATTACCGAGCATAGGGATTACCAAGTTAGGATTATAACCGTCTTATGACGGAGAAATATGAACCTAACTGGAAATGACCGTTGATAACAACGGATACCCTTAACGTCCTTGCGGACAATACCATTGCTTAAATTCAAGACCAACTGGTCATGGTGTATAGCGTCATAGTGTCGCAGTACCTAATGTAAATATTAATTATCCAGATGTCAGGACGAGGTCGAGGCCGACCCGAGGAGAGGCTACTAGTGAGCCAGGCACGCAAACGATAGCAGAGATCGTCACTGCATAGTAGCACAGATGCTACCACAAGTAATCACGGTTGTACAGCAGACACAGCAAAACCAACAAACTCAAGCGGGACCAGCGCCACCCCCTCCACCGAGAGATGTGAATTGGGTGAAAGCAATCACAGATCTCCGACCTCCCTGCTTTAGAGGCGAGAGCGACCCTGCAAAACTGGAAGCCTATATCTCCGAGATGGAGACGGCATTCGAGACTCTCAAAGCTCCTGCTGGAGTTCGGGTGAGGATAACGGCTTATTGTCTCAAGGATGCTGCTATGGATTGGTGGAAGCTAGTAAAGCATGAGTATGTTGACGACCCCACGTTTGATTGGGAATCCTTCACCGCCATTCTCTGATCAAAGTTCTACCCCGAACATGTCAAAACAAAGAAGCGTTTAGAGCTTGACGCCTTGGGGATGACAGAAAAGATGTCAGTTGACGAGTACTACCGCACCTTCACCTCCATTCTAGTCTACTACCCGACCTTGGGTATACCGGCCAGATCTTGGTCAATCGCTTTTATGGCAGTCTGAGCCATCGCCTTCGGTATGGCATGGGGTACACCCGATTTACCTCCCTTCTGGTAAACGTGGTTCAAACCCTTACTGCCATTGTCAATACATAAACCATTATCTTAAGAGCACCATCTAATACCTGAAACTCCAGGAGTGCTATCACGATGCATCTCGCGTGGAGATTACTTGTCAGCTGAGAGTTGAGGACCAGGCGCTTAAGTGCAAAGCTAACAGTAAGAACACCAGCTCAGAGGAGCAGAACCAGGGCAAGAGTTGGAAGAAGAAGAAGGGGACATTCTTTCAGCAAACACAGAAGAACACCCCCAAAGAGAGCAGAGCCCATGCAGAGAAGGACAAAGCAGCTGAGCCACTTCAGCTTGCTTATTCTGCACCAGTGGCTGCAAGGCCACTGAGATCACACCCACCCAAGGGTAAACTTCTAAATTTAAACTTGTACATGTGTAATTACAATAATTAGTACTACCGCTGTAACACCCCTACCAATAATCACACCATTATCTCCTAACCCGTCTTAATTACTAACAACCAAGCAGCGGAAATTCAAACTACAACCGGGGGTGAAACAATGCCGTTAGTCACCCACGTGACTAACAAGGCCAATCCAAACTCAATTACAACAACAAATACAATATCGGTCTGATGGGTCTTTACCGAGTACACTATACAAAAGATACTTCCTTCACTTAATCATTACTCAAACTAAATACAACCTTCATATCCATTATATACGATACAATCTCAAATCCGTTCTATACCGAGTATCTACAATTCCCAAGTTTAACGACTACCTTTCGGTCTTACAATTCCACAATATACAAATACAATTGCTTTAACAACTACCCATATCAATAACAACCCCGTCCTACTCTCGAACGGTGCCCGGCTTAGCTGTCGGTCTTACAGTGATCATATTCGCTTCGGGTACCTGCACACTAAAAACGTTCCCCCTAGGGGTCAGCTTACGCTGAATATGACTTCCGCATACCCCGCATACTAGCGAGGGTACGCCGACTAATTGGTCGAGAGCATGCGGTTCATTTTATCACAGACAGCATGCATACAACAAACATTATATATGTACATTCACAATCGAGTTCGACATTGAACGCAAGCACTAACACACACATCAAAGATTGGTTAAATATGTTCTTTAATTAGGCTTGAGGGTTTCTACCTCACCATGCCTTACTCAACTACTCATGTTCTACCCACTCCCTGGGGTACATACTCACAATCTCAACAGGGTCTACAACACTCAACTCAATTCCCCACTCAACTCGAATTCTCAAGTCCCACAAGTTACAACTCAATTCTCAACTCTCAATACTCACATACTCGATTCCATACTCAATACTCAATGCTCAAGTTCCCAAGTCAATACTCAATACTCAAGGTATATGTTAAGTCGATCTCACGACCTCCGGGCAGGGTCATATACAAGACCCACCACCGGGCTCAAATATAATAGGGCTATACAGTTAGCTCCTCAAATACTCAAATGTCCAGCTCACTACCGGACTACTCAAATCCCCCAAAACTCCACTCTCGGAGTCAATTCACAATCTCAAGGATTAGCCTAGAAGTATCTCTCTCGATAGCATCTAATGGCTTAGGGAATTCCTCAATGTCTAGTATTCTAGGATTGAAGGTTTCAACCCACTTATTGAATACTCTCATGTTCGGGACATTGTTCATGTTAGTCGGTTCCTCTCATTGGTGTTCGACTATGTTTCTACGGGTTTGGTGATCCCTTACCGTTCATTACTTCACTCAAGGTTCGTATTTTGAACAACTTTCCAATCCTCTAGTTAGAGGTTACTCATATACTTCCACTAATATTTATCGTGTGGGTTTAGTCGTTTCGGTATTCTAACCTTTATCGGGAGGTTGTTACTCCCGTATGTTTTCTCACGTTCTAGTGCGCTCGTAGGTTTAGGTTACCGCGTAAGGGTTCAATAGTTGTAGTGTGTTTCTACCATTTTATTAGTTCGCACTTGACTCCTTCTACGAGTCTCTACTCACACAAGACTCATCTATGAGTCGCACTACCAAAGACAATCACAATCAAGCAATTCATTCCCAATTCACGTTTCATGAATTATACAAACTTTAATTAAAGGAATACAATCCAACTACAAATGACACAATACAACCATAAGAGAGTACACATAATCCGATTCGTGCGTTTATCTTGTTAGGTGATCACACAATCAAACAAGCACACAAATCGGGGTAACCAAGTTAGGATACAGGGCATGAGGAAATCATACCTTTCACCGGGGTTTATCTTTACCGGGGGTTCTCATGTTCTTTGGCTCACCCTTGTTCCTCGAATCATATTCTTGAACCACTAATTACATGTCAAATGGTTCAATTATTATTAAGGTGTTACGGTATGTACATTATTGCTACTCCCGTACTTACCCCGTTATCCCGTTATTTCGGTTAAACTTAATGTACTTAAACTCACAACTTTGTCAATCACTTCCGACCTTTGTTTGTACTTCTTAGCACCTTCAAATGTCACCAAAAAACTCCTAAACATCTAAAACCAATACCATTTAATCCCCATGTTTTAAAGCCTTAAAAACACTTCCTGTTCAATTCTGGGGGTGGTCCGGGACTTGGTCCCTACCTATAGTCCCGGACCTATGCATAAGCAAACGCTCGGCATGATTTTAATAGGTGGTCTGGGACCTTGTTCATCCCTCAAGTCCCGGACCAGGTACTGCAAGAACTCTCGGCCTAATATTAAGGGGTGGTCCGGGACCTTGTCCATCTCTCAAGTCCCGGACCATGTGCTGGGAAAAGTCTCGGCTTATTTTTAATGGGTGGTCCGGGACTTTGTCCAAGGACCAAGTCCCAGACCCTGCTAAAACCTGCAACATACATAATTTTTCAGCCCCTAATCAATCCATAAACCACCCTTAATCTTTCCCTAATCTTTCCACAAGTTTTCTACACATTTTAACACCTCAATACACTCCTTAAACCACCTCAAATCCTTGGTTAAATCCCTTCTCCAATTCTTGTTCACTTTCTACAAAATTCCATTCTCACATTCTTGCCTTTACCACACTTGTGCATTTTCTACCTCTTCTTGATATTGTCTACCTCCCACCAATCTCACCAAACCACTTAATGACCATCACAATTCATTCCTAGGTATACACCATTCTAAAACCCAAGTTCAACTCTCATTTCCTAAGTCTTGCACACTAATTCATTTTCTAGTTTTTCTAAAACATTTTCCATACTCCATTGCTACAGATTTTCACCTCTCCTCTACTAGTTCTCCAAATTCCATTTCAAGGCTACTACTACACTCCAAATAACACTACAAACACCTAGGTTCTCCAATACACTATGTCATCTTAAAACACTTGTTTTTCTACCAAAATTTTGCCATAAACTTACCACATCTCAATCCATAAAGTCACACCCATTTGCATTCCTAATCTAGCCACACCCTTACAAGGGTCCTACCAGCACATAATATATCCTCAAAATTGTCCAAACAACAGTTTAACTCCGCATTCTCAAATAATACCACAATATAAACACAATTTCAACTCACTTGGCTTATGAGCCCTTAATTCACAATTAAATTCACTAATCCTCTCGAATCAACTAAACACCTTCTCCCACGTAGATTTAAATTCATAGTTTGGGTTCATTAATTAAATTACCCATCCCAAAACCTAAAGCAATTTAGAACAAGCTTTAAGGTGGATTTCTTACCTTAATTCACAACTTCCTATTTGATTCTCCTCTTGTTCCTCATCTTCTCAAAATCGATCAAAAGGGAATGGAGTTGCCAAACTCCATCCCAACACTCAAGAAACACAAAAATGCATTTGAATTAATTCTCTAAACCCTTGGGAAACTCTAAATCAATTTAAGGCTTAAACACAAGGTTAGGGTTTACCTTTTGGAGCCTTTTAAGAGGGGTTCTCACCTTTGAATCAAGAAGGGAATTACTCCACCATTAGAGGGTTGAAATGAAGCTCAAAATCAAGAAGAAAAACAAGGTGTAAGAGAGAGCCAAAATCGGCTACCAAGGGAGGAAGAGCAAATATGTGTTTTTCGATGAAATTTTTACCTTAGAAGAAAGAGGAGACTCCAAGCTACATGATGATGTGCTTTTCTCTTCAAATGGGGAAAACCCATAAAAATGAAACTCATCCTTTTCGAATTTTGGAAAGAGAGAAGTGTGGAGCTTGATGAGGGGAACACAAATATGTGTTTTGTTTTTGATTTGGAGCATTTATGTGGCTTGAGCATGGGAGAGAAGGTGGAGAAGCCATGGATGTGGGTGGTGAGTTCAAGAACGATAGCAACCAGAGGGAGAGAGGAAAAATCGGTGAGGAAGAAAGAAAGAGAGGAAAGAGAAGAGGAAGGAAGAAATGAGGGAGGAGAGAGAGGGAAGTTACTTTTGTAACTTTTTCCCTTTTTGCTTTTCTTCTTCTTTTATTTAACTAGATAGATAGTAATAGAGAGGGCTGCTCTCCTTATTAAAACCGGCCCCACTTAAATGTTACAAGCTGGAGTGTTTTTCGTCTTTTACAGAAAACGCTCGTTATTTTACCCGGTTTAGCACTATTCACTAACCGGGCCCGTTTTCCGGAATTTTCTCGTTTCTTTAATTTTAATGGTTATTATACTCCCATTAATGTTTATTTATAGTTATTTAATGAACTATAATTTTTACGGGTGCGTTTGACCACTCAAAGTCACGTTTTCGGGTTTTCTCGAAAAACGTGCACTAAAGCTTTATTAGCATTTTTAATTCGTTTTATGGATCCGTTTTCTTCGGGAATAGTTACCATATATTATTTAGGCATTATTAAGCCTTTTAAATTCATTTAGTACCCTATTTAAGGTTGTATTTCTCCTAGGGTCACTTAACGCTCGTTTTAGCGTTTTTCACTCTTTAAGCGTTTTTATTATTTCTTTTGGATTTATTCTTTTTACCAAAATTCATTAGGCGCTAATAGGCCCTCAATATCGTATTAGAGTAATTTAATCATCGTAATTAAGTCCGGGGTATTTCAATCTACCCCCCTTAAAGAACTTTGCCCACAAAGTTAGTGAGTCTAAGATTGTTAGTCACCAAGGTACTAAATACTAGGGTTATACTCTCTCAACAACTGTCAGAATCCAATGACTGACTGATTACAAACCACATATCCACACAACATGTCAAGCATGCATAGCAACCAAAAATATCTTTTTCCCAAATCTTTTAAAGGGGGTCCATCCGCAGACAATTAGGCACTAAGTCCTCCCCCAAATCGAGTGATCCCTCAGGTACCGGTCACGTTTGAACATTTACGCTCTCTGGTTCACGGCCGTCATGACATTGAGCACTTACTCTTTCTGGCTCTATGGTCCTTTGGTTATGATCAAAATTCATTTGCACCTCTAGAGAATCCTCAGGCTCCAAAGTGGGTACTCTTCCCTGACCGGACTACTCATATCCGGCGGCCCTTGGACAAATACAAAACACACACTAAAAGCATCCTACAGGTCACTTAGTACCCTTGCTCGTCCGTTGTAGTGGTTTCAAAACTATTCAACACCTCCACCGACTCACAACTAGCTTCACCTCCATGATTCAACCGGATACCCATGCCTAGCCATGAAGGATCCACTAGCGCCCGTGGAAGTGGTTTCAAAACCAATCCTCATTCCCAAGTTTAAAGAAAATCATTTGCCAAAATCATTTTGGAAATTCATTTTGAAAACTTCCATGCAACTCCAAGTCCCAATTTATGTTAGTTTCACCTATTACTAGTGTGATTACTTGTGGCCACTTATACGGAGCTTCAAGAGTCATTCAACCCCAATGTGATCAGCATTGGTGTTGAACTATCCATCCACCCCACTTTGGTGTTCGGTTTCCCTTGATCGCTAGCAAACCAAGTTCCACCTCCCACCTCAATTCACATAATCAAATAGTCAATCATTATTTAATTTTCTATCTTCACAGTCTTTCTAGTCATAATCATGCAATCATACATTTACCAATTTCTAGAATCCATTTACTTATTTATTACTCGTCTCATCAATTGTTACTCAATCCTATCTTCAACTATTATACCCAATAATTTCGAAAGTTAGTTCTCAAATTAGTTCTTCTATCCTCAAACCATTTACAAGTCAAATCAATTTCTATCCTCAAGTTATTCACAAATACAATCAACTCAAATTACCTAGGGGACTCGCTTCCCACTAGGTTCAACATCGGTTTCATACTGATTTATACTCTTCAAATCTCCCCAACATACTCATTAAACTCCTCAAACATACTCGTTTCCCAAAACCATTACCAATCAGGGTCCTCATTCCCCATGGAGTTCTCTACTCCATTCACCTCAAATTTCTCACAATCAATACTTCTTCCCACCTCAAATCTCACAATCAACCTTAATTACATTATGAATGGCTACATATGTTTATGTAACATAAGTACCAATCATCACAACAAATACTTTTGCGCTATGCGCATTGTAGTTTACGCCCTATCACGTAAAACATACATTTCGCGGTTTTCGCCCTACCCCCCTTAAAAAGGGATTACGCCCACGTAATCTACCATGTTTCAACATCGGACATAGGTGTAAGGCGTCTAGCCGTCACGGAGTGGTTCGACTTCCATGCGGTCTATTATACAATGGTCTTTGGTCAAAGGGTCTTAACCATATTATTGGTTAGTCCCTGCACCAAGAATTCTCATCGGAGTTGTTTAACTCTTAACCGGGTTCGGTTCTAGCCTTAGAGGCTTCGAGGCTTGATAGTTATGCATTCACTCGCTAGGTGTATTAAACCTTAGAATTTGGGCCCACTAGCTTCTGCTGCGCGACCCAGATAACTTAGGGATATTTGCCCTTCTCGTTATCCTTAATGCGTTATACAATATCCTTTTATCCCTTTTTATCTTGGGAATAAGGTTTATCAATCAAGCGTGGTATTCTTTTACCGCACGCGAATTCAATGAGCTTCGGATTCTCTATTTGGCTCTTTAGGAATCTATATACATACTGTTGTATATTCTTGTGGTTATTCCCTCGATTCCTCCGACTTATTGTCGGTTGAGGTTAAGCCACTACTTAATTGTAGTGCTTCCTTTATTACCACTGGCTTCTGAAATATGACTTTGCACTTTCTATGCTTCGGTCCTTATGACTTCGTACGTTTCCTTCTACCTTTTTCCACAACTATTATCTTCCCAACTTCCTAGCTATCCCACTTGATCATTACTACACAAGTGCAATACCAAAACACTCAGTCCTACCGAGTGCAGAAGCGTAAACACTTGGCAGTAAATCTCTTATGAGATTAGCAATAGGAATAAACATTGTTTCCTTGTTTCTCGGTCTGTCTACTATCTTTATTCAGCAACTCCATCTCATTATATGACTTATTCATATGTATTGGTCGCTTGCTGCGCACCATGATCGTATTTGTTTACAACTTCGGTTTCCATGGCATCTGTTATCTCATTAGCTTCTGCTCATGTTCTACTCTAATAATTGCTATGATAGCATATTTTCACTTTACTTGGCAATATCTGTAAGCTCAAGCTTCACTACATTAATAGTTCCGAACGAGGTGTATTATCAGATATTCACTGATGGTATTCCCTTCTTGGAATTTATGTGTTCACTGCTCTCGCGGTCTCACATTAACGAGGGTTGTCCCTGCTCGTTGGTCATTAAACAATCTTACTGGTTCCGTTTTGGATAACTGTTCCTATGATTCACAACCGGTTTTGCAACCGTTGGATTTATGCATTGTAATGGGTTCTTGGCATACTATTCACGTTGCCTAGAGCTTTACTCATCTTAGGTTGTTTACACATAATCACTTCTCCTTATACCGTTAAATGGTTGGAGGTAACATTGGGCTCCATGATAAGTTCATCGCATCACGCTTCCGTCCGTTGAAGACCCTTTTAGTATTTTGGTATCGATCAGTACCATTCATCTATTTTAGGGCATCCCCTGGTAAGTGGGATCCCTTCGGTGTTCTAACCGAGTGTTCATTATTGCTCTGGTGCTCTTATACGATACTTCGTTCAACTATGTTGACTTTGATACCCTTTATGGATTGCTCCTGGGTGTTGTTGATTATGCCGTTGCATCCAGCTAGCATTTGAGTGTGCTTAGTTACTCCGCATTGCAGTTTTGGATTACAAGTTGTCCCGTTTAGGGTTGTATATCTCCCGTCCTTAGGGTAGACCGTTGCTGATTCTCCTTATATTTATAATGGGTTTGATGCCTTCTTCGATAGTGAACGGCATCCTCCGGTTCCTTAGATGATCACTCTGGGTATTTCACTTGTTCCTTGAACATTGTGTGTTCATGTTAGGCGTTTGTCTTACCGGTTTTAGACCGGTCATTCATTCCAGCTATTCCATGCCTTTGTTTCAAATTCTTGAGACATCTCCAATGTCTTTAGTCAATTACTAGTGCTTCTCACACTCTCTAGCTCTTAATCATCCTCCTGGAGTAAGTTCTTAACTCCTTTAGCTTGTAAGCTCGTCTGGGTTCTTCGATCATTTGAGGTATTCGGTTATTGCGATTTGCATTTACCTTATGGTCCGTAGAACGGAGCTGACTACTTCCCGTGTTTCGTACACTACATGTATGCATACGTGGGGTACTGTGTTGGTACGTTACCACCTACCTGACTAACTCACAAGTCTGTCAGGCCCACAAGCTCCTTCGGAGTGCGGTCGTCCCACATCCCGTAATTGGGTACACTCGTAGTGCTCGTCACACGCCTAGGTGAAGTATTCTATTGTCAACTCCTCTTGTATCATTCTATGATACTCACCGTGATTCTCCGGTTCGGTTTTAAAAATATGAGGTTCGAAAAGAAAAGCTTGTAGTTTTTGAAAGAAAGGTTTTGTGTTCGAAATAAAATCCAGGGTTTTGAGAAGAAATCTTCATGGCGTTGCCATGTTTGAGGTCTTGACCAAGTCTAGCTCAATGCTGACTAGTTTGTTTGATAATATACTGTTCGGGCCGTTAGGCCTTTCCAAGGTTTGATTCTTCAATTCCTTAGGATTAGTGATCCTTCATTTGCTTCCATCGTCATGGTGGTACTTTAGTAAGTACTTGTTGGTTGTCAAAAGTCTCCCCATTTGCCTTGTTGTTGCTGCACTTGCCTTGGCAAGTGCGCGGGTACGTCGGTTTTTAGGTTACCTTATACCGGTTGCGGTATTGTTTTCATCCCTATATGGTGTTTTTATTGGATCTTCATTTGATCCTCTGGTCTTGGTGATCAATCTCCTGAGTACTTCACAGTGCTCCAGACAAGGTTGTTGTTTATTCGGGTGCTTTCCCGGCTCTCGAGGTACTCTGTGTACCTTGCTTCGTTGCTCGTTCCCACGCCTTTACGGTGGTTACCGAGGTTTGATTAATCCCTTAGGAACTACGCCGTAGTCCTTTTGGGTTATGTTTGATTTAGGTGTTGCTTCCTCTTGGCGTTGTAGGTTTGGAATTACCCATCCTTGACTAATTCCTTAGTCGGTTGTATGCCATTGTTGACGGTATTGTCAACGTTTGCAGTCCGTAGACTCTCTTGTCTCGGGTTTTGTTACTTTGCTCTTCTGTTCATTGTGTAGCTATACTTCCCTTCTTGTTTGCTACACATGGTTCTCGCGACTGCGAAGCATGTCGCCCCATGGTGCCGCAAATTTCATTACCCTGTATTTAGGACCTTCAATCTATTGCCGTTCAGTACTGTTATTGTCGTTGAAACGGGAATCGTCTTCGGATTTCCAGTCCTTGGGATCTACCGTATGACTGGTTCTTTCTCTTTACAAAGTTTGTTTACAGCTGCCAGATCGGGTTTTCCCGAGTCTGAGAGGTCTTTCCATCTCTCTGGCGTTCTTTCCCCAACTTTAAAATAGGGGTTGCGGAGGGCGGGACTGGTTATGTAGGTCTCCAGATCACACTGGAAGTTCCTAACTAGCGTATCTCACACGCTAACACTCAACCCTTAGCCCTAAGTCTCTAATTCCTAACTCGATATTTTCCTAAACTCGGCATTCAGACCATCAGAGATACCACTTTTTGTAACACCCCTACCGGTAATCACACCATTATCTCCTAACCCGTCTTAATTACTAACAACCAAGCAGCGGAAATTCAAACTACAACCGGGGGTGAAACAATGCCGTTAGTCACCCACGTGACTAACAAGGCCAATCCAAACTCAATTACAACAACAAATACAATATCGGTCTGATGGGTCTTTACCGAGTACACTATACAAAAGATACTTCCTTCACTTAATCGTTCCTCAAACTAAGTACAACCTTCATATCCATTATATACGATACAATCTCAAATCCGTTCTATACCGAGTATCTACAATTCCCAAGTTTAACGACTACCTTTCGGTCTTACAATTCCACAATATACAAATACAATTGCTTTAACAACTACCCATATCAATAACAACCCCGTCCTACTCTCGAACGGTGCCCGGCTTAGCTGTCGGTCTCTTACAGTGATCATATTTGCTTCAGGTTCCTGCACACTAAAAACGTTCCCCCTAGGGGGTCAGCTTACGCTGAATATGACTTCCGTATACCCCGCGTACTAGCGAGGGTACGCCAACTAATTGGTCGAGAGCATGCGGTTCATTTTATCACAGACAGCATGCATACAACACACATTATATACGTACATTCACAATCGAGTTCGACATTGAACGCAAGCACTAACACACACATCAAAGGTTGGTTAAATATGTTCTTTAATTAGGCTTGAGGGTTTCTACCTCACCATGCCTTACTCAACTACTCATGTTCTACCCACTCCCTTGGGTACACTTACTCACAATCTCAACAGGGTCTACAACACTCAACTCAATTCCCCACTCAACTCGAATTCTTAAGTCCCACAAGTTACAACTCAATTCTCAATACTCACATACTCGATTCCATACTCAATACTCAATGCTCAAGTTCCCAAGTCAATACTCAAGGTATATGTTAAGTCGATCTCACGACCTCCGGGCAGGGTCATATACAAGACCCACCACCGGGCTCAAATACAATAGGGCTATACAGTTAGCTCCTCAAATACTCAAATGTCCAGCTCACTACCGGACTACTCAAATCCCCCAAAACTCCACTCTCGGAGTCAATTCACAATCTCAAGGATTAGCCTAGAAGTATCTCTCTCGATAGCATCTAATGGCTTAGGGAATTCCTCAATGTCTAGTATTCTAGGATTGAAGGTTTCAACTCACTTATTGAATACTCTCATGTTCGGGACATTGTTCATGTTAGTCGGTTCCTCTCATTGGTGTTCGACTATGTTTCTACGGGTTTGGTGATCCCTTACCGTTCATTACTTCACTCAAGGTTCGTATTTTGAACAACTTTCCAATCTTCTAGTTAGAGGTTACTCATATACTTCCACTAATATTTATCGTGTGGGTTTAGTCGTTTCGGTATTCTAACCTTTATCGGGAGGTTGTTACTCCCGTATGTTTTCTCACGTTCTAGTGCGCTCGTAGGTTTAGGTTACCGCGTAAGGGTTCGATAGTTGTAGTGTGTTTCCACCATTTTATTAGTTCGCACTTGACTCCTTCTACGAGTCTCTACTCACAGAAGACTCATCTATGAGTCGCACTACCAAACACAATCACAATCAAGCAATTCATTCCCAATTCACGTTTCATGAATTATACAAACTTTAATTAAAGGAATACAATCCAACTACAAATGACACAATACAAACATAAGAGAGTACACATAATCCGATTCGTGCGTTTATCTTGTTAGGTGATCACACAATCAAACAAGCACACAAATCGGGGTAACCAAGTTAGGATACAGGGCATGAGGAAATCATACCTTTCACCGGGGTTTATCTTTACCGGGGGTTCTCATGTTCTTTGGCTCACCTTTGTTCCTCGAATCATATTCTTGAACCACTAATTACATGTCAAATGGTTCAATTATTATTAAGGTGTTACGGTATGTACATTATTGCTACTCCCGTACTTACCCCGTTATCCCGTTATTTCGGTTAAACTTAATGTACTTAAACTCACAACTTTGTCAATCACTTCCGACCTTTGTTTGTACTTCTTAGCACCTTCAAATGTCACCAAACAACTCCTAAACATCATCTAAAACCAATACCATTTAATCCCCCATGTTTTAAAGCCTTAAAAACACTTCCTGTTCAATTCTGGGGGTGGTCCGGGACTTGGTCCCTACCTATAGTCCCAGACCAATGCATAACCAAACACTCGACATGATTTTAATAGGTGGTCCGGGACCTTGTCCATCCCTCAAGTCCCGGACCAGGTACTGCAAGAACTCTCGCCTAATATTAAGGGGTGGTCCGGGACCTTGTCTATCTCTAAAGTCCCGGACCATGTGCTCGGAAAAGTCTCGACCTATTTTTAATGGGTGGTCCGGGACTTTGTCCAAGGACCAAGTCCCGGACCCTGCTAAAACCTGCAACATACATAATTTTTCAGCCCCTAATCAATCCATAAACCACCCTTAATCTTTCCCTAATCTTTCCACAAGTTTTCTACACATTTTAACACCTCAATACACTCCTTAAACCACCTCAAATCCTTGGTTAAATCCCTACTCCAATTCTTGTTCACTTTCTACAAAATTCCATTCTCACATTCTTGCCTTTTTCCACACTTGTGCATTTTCTACCTCTTCTTGATATTGTCTACCTCCTACCAATCTCACCAAACCACTTAATGACCATCCCAATTCATTCCTAGGTATACACCATTCTAAAACCCAAGTTCAACTCTCATTTCCTAAGTCTTGCACACTAATTCATTTTCTAGTTTTTCTAAAACATTTTCCATACTCCATTGCTACAGATTTTCACCTCTCCTCTACTAGTTCTCCAAATTCCATTTCAAGGCTACTACTACACTCCAAACAACACTACAAACACCTAGGTTCTCCAATACACTAGGTCATCTTAAAACACTTGTTTTTCTACCAAAATTTTGCCATAACCTCCCCATAAACTTACCACATCTCAATCCATAAAGTCACACCCATTTGCATTCCTAATCTAGCCACACCCTTACAAGGGTCCTACCAGCACATAATATATCCTCAAAATTGTCCAAACAAAAGTATAACTCCGCATTCTCAAATAATACCACAATATAAACACAATTTCAACTCACTTGGCTTATGAGCCCTTAATTCAAAATTAAATTCACTAATCCTCTCGAATCAACTAAACACCTTCTCCCACGTAGATTAAATTCATAGTTTGGGTTCATTAATTAAATTACCCATCCCAAAACCTAAAGCAATTTAGAACAATCTTTAAGGTGGATTTCTTACCTTAATTCACAACTTCCTCTTTGATTCTCCTCTTGTTCCTCATCTTCTCAAAATCGATCAAAAGGGAATGGAGTTGCCAAACTCCATCCCAACACTCAAGAAACACAAAAATGCATTTCAATTAATTCTCTAAACCCTTGGGAAACTCTAAATCAATTTAAGGCTTAAACACAAGGTTAGGGTTTACCTTTTGGAGCCTTTTAAGAGGGGTTCTCACCCTTGAATCAAGAAGGGAATTACTCCACCATTAGAGGGTTGAAATGAAGCTCATAATCAAGAAGAAAAACAAGGTGTGAGAGAGAGCCAAAATCTGCTACCAAGGGAGGAAGAGCAAATATATGTTTTTCGATGAAATTTTTACCTTAGAAGAAAGAGGAGACTCCAAGCTACAAGATGATGTGCTTTTCTCTTCAAATGGGGAAAACCCATAAAAATGAAACTCATCCTTTTCTAATTTTGGAAAGAGAGAAGTGTGGAGCTTGATGAGTGGAACACAAATATGTGTTTTGTTTTTTATTTGGAGCATTTATGTGGCTTGAGCATGGGAGAGAAGGTGGAGAAGCCATGGATGTGGGTGGTGAGTTCAAGAACGACAGCAACCAGAGGGAGAGAGGAAAAATCGGTGAGGAAGAAAGAAAGAAAGAGAGGAAAGTGAAGAGGAAGGAAGAAATGAGGGAGGAGAGAGAGGGAAGTTACTTTTGTAACTTTTTCCCTTTTTGCTTTTCTTCTTCTTTTATTTAACTAGCTAGCTAGTAATAGAGAGGGCTGCTCTCCTTATTAAAACCGGCCCCACTTAAATGTTACAAGCAGGAGCGTTTTTCGTCTTTTACAGAAAACGCTCGTTATTTTACCCGGTTTAGCACTATTCACTAACCGGGCCCGTTTTCCGGAATTTTCTCGTTTCTTTAATTTTAATGGCTATTATACTCCCATTAATGTTTATTTATAGTTATTTAATGAACTATAATTTTTACGGGTTCGTTTGACCACTCAAAGTCACGTTTTCGGGTTTTCTCAAAAAACGTGCGCTAAAGCTTTATTAGCGTTTTTAATTCGTTTTATGGATCCGTTTTCTTCGGGAATTGTTCCCATATATTATTTAGGCATTATTAAGCCTTCTAAATTCATTTAGTACCCTATTTAAGGTTGTATTTCTCCTAGGGTCACTTAACGCTCGTTTTAGCGTTTTTCACTCTTTAAGCGTTTTTATTATTTCTTTTAGATTTATTCTTTTTACCAAAATTCATTAGGCACTAATAGGCCCTCAATATCGTATTAGAGTAATTTAATCACCCTAATTAAGTCCGGGATATTTCAACCGCACCGAATGTGCTAACACTCAAAGCCAGAGGTTATGGCTCCGGATACGGCAAGAACTACTCAGATGGTCGTAGCTATGTCTATAGGAAGTGCAATCAAGAGCACCCCGGCACCGACTGCCAAGGTAGAGAAATCAGATGCTTTAACTGTCTGAAACCAGGGCACTGTGCTAATGTATGCCCAGAGAACTTGAAGTCCAAAGGCAACTTCCAGGGCTACAAGTAGAGGGAAGGCAAGGAGGTTGCAGCTGGCGATGCTCCGGCCCATCAGGCCTCGCAAGGATAGGGATCCTGGGGTCCTTAGAAGGGCGCAACGCAGAGGCAGCCGGCCTTGCACATTATTGACCGTGACGGGACCGGTACTAAGTTCGGCCTAGGTACTAACTATAACCTTGAATCCTTGAAAAACATGTATAAGTATCGAAGTACTTGTTTGAATTAATACATGAGTAAGTAGAATTGAAGTATGTATTTGAGCATGAAATAAACTAGTAGAAACTAGAACTCACGGTAGATGAAATTTACAACCATAGGGAGATTTAATATCTGCTACCCAATACCTTCGAATCCAAACCATGAAAAAGCCAATGTCACCACTCACCATTTCACCAACGAGCAGTGTCAGGTCATCCAACCAAGTATGATCTTATTAAAAGGGTACCTAACACCCGAAGTGCAAATTTCCATCATCCGACGATGCAACAAACTAGGAGCGGGTCGAGGAGGATTTTACGCACCCGAATTCCCCGAAGAAGCGAAGATGAAGCTGAAGATGATGTGCTTGGGAAAGGACTGGAATCCTTATACCAAGACATACCAAAAGGCGCAAATACAAGACGGAGCGACACCACCAACAATACCCACCGAGTTTCTGACGCTTGTCACACAAGCTGTAGAACTTGCACAACAGTGTGAAGACGACCCAATACCTGCACTAGAAGTAGACCTTTGTATCTTCAACTTCTATGAGAAAGAAGGAAGACTTGGCTTACACCAAGATATGGACGAGACAACGTAATCTCTTGAGCAAGGAGTGCCCGTAGTGTCTTGGTCCATTGGTGATGACGCAGTATTTTTGTATTGCGAGCAGAAGCGTGTGGACCTCACGGAGAAAATGGTATTGAGATCATGAGATGTCCTAATCATGGGTGGAAAATCAAGGCTGCTATATCACGGGATCAAAAGGATCAAGTTGAATACGGCACCACCGGAAATAATCAATGCCATACACATGAAACCAAGACATCTGAACCTTACCTTTAGAAAGTATTAATCTCGTAGTATCATGTAACGCATTAGTAACGTGCATTAGAGACACAGTATGTATGATGGTTGGTTTATTCAATAAAAGTAGTGTTGATTACTAAATTCCACTTGCGTTATACCACCAATCCTTATAAATCTTATGAATAAATAGGTTGTGGACTCGGTACCGAAGGTGACCTGAGTATCCTTACCGAAGCACAAGCCGATAGGAGCGGCACCATTCTAACAGGAACCTTCCCGGTAAACGGCATTGATGCCTTAGTACTATTCGAATCCGACGCCTCTCATACATTCTTTTTGCTTTTTGTAACACCCCTACCGCTAATACCGTCATTACCGCCCAATCTCCTTATACATTCGTACTCACGCGGCGGTTACATACTTACTCAACGGCGGGTGATACAATGTCGTTAGCCACCCACGTGACTAACAAGGCTACTACTACATACAGCATCGGTCTGATGGACCGGAATATCCGAGTACTACACAAATACAATACATACTCCCTTTACTTACTGAGTACTACAATACTCCATTCAATACAATACTCCATAATTCAATACAAGATAATACACTACACATATCGAGTTTACTAAGTTCCATTCACAAATACGATACTTCCTCCAAGTTCTTACATACTCTTTAAAAGTCTAACCACTACCCATTTCTCACCACTACATACTTGCAACTTACGTAATAGAGTACCCCTTGGTACATTTCTACATTCAAGGCTACAAGCCTTATGTCATTTACTACAATCTACATTTCGTTCCTAGTAATCTAGGCATGTCCACCGGTCTCTTCCGTGACCATGTCTGCTTCGGGTACCTGCACACTAAAAACGTTCCCCCTGGGGGGTCAGCTTACGCTGAATATGATAACCGCATACCCCGCATACTAGCGAGGGTACGCCGACCATTTGGTCGAATACATGCAATTCATTTTGTAATACATACATGCATACATGCTTTCATTCAAGATACTACAATACTACGCAAGGTATACATACATTCGCACAGTACAATACATGCTTGGAAGACAATACAAGTCAACCAATACTTACTTACCATCTTCCAGAATACACATACACAATATATACTCGTTACTTACTCAATACGCAATACGGAGATACACTTCTCCAATTCACACAGAAGGCTTGTTAGCTTCTTTACACACCCGGGTTAATCGGGTGTTCAATACTCATTTACACAAGGTCAATGACTTACAATAGTCAAGACCGATACTCATACAATACTTACTTCTTACTTACTTTACTCCAGTTAAGTCGGTATGACCTCCGGGCAGGGATTACTACATCCCACCACCGGGCTTTAGGGTGGCCCACTAATCCAGGATGCTACCTATTCAAGGGATTTGGTCCATGGAAAAGATCACAGCCAGGATTCGGATCCAACCTCTTGTGTTTCCTTATCCTCACGCGTGGCCGAAACTATATTGGACTTCTACTCATTCCATTTACTCATTACTCATTACTCATGTTAGGAGTTAGATTGTTAGGAATTAGTAGAAGTCATTACTTCATTTCCATACCTCCATACAATACACAAGTACACAATACTTACACATACTCTTCATTTCCATTCATACATTTCATGAATTATACAAACTAAATGTTCAAGGAGATACTCAAGAACAAAATAGCTCAAACATAGTTAAGTGCAATATAAGTCAGATTCGTGCATTTATCTTATTGGTGATCACATAAGCACACAAATCGGGGTAACCAGGTTAGGATACAGGGCATGAAGAAATCATACCTTTCACCGTTGATTTACTTATCGGGTGTTCCCTTGCTCCTTAGTCCATACTTGTTCCTCGAATCTTATTCTCGAACCTCCGGCTACATGCCAAATGGTTCCATTAATACTAAGCATTACACTACATTCATAGCTACTACTCCCGTACTTACCCCGTTATCCCATTGATTTGGTTTAACTTAACGTTCTTACACTTTCAACTTCCTTAATTACTCCTCACACTTGTTTCCCATTTACGTACTTACTTCCTTACCGTTGCTACTCCATTAATGGTGTATTACTACATACATATGCATACATGTGTATAGGCATATATATATATACATACATACATATGATTAGTATAATCATATAATAAAACATTTCTTTATTTTTTGACTCGACCGACCTTACACGTCCGGTCCCATGGTCGGTCGAAGTCAGTAGGACCATACGCTGGGAAAATTCCAGGGCTGACCGACCTTGCAAGTCCGGTCCCAAGGTCGGTCCATTCCAGTGAGTTACAGACGGAAAAATTTTGAGTCGACCGACCTTGCAAGTCCGGTCGCAAGGTCGGTCCGTTCCAGTAGGTTACATTACGGGAGAAATTTCTGGTCCAACCGAACTTGCATGTCCGGTCGCAAGTCCGGTCTATTCCAGAAGGTCACAGACGGGAGAATTTTCTGGTCCGACCGAACTTGCAGGTCCGGTCGCAAGTCCGGTCCATTCTAGAAGACTCCCGTCTTTGTGATTCTGGGCTCGACCGAACTTGCAAGTCCGGTCGCAAGTCCGGTCCGGCCCAGTACTTCAGTTTTAAAATCTGTTTTCAGTTGGTTTCTTTACCCATTGCTTCCCCAACTTTTACCAGTACTTCCCCACATGATTTAGCACCAATTAAGCCCTCTAAATCACCTTAATTCATCCACCAAATCCATTACTAAATCCATCAAACAACTTACACCATTCCCTCACTTCTTTTCCACCACTTGTAACAGTTTTTGTTACACTTATGCTACAGATTTTAAAACTCAATTCTCACATCCAATACTTCTACTACCAATACCATTTCTAGCATCCCAAATACAATTCCAAGCAATTACCACATCTAAACCCAAGTCCAACATTCATTTTACTAAGTCTTGTACTCTCATTCTTCCTAATTCCCCTAATGGAATCCAATACCTCTTGCTACAGATTTTTACAGCTCATCCTCATTCTCAAATTACACAATCCATGGTCATTAAACATCTCTACTAACCCCAATACATACCTTGGTTCTACCATTCACCAAGTCATTCTTAATGCTCAATTCTACCAAAATTTCGCCATAGTCTACCTACAATTCTAAACTTCTCCACTAAACATACTCCTTCATCAAATTCATTCCTACTCTAGCCACACCCATACAAGGGTCTTACCAGCACACATACCAATCTCAATACACCACTATTTCCTCAATTACAATACCATACATAATTACTTCCTCAACCCCACCATACAATACACATCACAACTTATTTGGCTCTAAGGACTACCATTCAAATACAAGCTATATACTCAACTTCCACCAAATACAATACTAATACAATAGTTTAGGTTCTTTATTTGTTCACCCATTCCATTACTCTAATGCATTAAATTAAGCATTAAGAAGGAGCTCTTACATTGAGCTTTTGATTCTTCATTTTTTCCATCCTTTTCTTCTCCCTTTCTTGTCCAAATCGGTCACATGGGAATGGAGTTGTCAACCTCCATCCCAACACCCAAGAACACAAAGATGCATTTTAATTATTTTTCTAAACCCTTAGAGAATTCTAATTCCATAAAAAAGGTTAGAGTACAAGTTAGGGTTTACCTTTGGAGATCTTGAGAGGAATTCTCACCTTGAATCAAGAAGGGGGTTAACTCCACCATTGGAGGGTTGAAACAATGCTTCCAAAGCAAGAGAAAAACAAGGTAAGAGAGAGAGACCAAACACGGCCATACTCAAGAGATGGAGAAAAGTGAGGTCTTTCATGGAGTTTTTACCTTGTTGGAAAGAGGAGACTCCAAGCTCCATAATGGTGTGCTTTTTCTCTTCAAGTGGGAAAACCCATGGAGATGAAGTGCTCATTTTCGGATTTTGAAAAGATAGAAATGTAGAGCTTGAAGAGGGGAGTTCAAATATGTATTTTATTTACATTTGGAGCTCAATGGAGCTAGAGCATGAGGAAGAAGGAAAGGAAGCATGGAAGCCATGGGAGAGCTCTCAAAATCCGCCCAAATCAGAGGAGGGAGGAGGGAGACGGTGAGAGAAATTGAAGGATGGGAGAGAGGAAGAGGGAAAAGTGAGACCGAGAGGTGAGAGAGTGTTATTTACTTTTTGTACTTTTACCCTTTTGCTTTTCGATTTACTTATTTGTTACTTGTGTGTGTGTGTGTGTGTGTGTGAGAGGGCTGTTTACACCAGTAAAAACCGGCCCCCACTGTTACACTAGCTGGAGCGTTTTTCGTCTTTTACAGAAGACGCTCGTGATTTTACCCGGTTTTGATACTATTCACTAACCGGCCCCGTTTTTTGGGATTTTCTCGTTTCTTAATTTTTATTGATTATTAAGCTTCCATAAATGCTTAATAATATTTATTTAATGATATATAAGTTTTACGGGTCTGTTTGACCACTTAAAGTCACGTTTTCGGGTTTTCTCAAAAAACGTGCGTTAAAGCTCTATTAGCGTTTTAATACATTATTTGGATCCGTTTTCTTCGGAAGTTGTTCCCATATATTATTTTGGTCTTATTAAACCTTTGGAATCCATGTAATACGCTATCCGGGGTCTCATACCCCCTACAATTGTCTAATGCTTATTTAGCGTTTTTCGCTTTTTAAGCGTTTATTATTTCTTTTGGATTTATTTTTCCTTACCAATATTACTTAAGCATTATTATTCTCTTAAATAAGGATTAGAATAATCTTAATCAATATATTTAAGTTTGGGGTATTTCACCATCATTTGTGAAGAGGTTGGGGCTAGACGCGGATGAGCTACCAAACTTTCTGGTTACGCTCCCGTCGAAGGAGCGAGTAAGATGTACCAAATATTATCAAGCTGCCACAATCCGAGTCTGTAACACCCCAACCGCTAATCCTATGCTTACCGTCCAATCAACCCATAATCCAGAGTTACTCGCAGCGGAAATACTACTTACTACGGCGGGTGATACAACGCCGCTAACCGCCCATACGGCTAGCTAGGCTCATTCTACTTACAGTCACGGTCTGATGAACATAATATACCGAGCTACTAAATTACTTACCAATACCGAAAATATGACATACTTACAATCCTGGATCACCGAGTATTTAAAGTATATTCAATTACATTCCCATTTCCAACCTACCAAAAGAATGAGTTTCTACAAGCTACTCATCTATACCCCAATCCAATACTTCCACTATCCAAAAAGGTGTACCCCATGGTACACCGGCTAACAAAAACTTACAGCCGTGTACTACTTAGTACACCATTCATCAATCATTGTTTACAATTCAAAAAGAAATCAAGGAACTAGCTACATCTCTTCATGGCCTTCATCCTTCTCTTGTACCTGCGTGTAGTAAAAATGGTGCTCCAAGGGGTTCAGCAAACGCTGCGTATAAACTCTGCATATACCACGTGCTAGCTAGGGCACGCCGACTATTTGACGTCCACTAAACATGCGATTCATTAATTTCATACATACATGCTTATACAATTCATTACACAACTCAAGGCATCAACACAATAGTGCATACATTACTTACCTTCACATTGTTAGCCAAATTACGCACCCGGGTTAATCGGAATGCTATTTACTCTTTTACTCATTTCACTTACTTTCTCTTACTTACACTTACTTACTTTCACTTACTTTACTTACTCATTCTTACTTACTTACTTATACTCAAGTTAAGTCGTCGGGACCTCCGGCCCTGGGGACTCTCCGTCCCACCTCCGGGATTTACTTGACTCACCAATCCGGGATGCTACCCACTTAAGGGATTTGGGCCGCGGACCAGTTTAAGAGTCAGAATCAGATCCAACCTCTTGTGTCTCCTCATCCTCACGCATGGCCGAAACTATATCGGACTTCTACTCATTCCAATTTAATTACCAATTTAAGTTAGATTGGTTAGCTTGTTAGGAATAAGTTAGAAGTCCAAGCACATTCAACATTCGATCACAGTACAGTATATCATACATACACACATTCATTATCATCCAAACATTTCATGAATTATACAAACTAAGAGTTAAAGAAAATATACACAACATACAACACTACATATTCACAAGTATGCATAGTAACTCCGATTCGTGCATTTATCTCATTTGGTGATCAATTAGCACACAACACACAAATCAGAGTAACCAAGATAGCATACGGGGCATGAGGAATTCATACCGTTCACCGTTGTACGTGTTTCCAAACGTTCTCCCGGTGTCACAAATCAATCCTATTTTATATATATACAATTGCATGATTAATATAGCCATCATTAACTTAACTCATTACTCTTACGTTTACTAATCCATACTTACTAAGTCTTTGCATTTCCAATACTTACATTTTATTTGTTTACTCCTAATTACTTAACAATGGTATACTTACATTTATATGCACATATGTATAGGTGGGTATACATACGTACATAAATATAATTATTATTTAATTAAATAAATTTTTTTTTGAATGACTCGACCGACCTTACCCAGGGTCGGTCCCAAGGTCAGTCGAAGTCAGTAAGGAATTACGCTGGAAAATTACAGGGCCAACCGACCTTGCAAGTCCGGTCCCAAGGTCGGTCCATTCCAGTGAGTTACCTGATGAAATTTTTTTTGCCCGACCGACCTTGCAAGTCCGGTCGCAAGGTCGGTCCATTCCAGTGGGTTACAGACGGGAGAATTTTCTGGTCCGACCGAACTTGCAAGTCCAGTCGCAAGTTCGGTCCATTCCAGAAGCTTTCCCGTCTTTGTAAATCTGGGCTCGACCGACCATGCAAGTCTGGTCCCAAGGTTGGTCCGGCCCAGTATTTGCATTTTTATTTCTGTTTTCAGTCCTCTCTTTTAACCACTATCTCCCCATTGTTCCTACACTTATTCCCACATGTTCTAACACTAATTAAGCCTCCTAATACACCTTAGTTCATCCATCAACTCACTACTCATTCTCATACTAATTTACACACTTGTTTTCCCAAGTTTCATTTGACACTTACACTAGTTTCTTCCCTTATTACGTTATGCTACAGATTTTGAGTCTAACACTCCTCTTCTATATCTCCCTCTTCTATTGACATTTCTAGAGTTCCTAGTACATCACAATACATTATATATCTCTCCCAACATACCCTCTATCTATCTCAACCAAAATCTGTTACAACACTTATTAGTCACCTAGTTCCTAATACACTAAGTGTTCTAATCCTGGGCAAATTTTGCCATAGTCTCCCCAACATTTTTACACTCTCACCACATTGTTTATTCACATCCTATTACCCAAGTCACCTGTTTTCAATAGCATCAATATACAAGGCTCCCATACACAATTACCAACACTAAAACACTCTTAAAATTCCTGCACTCAACATTCCATTCCCAATCTGTTTGTGACAGTTTTTTAAAAATGTCTTTAAAGGTTTTAAAACACTTACATTCTCTTATACATTACTCTACTACACAATACCATTTTCATTACTAAATTCAAACTTATAAAATCTGTTACATTGTATATTACTAAGCTACACAAGACAATTATATTTTACCTTGTTATCTTCTTCTAGTTTCCCTCTCTTCTTCTTGCTTCTTCTTTTCCTCTTCCTCTCCTCTTCTCACCGGTTTATAAACCAATTCCAACACTACAACCCATACATATACATATTTCATACACCATAGTAACCTTAAACATTATTTGAGTTCTAATGCACATTCTAGGGTTTAGAAAATTCATTACCTTCCAAGGGTGCAAGTGCTGTTTGGGATAGCTCAAGAACAAGACTTCTCACTCTCCAACAAAGCCAAAATCGGCTAGAGTACAAAGATGCAAACAAGGGTTTAGCTTCAAATTTCATTTTGCCCTTAAAGGCTAGAAAAAGATGGAGTTTCAAGAAGATTTTTACCTCAATAGAACAAGGAGAATGAGGTGGTGCTATTGGTAGTCTTGAAGCTCCAAATGCTTCATACCCATGGAGATGAAAGTTGTTGTTTTCGAATTTTGGAAGGATGGAAATGTAGCTCTTGATGAGAGGATTCCAATGGTATACTTTTTATAATTTTTGGACGAGATTAAAGGGGGTTACAAGAGGAGAGAATAGAGGTTTTGTGTGGTTTTGCTTATTTCACCATGGATGTCGCATGGAAGAAGGAGAAGAGAATAGAGAGTGAGTGAGGAAGGCTGTGTACGTGAGGAGAGAAATGAGAGATAGGAGAGAGAGAATGTGAGAGTGTGGGGTAATAAAGTAAGGTGAGAGTTTACTTATTTTTGTTTTTGTTTTTTGTAAATAAGAGGGAGTTAGTGAGTGTGTGAGAGAGGGGTAGGGGGCCGGCTGGCACCACACACACACACACACAATTTCACTTTTTATTTTAAAAGTGGACACATAACTTTGGTCTATTTATGTTTCTACCCCACAACTTCCCGTTTTTGACAGTTTTTACAAATTTCTCTCGTTTTCTTGATTTTATTGGTTCTAAAGCTTCACTAATATTTATTAATGATTATTTGTTGACCAAAATTGTTACGAGTCTATTTGACCCGCTTAAAGACACGTTTTCCCGGTTACCTCGAAAAACGCGCTTTAAGGTTCGTTAGTGATTTTAATCCGTTTTAAGGATCCGTTTTCTTCGGGATTTGCTCCCTCATGATTATTTATACTTAATTAAGCTTCTAAATTACTTATTAGCCTAATTAATCACTATTTTTAATTACGGGGTATTTCAATCTACCCCCCTTAAGAAACTTTGCCCTCAAAGTTGCTCAAGGTTAATAGTTTAAGTAATTCTACTCATTAGGCAAACCAATTGCACTAATGTGTCTTACTACACCAATGAGGTGTTTACTTCCTTTCCACATTGCAAGCATACACAATTCAAGCACAACACGAATTCACATACGCAATACATCATTTCCCATTCATACCATTCCACCATACACATTGCAATTCGCGATACACATTACACCAACATCACACATTGTACATACACATACATTCCGCACTACATGTGCCATACAAAACCTATTACAATACCTACACACTATGCAATGCTTACCCCGAAGCAATGCAAAAGCAAAAGGGCTCTACCCCCCTTAAAAGGGGTACGACCCGTACCCGTATTGCTAAATGCTAGACTCTCTAGTCTATGAACAACTGTGGGTACCTAGCCTTCATGGAATCTTCCAACTCCCATGTCGCTTCTTCGACATCATGGTTTGACCATAGGACCTTCACCATTCGTATAGACTTACGGCGAGTGTTTCTGGTCTTCCTATCCAGGATTCTCACTGGGGTTTCAATATATCGCATAGTCGGCTCGATGGATAATCTCTTGGGCTCTAAGACATGAGAAGGATCAGCAATGTACTTCTTGAGTCGTGACACATGAAATACATCATGCACGTGCCCCAAGTCCTCAGGTAGTGCTAACCTGTAAGCTACGGATCCAACTCTTTCGGTAATGGCATACGGCCCTACAAACTTTGGGCTCAGCTTGCCCTTCTGGCCAAATCGGAAGACACCCTTCATAGGTGAAACGCGCAAGAACACTTGGTCGCCCATGGCGAACTCAAGGTCGCGTCGTCGCACATCCGCATAGGATTTCTGTCTATCTTGGGCTACCTTCATATTAGCTCGAATTTGTTGCACTTCCGCTTGGACTTGTTATAGGTACTCCGGTCCTATGATGACCGCTTCGCTTGACTCATCCCAACACAAGGGTGTACGGCAAGGTCTACCGCATAGAGCTTGGAAAGGCGACATCTTAATCGAGGCGTGATAGCTATTATTATACGAGAACTCGATAAGATGAAGCTTATCTAACCAACTCCCCTGAAAGTCCAAGGCACATGCCCGAAGCATGTCCTCCAGTGTCTGGATGATCCTTTCTGTCTGACCGTCAGTTTGAGGATGGAAGGCGGTACTCAACTTCAATTCTGTACCCAACGCTTCCCTTGTAGCTCTCCAGTATCTCGAAAGAAATCTGGTGTCGCGGTCAGATACTATGGTTTTTGGGACTCCGTGATGTCTGATAATCTCCTTATCAAACAGCTCAGCTAGCTTTACTACCTTCCAGGTGTCCTTCATCGGTATGAATCTGGCAACCTTGGTAAGGCGATCAACTACAACCCAGATCATGTTGAGTCCTCCCCTGGCAGGTGGGAGTCCTATAACAAAATCCATGGAGATATCATAAAATTTCTATTCTGGAACTGGCATCGTTTGCACCATTCCGCCCGGTCTACGATGTTCAAACTTTACTTTCTGGCATGTTAAGCATCTCAATACATACTCTGTCACATCTGACTTCATCCCAGACCACCAGAAGTACTTCTTCATGTCTTTGTACATCTTGGAGGCTCCTGGATGGACTGACAATGTAGAACTATGTGACTCTCGCAGGATACGATCCCTTAGCTCAGCATTGCTTCGGGGAACGCATAACCTGCCATTCAGCCGAATCAGACCATCCTCATGTAACTGAAAGACATATTTCTTCTTCTCAAATGTACCATCTGTGATCTTCTGTCTGATTTTGGTCATGTAAGGGTCGCTCAACTGAGCGTCTCGCACCTCGTCAACCAAGCTAGAAGAAGCGAGTAGCAAATGGAGCGAGTGTGCTCGACGGCTCAAGGCGTCGGCTACAATGTTTGCCTTCCCTTCCTTATACTGCAAGTTGATGTCATAATTTGAAAGAAATTCCATCCATCTTCTCTGTCTCAAATTCAGTTCTTTCTGCGTGAATACATACTGTAAGCTCTTATGGTCGGAGTAGATGGTAATGCTTACCCCATAGAGATAGTGTCGCCATATCTTCAAGGTGAAGACAATGGCTCCTAACTCTAAGTCGTGAGTCGGGTAATTCTCCTCATGCTTTTTCAGCTGGCGGGAGGCATAAGCTACAACCTTGCCATGCTGCATGAGTACGCACCCCATTCCTTTGCCTGATGCATCACAATATACCTCAAATCCCTCTGTGCCCTATGGAAGAGTAAGGACGGGCGCTGAGGTCAATGAGTCTTTTAGTTTCTGAAATGATAGCTCGCACTCATCTGTCCATACAAACGGTGCATCTTTCTTCATCAATGTAGTCATGGGCTTAGCGACTTTCGAGAAGTCCTTTACAAATCTCCGGTAGTAACCAGCTAGACCAAGAAAGCTCCTAATGTCGGTAACAGTCTTGGGTCTAGGCCATGATCGTACAGCTTCTATCTTAGAAGGGTCTACTGAGATACCTGCGCTCGAGATGACATGTCCAAGGAATGATACCTGATCTAGCCAGAACTCGCATTTGGAGAACTTCGCATACAGCTGGTTCTCGCACAGTGTCTCTAGTACTTTCCTCAAATGAATTTCATGTTCCTCTGCTGATTTTGAGTATACAAGGATGTCGTCGATGAAGACAACAACCGAAGTGTCTAACTGTTCACTGAATAGACGATTCATGAGGTCCATGAATTTAGCTGGTGCATTTGACAAGCCGAATGGCATCACTGTGAATTCGTAGTGGCCATATCTGGTACGGAATGCCGTTTTCTCGATATCTTGCTCTTTGATAGCAATTTGATGATACCCAGAACGGAGGTCAATCTTGGAGAAGACTGATGCTCCTTTCAGCTAATCGAATAGGTCGTCGATGCGTGACAATGGGTATTTATTTTTTACTGTAACCGCATTCAACTCGCGGTAGTCAATACAAAGTCGGAGGCTACCATCATTCTTCTTCACGAAGAGGACCGGTGCTCCCCAGGGTGATACGCTCGGGCGTATGAACCCTTTGTCAAGTAAATCACGTAACTGCTCTTTCAGTTCTGTCATTTTAGCAGGTGCCATGCGGTACGGTGCCCTAGAAATGGGACCGGTACCTGGCAATAGATCAATTTCAAATTCCACTACTCTCAGTGGTGGCATGCCGGGTAGCTCCTTAGGGAATACGTCGGGAAATTCGGATACAATGGGTACATCGTCACTGAACTCTGGATCTCGTTCCAGGTCTTGCACATAACACAGATATACTTCTTGGCCCTTTCTGAGCTCCCGGTACATAGCCATAGCAGATATAAGTGTGGTCGAAGGCTCTCTCGGTCTCTGGCGGTAAGATACGGTAACCCAAAAGGACTTTTGAGCAGCAATCGATGCTCGGCGCAGAGGATTCTACCCTTGTGCCGCTCCAACCAATTCATTCTGATTATCAAGTCGAATCCCAATCCATTGAATTCAATGAAGGAAATGGGAAACGCTTCGTTTTTTACTTCGATGGTGGCTGATTGATAGTATTTGGTGCACTGTACTCGCTCCTTCGATGGGAGAGTAACTAGAAAATTTGGTAGCTCATCCGCATCTAGGCCTAACCTCTTCACAAAGGATGGTGATACAAAGGTGTGAGAGGCGCCGGAGTCGAATAACACATTGACATCAATGCCGTTCACTGGGAAGGTTCCCGTTAGAATGGTGCCGCTTCTGCCGGCTTGCGCTTCAGTGAGGATGCTCAGGATACCTTCGGTACCGAGTCCACAACCTATTGGATTCACAATTGGATAAGTATTGATGGTGGACACAAGTGGAATTAAATCAACACTACTCTTTATTGATAAACCAACCATCATACATACCGTGTCTCTAATACACGTTACTAATAGATTACATGATACTATGAATTTAATACTTCCTAAAGGTAAGGTTCAGGCGTCCTGGTTTCATGTGTGTGGCATTGATTATTGCCGGCGGTGCCGTATTCAACTTGATCTTGTTGATCCCGTGATATAGCATCCTAGAGTTTCCACCCATGATTTGGACATCTCCTAATCTCAATACCAGTTTCTGTGCGAGGTCCACACGCTTCTGCTCGCTATACAGGAATACGGCGTCATCACCAATGGACCAAGACACTACGGGCACTCCTTGTTCAAGAGATTCCGCTTCTCGTCCTTGTCTTGGTGTAACCCAAGTCGTCCTTCTTTCTCATAGAAGTTGACGATACAGAGGTCCGCTTCAAGTGCGGGAATCGGTTCATGTTCACATTGTTGTGCAAGTTCTACTACTTGTGTGACGAGTGTCTGAAACTCTGGTGGTACTGTCGGTGGCATTGCTCCATCTTGTGTTCGTGTCTCTTGGTATGTCTTAGGATAAGGATTCCAATCCTTTCCCAAGCACATCATCTTCAGCTTCATCTTCACTCCACTGGGGAATTTGGGTGTATAAAATCCACCTTGACCCGTTCCTAGCTCGTTGCATCATCGAATGATTGAGATTTGCGCTTCGGGTGTCAGGTATCCCCTTAATAAGATCATACCTGGTCGGATGACCTGACACTGTTCGTTGGTGTAGTAGTGGTTGGTGATGTCGATCTCTTCTTGATTCAGGTTTACCGGTATCGGATAACAGATACTAAAGCTTCCTATGGTTATAAATTTCATCTACGGTGAGTACTAGTTTCAACTACTTCTTTTCATGCTTAATATACACTTCATTTGATTCACTCATGCATTCATTCAACAGTTACTCTACTACTTAGACATGCTTCTTCAAGGATTAAAGGTTTAGATTATTACCTGGGCCGGACTTAGAACCGGACCCATCACGGTCAATCACATGAAGGACAGGCTGCCTCTGAGGTGCACCCCACGGAGGTCCCCGGGATCCCTGTCCCTGTGGTGCCTGCTGGGTCGGTGCATCGCCAGATGCAACCTCCTTGCCTTCCCTCTGCCTGTAGCTTTGGTAGTTCCCCTTTGGCTTCCCATTCTCTGGGCACTTGTTAGCTGTATGTCCCAGCTTCTGGCAATTGTAGCATTTGATCTCTCTCCCATAACAGTCTTTGCCGGGATGGTCCTGGTTGCACTTTCTGCACACATAGGTGCGGCTGTCGGAGAAGGTTTTGGTGAATCCTGAGCCAGAACCTGAGGTTTAAAGGGTTAGCACATGTGTGCGTGGATATACTAATTACGGTACTTGTAAGAATACGGTTTAGGAATAGAAGTTTACCCTTTGGTGTGTGTGATCTCAGTGGCTTGGCAGCCACCAGTGCAGATGAACCAAGCTGAAGAAGCTCAACTGGTTTGCCCTGCTCAGCATGGGCACTGCTCTCACTTGGGAATTTCTTTTGGGATTGCTGAAAGAAATTTCCCTTCTTCTTTTTCCAGCTTTTACCCTGGTTCTACTCCTCGCCATTGGTGTTCTTATTGTTGGTCTTGCGCTTCAGCGCGGTTTCTTCATCCCTTAATTGGCAAGTGATTTCGACGCGTGAAGCCGCGTGATAGCACTCCTGAAGTTTCAGGTATTAGCCGGGATTCTTATTTAAGAAAGGATAAGGAAGAGATTCAAGGAATTCAAGGAAATTAAGGAATGAAAGGGTACTAAGGGTTAAACTGATATTTACCTGAAGAGAGGTAAATCGAGTGTAGCCCATACCGTAGCGCAGGCGATGGCTTAGACCGCCATAGAAGCGATCGACCAACACCTGGCCGGTGTACCCAAGGTCGGGTAGAAGACGGAGGATAGAAGTAAAAGTGCGGTAGTACTCATCCACAGACATCTTGTCTGTCATCTTCAAGGCGTCCAGCTCTAGCCTTTTCTTAGTCTTTACATGTTCCGGATAGTACTTGGATCGGAGGAGAGATGCGAAAGACTCCCAATCGAATGTGGGGTCGCTGACGTGCTCATGCTTGATTAGTTTCCACCAATCCATGGCTGCATCTTTTAAGTAGTAGGCTGCTACTCTAACTCAAACTCCAGCAGGAGCTTCGAGGGTTTCAAAGGCTGTCTCCATCTCGGAGATGTAAGCCTCTAGCTTAGCCGGATCACTCTCGCCCCTAAAGCAAGGAGGGCGGAGTTCCGCTACAGCTTTTACCCAGTTAGCTTCTCTGGGTGGAGGGGGAGGGATTGGCCCCGCTTGAGTCTGCTGGTTTTGTTGAGTTTGTTGCATAGCTTGGATTACTTGCGGTAGCATCTGCGCTACCGTGGCAGCGACGATTTCCGCTATCGTCTGCGTGCCGGGTCCGTCATTGGTCCCTCTGCGACCTGGACCTCTTCCTGACATCTGAACATTTAGCAGTTACATTAGGCTCCGCAAGATATGACTCAAAGGTCTTGGAATTTAAACAAGGTATCGTTCTTAAGAACGTCAAGGGTATCCGTTGTTAACAACGGTAGTTCCTAGTTAGGTTTCTAAGTATCCGTCTTAAGACGGTTGAAATCCTAACTCGGTAATCCCCTATGCTCGGTAACTAAGGACATCAGAGCGTAACTACGCTCTGATACCACTTTTTGTAACACCCCAACCGCTAATCCTATGCTTACCGTCCAATTATCCCATAATCCAGAGTTACTCGCAGCGGAAATACTACTTACTATGGCGGGTGATACAACGCCGCTAGCCGCCCATACGGCTAGCTTGGCTCATTCTACTTACAGTCACGGTCTGATGAAAATAATGTACCGAGCTACTAAATTACTTACCAATACCGAAAATATGACATACTTACAATCCTGGATCACCGAGTATTTAAAGTATATTCAATTACATTCCCATTTCCAACCTACCAAAAGAATGAGTTTCTACAAGATACTCATCTATACCCCAATCCAATACTTCCACTATCCAAAAAGGTGTACCCCATGGTACACCGGCTAACAAAAACTTACAGCCGTGTACTACTTAGTACACCATTCATCAATCACTGTTTACAATTTAAAAAGAAATCAAGGAACTAGCTACATCTCTTCATGGCCTTCATCCTTCTCTTGTACCTGCGTGTAGTAAAAATGGTGCCCCAAGGGGCTCAGCAAATGCTGCGTATAAACTCCGCATATACCGCGTGCTAGCTAGGGCACGCCGACTATTTGACGTCCACTAAACATGCAATTCATTAATTTCATACATACATGCTTATACAATTCATTACACAACTCAAGGCATCAACACAATAGTGCATACATTACTTACCTTCACATTGTTAGCCAAATTACGCACCCGGGTTAATCGGAATGCTATTTACTCTTTTACTCATTTCACTTACTTTCTCTTATATACACTTACTTACTTTCACTTACTTTACTTACTCATTCTTACTTACTTACTTATACTCAAGTTAAGTCGTCGGGACCTCCGGCCCTGGGGACTACTCCGTCCCACCTCCGGGATTTACTTGACTCACCAATCCGGGATGCTACCCACTTAAGGGATTTGGGCCGCGGACCAGTTTAAGAGTCAGGAATCGGATCCAACCTCTTGTGTCTCCTCATCCTCACGCGTGGCCGAAACTATATCGGACTTCTACTCATTCCAATTTAATTACCAATTTAAGTTAGATTGGTTAGCTTGTTAGTAATAAGTTAGAAGTCCAAGCACATTCAACATTCGGTCACAGTACAGTATATCATACATACACACATTCATTATCATCCAAACATTTCATAAATTATACAAACTAAGAGTTAAAGAAAATATACACAACATACAACACTACATATTCACAAGTATGCATAGTAACTCCGATTCGTGCATTTATCTTATTTGGTGATCAATTAGCACACAACACACAAATCAGAGTAACCAAGATAGCATACGGGGCATGAGGAATTCATACCGTTCACCGTTGTACGTGTTTCCAAACGTTCTCCCGGTGTCACAAATCAATCCTATTTTATACATATACAATTGCATGATTAATATAGCCATCATTAACTTAACTCATTACTCTTACGTTTACTAATCCATACTTACTAAGTCTTTGCATTTCCAATACTTACATTTTATTTGTTTACTCCTAATTACTTAACAATGGTATACTTACATTTATATGCACATATGTATAGGTGGGTATACATACGTACATATATATAATTATTATTTAATTAAATTAATTTTTTTTTGAATAAGGTCGGTCCCAAGGTCGGTCGACGTCAGTAAGGAATTATGCTGGAAAATTACAGGGCCGACCGACCTTGCAAGTCCGGTCCCAAGGCCGGTCCATTCCAGTGAGTTACCTGATGAAATTTTTTTTGCCCGACCGACCTTGCAAGTCCGGTCGCAAGGTCGGTCCATTCCAGTGGGTTACAGACGGGAGAATTTTCTGGTCCGACCGAACTTGCAAGTCCGGTCGCAAGTTCGGTCCATTCCAAAAGCTTTCCCATCTTTGTAAATATGGGCTCGACCGACCTTGCAAGTCCGGTCCCAAGGTCGGTCCGGCCCAGTATTTGCATTTTTATTTCTGTTTTCAGTCCTCTCTTTTACCCACTATCTCCCCATTGTTCCTACACTTATTCCCACATGTTCTTACACTAATTAAGCCTCCTAATACACCTTAGATCATCCATCAACTCACTACTCATTCTCATACTAATTTACACACTTGTTTTCCCAAGTTTCATTTGACACTTACACTAGTTTCTTCCCTTATTACATTATGCTACAGATTTTGAGTCTAACACTCCTCTTCTATATCTCCTTCTTCTATTGACATTTCTAGAGTTCCTAGTACATCACAATACATTATCTATCTCTCCCAACTTACCCTCTATCTATCTCAACCAAAATCTGTTACAACACTTATTAGTCTCCTAGTTCCTAATACACTAAGTGTTCTAATCCTAGGCAAATTTTGCCATACTCCCCTACATTTTTACACTCTCACCACATTGTTTATTCACATCCTATTACCCAATTCACCTGTTTTCAATAGCATCAATATACAAGGCTCCCATACACAATTACCAACACTAAAACACTCTTAAATTTCCTGCACTCAACATTCCATTCCCAATCAGTTTGTGACAGTTTTTTTAAAATGTCTTTAAAGGATTTAAAACACTTACATTCTCTTATACATTACTCTACTACACAATACCATTTTCATTACTAAATTCAAACTTATAAAATCTGTTACATTGTACATTACTAAGTTACACAAGACAAGTATATTTTACCTTGTTACCTTCTTCTAGTTTCCTTCTCTTCTTCTTGCTTCTTCTTTTCCTCTTCCTCTCCTCTTCTCACCGGTTTATAAACCAATTCTAACACTACAACCCATACATATACATATTTCAATACAACATACTAACCTTAAACATTATTTGAGTTCTAATGCACATTCTTGGGTTTAGAAAATTCATTACCTTCCAAGGGTGCAAGTGCTGTTTGGGATAGCTCAAGAACAAGACTTCTCACTCTCCAACAAAGCCAAAATCGGCTAGAGTACAAAGAAGCAAACTAGGGTTTAGCTTCAAATTTCGTTTTGCCCTTAAAGGCTAGAAAAAGATGGAGTTTCAAGAAGATTTTTACCTCAATAGAACAAGGAGAATGAGGTGGTGCTGTTGGTAGTCATGAAGCTCCAAATGCTCCATACCCATGGAGATGAAAGTTGTTGTTTTCGAATTTTGGAAGGATGGAAATGTAGCTCTTGATGAGAGGATTCCAATGGTATACTTTTTAAAAATTTTGGACGAGATTAAAGGGGGTTACAAGAGGAGAGAAGAGAGGTTTTCTGTGGTTTTGCTTATTTCACCATGGATGTCGCATGGAAGGAGAAGAGAATAGAGAGTGAGTGAGGGAGGCTGTGTACGTGAGGAGAGAAATGAGAGATAGGAGAGAGAGAATGTGAGAGTGTGGGGTAATAAAGTAAGGTGAGTTTACTTTATTGTTTTTGTTTTTTGTAATAAGAGGGAGTTAGTGAGTGTGTGAGAGAGGGGGATAGGGGGCCGGCTGGCACCACACACACACACACAATTTCACTTTTTATTTTAAAAGTGGACACATAAGTTTGGTCTATTTATTTTCTACCCCACAACTTCCCGTTTTTGACAGTTTTTACAAATTTCTCGTTTTCTTGATTTTATTGGTTCTAAAGCTTCACTAATATTTATTAATGATTATTTAGTTGACCAAAATTGTTACGAGTCTATTTGACCTGCTTAAAGACCCGTTTTCCCGGTTACCTCGAAAAACACGCTTTAAGGTTCGTTAGTGATTTTAATCCGTTTTAAGGATCCGTTTTCTTCTGGATTTGCTCCCTCATGATTATTTATACTTAATTAAGCTTCTAAATTACTTATTAGCCTAATTAATCACTATTTTTAATTACGGGGTATTTCAGAGTCAAAGGTGAAGAGTTTCCCATCTCCTTCATCGAATTTAATGGGTTAGGATTCGACGTGATAGTCGGGATGAACTTATTGGAGCGGCACAAAGGGCGAATATGGCTATGTACCGGGAGCTCAGAAAGGGGCACGATGTGTATCTATGTTATGTACAAGATTTGGAGAGAAATCTAGAATTTAGTGTCGATGTGCCAGTTGTGTCAGAATTCCCAGATGTGTTCCCGAAAGAGCTACTTGGTATGCCACCTCAGAGAGCTGTTGAGTTTGAAATTGATCTTGTACCGGGTACTGGTCCCATTGCTAGGGCACAATACCATATGGAACCAGCAGAAATGACTGAGCTTAAAGAACAATTGTGCGATCTTCTTGACAAAGGGTTTATATGCCCGAGCGCATCACCCTGGGGAGCACCGGTCCTCTTCGTTAAGAAGAAGGACGGTAGCCTCCGACTCTGCATCGACTACCGCGAATTGAATGCGGTCACTGTAAAGAATAAATATCCTTTGCCACGCATCGATGACTTGTTCGATCAGCTGAAAGGTGCTTCAGTCTTTTCCAAAATTGACCTCCGATCAGGGTACCATCAGATTGCTATCATAGAGCAAGAGATAGAGAAAACCGCATTCCGTATGAGATATAGCCACTATGAATTCACGGTGATGTCATTCGGTTTGTCAAACGCACCAGCTAAGTTCATGGATCTAATGAACCGTCTGTTCAGTGATCAGTTGGACACTTCTGTTGTAGTCTTCATCGATGACATCCTCGTGTATTCGAAGTCAGTAGAAGAGCATGCTAACCACCTCAAAAAAGTACTTGAGACACTGCGTGAAAACCAGCTGTATTCAAAGTTCTCCAAATGCGAGTTTTGGCTAGATCAGGTATCTTTCCTCGGTCACGTCATCTCGAGCGCAGGTATTTCAGTTGATCCATCCAAAATTGAAGCTGTACGATCATGGCCTAGACCCAAGACTGTTACCGACATCCGGAGCTTTCTTGGTCTAGCCGGTTATTACTGGAGATTTGTAAAGGACTTTTCTAAAGTCACAAAGCCCATGACGATGTTGATGAAGAAAGATGCACCGTTTATGTGGACAGACGAGTGCGAGGTATCCTTCCAAAGCCTAAAGGACTCATTGACCTCAGCGCCCGTTCTCACTGATAAGTGTCCAAATGAGCATGATTTAGAGGTGTAATTCATATATAATATTAGCACTGTTCTTGCTCATTCCTCCACTTCGGTTAGTTTTCCTCTAGTTTATGTTTTATTGTTTATCTCACAAATTATTGGTTAAACATGAGGAAAACCAAGCTGGGAGTAGAGTAGATGAAGAGACGAACACATAGACGCAAACGGCTCAGAAAACGGAGTCCAAACGAAGAATCTAGAGCCGGTCAAAGTTTGAAGGAAATAAGTCACGACAACGTTGCAACCGCCTGGCTTTTGGGCGGACGCCAGGGCGGACTCAAGTGCAACCGCGTCTGTACCACCTAAAACCAGGGGGCGTGAGTGTGAGCCATGGAGGCGGATGTGTGGCCATCAACCGCACAGGCAACCGCCTGTATCATGGGCGGACGTGGTGGAGTGACTACGCATGCAACCGCCTGGTTGTCATGCGGACAACAGAGAGGTACCAATGCGGTCGTGACTAAAATCGACGCGCGACAGTTTTCTTCTTCGCCCGTCATCGTCTGCAACTTGCCTCCGCCGACTGTCTGCAACTCGTCCACTGCCATATCTATCTCTCACCCGCACCGCCTACCTTAATTCCCTCACGCGTGAGCTTTGTCCCCTGCGCAATAAATGAGCAATCAATGAAGCAATCAGTGAGCTGCAATCAAACGCAATAAATGATCTTCCACCGCCTCAATCAATTCCTCAACTTGCTCACGCGTCTGTTAAACTCCTCTGCTGCTTCTTCCTTTCCCTATATAAATGCACGTAACTTCACCACAAAAAGATATACATCCACCACCCATACAATCCATCACCGTACCACTTCACCACAAACCTCATGCCATCTCATCTCTTTTCTCCCGCCTTCTCCGTTTAATTTATTTCACATTCCACCACATCCACCTCTAGTCCTACGTATACAAAATAGCAGAGCGAGCTGGAGTGATTACAGATGATTTCTATTACTCTTGTTTCTGTTTTTCTATTTAATATGTTAGGCTAGTTACGTATATCTGGGAATGGTTATTATGTGTTTGTATTAATTATGCATTATTTTTACTGGTTTATTTAAATATAGTTTGTTACGTTTTAAAGGTTATCTCGCACCTTTTTAATAAATGTCATGAGTTTATTAAATTGCTTTCCTAAGTCCATTTTGATCAGACCGGTGATAAATAGATAGGTTAATTAAGACGTAAAACTGGAGGAAACTTGTTATGATTTAATAAGTTAGTATTCAGTTGCAAATGTAATTCCTCAACACTCCTCTGCCGTTTGCAGGCTTTTGCTTGAGTTTTCATCGGACCTTGCATTACAGGTGAACGAGTTCTTATGAGGCTATGACTTAGTCCTTAAGATAATTACAGGAACCTTGCCAAATTATTAAACCAGTAGAGATAGCTTAATTATGCAGATTATAATAACCTGACCCAGAGTTCCATTTAATTTATCTGTTAACTTAGTTTATTTTATCTGTCCTTTTTATTCATATACAAGTCAATTAATCCCCCCTTTTAGTGACACGCTTAGGTACTATTATATGCACATTAGTCCCACGGTTCGACATCCGGTCGCTTACAATTCACTATACTACCACGACCGGGATTTGTTTGCAGCCCGACGTTTATTTTGAGTTTTTAATTTCTTTTCTTTTATTTTACACCAGTTTAACCACTCACCATATAACGTCTGCAAAATGGCGCCGTTGCCGGGGACTAGTTTATTCTAGTCCCTAAGCCCCGGATTATTCACTTGTTATATTAGAATATTTTGTCTATATTATTTTTGTTTGTTGTTTATATTAATTATCTTTTATATTTTGTTTATATTATTATTATGTTTGTTTCTAATTATTTTATTTTCTAATCTGTTTCAGTAGTTTTGTTTTATATACAAAAACACAAAAAAAATGGAAATGGAACAGGTGTTCGAACAGGGGTTTTGCTATTCACAGTATTTATACTGCTCCGTATGTGGGGGAGCTCATGATTATGAGGATTGTCTCATATTACAAGAGCAACTCTGGTTAGAAGATCAACCAGACTACCTGGAGAGCGAAGAACCAAAGAAAATAGTTCATGAGGTAGAACACCCCACTACGGATGTAAGTTACTCTCTTCCCTCTACGGTCGCCTACCGCCAGTTTCCATCCTTCTCTGTGCTCTATCCAGAAGATGAGGATACTTACATCCTTGAAAATGAAGAGAAGGAATTGCCATCACCTCCCGCCAATATATCCAAACAAAACACCACTATCACCTTCAAAGAATTAACTTTCTCTGAAGATGATATCAAACAGCGTTCTTTCTACGAGCCTCACCTACAAAAGGATGATGTTTACATCCTCCAATTTGAGGAAGAAAAATCATCACCACCGGGTCTTCTATTAGAACTACGTTCCCGGCACTACCTCCTCAAACACCAGATTTTGTGGAGTATTAATTTTCTTATTTTATATGTCGAGGTAACGTTTTGTTTTGATCCAGGATAACGAAGCAGGCGTCTAGCCAAAGACGTTAAAGAAGGGCAGCTTCCCGGGAGGCAACCCGGGTGTACTTTTATTTTATTTTGCTTAAAATTTTAATTTTAATTTTCAGGTTCTCTTTAAATTTTATTTTTGCTAAACTTTTAAACCCGTTTGTAGTATGGTTGCTTCTAGTGTCTTATGCAGGTGCACCTTCATATCTACACTGCAACCAAGCTACGCTACTTGAGGCTGAAGCTCAAGTGTGGGGGAGCTCCTTTAACAGCAAGCAAAAATAAAATCAGGGGAGTACCAGTTTCTTTAATTTTGCTTTTATTTAAATAAAAAATGTAGAGGAGCGTTTATGTGCTTAAATGTTTATTTGTGACCTTTGTGTTATCTCTATTGTATCTACTTACCGAAAAGGTCTTCTGAAACCTTCCCTTGTTTTTCTGGTGAACAATGCGGACATTGTTCAATTTAAGTGTGGGGGAGTGTGCCCTTTTCGGTGACATTTTGTGCTTAAATGTTTAATCTCTCTGCTTATCATGCGTTTGTCCAATTCAAATATTATGGACCCGTTATATGTGGGTTGTTCTCTTTAAGAATAAATACTGTTATGAATTGTAGGATAAATGGTACAAATTTTAAAATTTTGATTACTTTTGAGGAGCATTTTATATGCGGTGTGACCAAATAATCTGCAAATGGTTGGATTTTATTGCTCAGGGTTTCTTTCTGTCTTCTCTCTTAGGGATTGCTAAGGGGTGCTTTTCTGTTAAAAAAAAAGGAGAATGAAAAAAAAAATATAATAATAAGGGACTTGCGAGACACCATTGGTTACCAACAAAGAGAGTTGTGTGTTCTTAAATACAAAGGCGTGATGCCTACATTTTCTCATCCCTTATGCAAAAGTGAAACAAATGCATAAATCTATTCTTCCTTTTGTTTTCTCCTCAATGCCCATTCTTGAGAGAAGTTGGCCATGGTAAAAGTTCTCAGAGTCACCTAAAAGAAACATTGAAGTACCTTAGATCATACCCCGAAACTCTATATTTTGTTTTTACCCTGAGCACACCTATGCCACCAGCAGTTGATTTTTCACACTCCTCAATAAGTTTAAAGATCATGTTTATCCTACCCTTCATAATAATATTTGTTAGTATTGAGCATTTCCTGCTTGCTTAGGTACATGGTTTTGCTTGAGGACAAGCAAAAAGATAAGTGTGGGGGTGTGATAAGTGTCCAAATGAGCATGATTTAGAGGTGTAATTCATATATAATATTAGCACTTTTCTTGCTCATTCCTCCACTTCGGTTAGTTTTCCTCTAGTTTATGTTTTATTGTTTATCTCACAAATTATTGGTTAAACATGAGGAAAACCAAGCTGGGAGTAGAGTAGACGAAGAGACGAACACATAGACGCAAACGGCTCAGAAAACGGAGTCCAAACGAAGAATCTAGAGCCGGTCAAAGTTTGAAGGAAATAAGTCACGACAACGTTGCAACCGCCTGGCTTTTGGGCGGACGCCAGGGCGGACTCAAGTGCAACCGCGTCTGTACCACCTAAAACCAGGGCGGACGTGAGTGTGAGCCATGGAGGCGGACGTGTGGCCATCAACCGCACAGGCAACCGCCTGTATCATGGGCGGACGTGGTGGAGTGACTACGCATGCAACCGCCTGGTTGTCATGCGGACAACAGAGAGGTACCAATGCGGTCGTGACTAAAATCGACGCGCGACAGTTTTCTTCTTCGCCCGTCATCGTCTGCAACTTGCCTCCGCCGACTGTCTGCAACTCGTCCACTGCCATATCTATCTACTCCGCACCGCCTACCTTAATTCCCTCACGCGTGAGCTTTGTCCCCTGCGCAATAAATGAGCAATCAATGAAGCAATCAGTGAGCTGCAATCAAACGCAATAAATGATCTTCCACCGCCTCAATCAATTCCTCAACTTGCTCACGCGTCTGTTAAACTCCTCTGCTGCTTCTTCCTTTCCCTATATAAACGCACGTAACTTCACCACAAAAAGATATACATCCACCACCCATACAATCCATCACCGTACCACTTCACCACAAACCTCACGCCATCTCATTTCTTTTCTCTCGCCTTCTCCGTTTAATTTATTTCACATTCCACCACATCCACCTCTAGTCCTACGTATACAAAATAGCAGAGCGAGCTGGAGTGATTACAGATGATTTCTATTACTCTTGTTTCTGTTTTTCTATTTAATATGTTAGGCTAGTTACGTATACTCTGGGAATGGTTATTATGTGTTTGTATTAATTATGCATTATTTTTACTGGTTTATTTAAATATAGTTTGTTACGTTTTAAAGGTTATCTCGCACCTTTTTAATAAATGTCATGAGTTTATTAAATTGCTTTCCTAAGTCCATTTTGATCAAACCGGTGATAAATAGATAGGTTAATTAAGACGTAAAACTAGAGGAAACTTGTAATGATTTAATAAGTTAGTATTCAGTTGCAAATGTAATTCCTCAACACTCCTCTGCCGTTTGCAGGCTTTTGCTTGAGTTTTCATCGGACCTTGCATTACAGGTGAACGAGTTCTTATGAGGCTATGACTTAGTCCTTAAGATAATTACAGGAACCTTGCCAAATTATTAAACCAGTAGAGATAGCTTAATTATGCAGATTATAATAACCTGACCCAGAGTTCCATTTAATTTATCTGTTAACTTAGTTTATTTTATCTGTCCTTTTTATTCATATACAAGTCAATTAATCCCCCCTTTTAGTGACACGCTTAGGTACTATTATATGCACATTAGTCCCACGGTTCGACATCCGGTCGCTTACAATTCACTATACTACCACGACCGGGATTTTTTTGCAGCCCGACGTTTATTTTGAGTTTTTAATTTCTTTTCTTTTATTTTACACCAGTTTAACCACTCACCATATAACGTCTGCACTCACCCTTCTAGAGGGCACAGAGGGATTTGAGGTATATTGTGATGCATCAGGCAAGGGCATGGGATGCGTACTCATGCAGCATGGCAAGGTAGTAGCCTACGCCTCCCGCCAGCTGAAAAAGCATGAGGAGAATTACCCGACACACGATTTAGAGTTAGGAGCCATTGCTTCACCTTGAAGATATGGCGACACTATCTCTACGGGGTAAGCATCACCATCTACTCCGACCACAAAAGCTTACAGTATATGTTCGCCCAGAAGGAACTGAATTTGAGACAAAGAAGGTGGATGGAGTTCTTATCTGATTATGACATCGACCTTCAGTATAAAGAAGGGAAGGCAAACGTTGTGGTCGTCACCCTGAGCCGTCGAGCACACTCGCTCCATTTGCTACTCGCTTCATCTAGCTTGGTTGACGAGGTGCAAGACGCTCAGTTGAGCGACCCCTATATGACCGAGATCAGACAGAAAATCATAGATGGCACCATCGAGAAAAGGAAGTATGACTTCAAACTGTATGAAGATGGTCTGATACGGTTGAATGGTAGGCTATGTGTTCCACAAAGCAATGTCGAGCTGAGGGATCGCATCCTGCGGGAGTCACACTGTTCTACACTACCCGTCCATCCGAGAGCCTCCAAGATGTACAAAGACATGAAGAGGTACTTTTGGTGGCCAGGAATGAAATCCGATGTGACTGAGTATGTTTTGAGATGCCTTACATGCCAGAAAGTAAAATTTGAGCACAGAAGACTAGGCGGAATGGTACAATCTATGCCAATTTCGGAGTGGAAATTCCATGATATCTCCATGGATTTTGTTGTTGGACTCCCACCTACCAAGGGAGGACTCAACATGATCGGGGTAGTAGTCGATCGCCTCACCAAGGTTGCCTGATTCATACTGACGAAGGACACCTGGAAGGTGGTGAAACTCGCTGAGTTATTCACACTAGTGTAGAAAATGTTTTTTACCACGGTTATTTTGCCTATGTACCACAGTTAGAAACCGTGGTTTATACTCGCGTGGTATATCGGAAAATGGCAATAAACCACGGTTCAAAACCGTCGTATAAAATACGGATTATAAACCACGGTTCTGTAAAACCGTCGTTTAAAGCCCATTGTGGTCGTGGGAATCAGACGATTTTATACAACGGTTGGTACATAAACCGTGGTATATAATGGCTTTATACGACAGTTTTGGACAGAAATCGTGGTATAAAATGTACGTTATACGACGGTTTTTTACTAAACTGTGGTTTATAACGTCGTTCCATTGAGTTTTAAACCACGGTTTTAAGTGAACCGTGGTTTTTTTTTGTTTTTTTTTTGTTTTTTTTTGTTTTTCTAGCCTCTACCACATATGTTTTCCAACACAACCCAATTTACAATCGCATATACAACCTGTACAGGGCATCCAACTGGTATTGCCCTTTGATAACCAACCACACTACATGACCATAAACCAAGTTGCCAGTTTGAATTGCAACATTTTTAAAACGAATTGCAAACAAAATTTTCAAAAATAAGAGAGAGTTGAACTTTACAAACTTTGAGAGTCTACGTTGCTTCAGCACAAACAAAAGTGTAAGTCTAACTCCACTAGCTAGGGATAAGATCTAAGAAACGCTCAAGTAATTTTTACACTAAAACTGCGGTAAATTATCTCTTACAAAGTCCAGATCCACTTTGGAATACGTGACCCCCGCATTCGTGAAAAAAGAAATGATTTGTCCATAAAAAGAAACTGACCAACATTAGTACACACAATTTTATTTAAAATGCAATAACTTTAACTACAACTTTGATTAATGGGTTACCTTGTCATCATTGTCAAGCGTGTCAATATTTTGTACAATCTCGAACATGTACCGCATCACGTAATAGCCACAGCTCCGTGAATCATGCTGTTTAGGACACTGTCATCACACCATCCATGGATTACCAACTTTAGACAGATCAAGAAATTTAAACGTTTAACTTTAATACAAAAATGCATGCATAAATTAAATGATTACTTACACGTATGTATTGGAAGTTCAAGATGGAGAATGGTTTCTTCTCCTCACTTAAACCAAGCTTATGGCCCCTGCATAAATTTTAAAATGAAGCCATTTATTGCCAATAATCCAGGACAAACTTAAAATAAATACAAAATGCATTAAATTTTTAAATACTCACTCCTTCAAATATTTCTCTACAGCGATCTCTCGAAGGTCATCAGCGCCCAATGGGTCTAGTATCAACACGCATGAGGTGTCGATACACAACACCAACAACATCCAATGATTGCTACCACAGGAAAAACAAAGAATGTTTTGTAGAACAATATTTTTAATTTATCACATAATGTAATTAGGAAGCAAAAAAATCTAGTTATTGTGTACTTACATCTGATGATATGGGATCAGCAAATATTTGCTTCTTCTTCGCATCGCAGTACAAAATCCCTGCCTCACGTGTTGTGCACATCCTTGCTCATCCAATGCAGCCTGACTTGCTGACATCAATTGCAGACGCAAGAAAGAGATGGAAGATAATCTCTTGTTCGATATCAGTCTAGTAGTCAAACACCTAAACAACATTTTTTCATAAGATATGTTAAATAGCTTAAAAAAATTAAAGATAATTTAATAATTTAAAAGATACTTACACACAATAGGCCTGAATCACAGAGATGTTAAGCAGGTCTCCCATCAAAAATTCTCTTAGATCGCTCACGGTAATCATCAGATCTCTGGGCTCAGGGGAGTGGAAAACATGCTTAGACACTATCATGTTGAAGTTGGTGACAGACTGCGGCTTCGTCATGAAAAATTCATACAACATTTTTTGTTTGACTGTCAACTTCTTCAAATACTTGGGTGTCAGAATGGCGGATCTCCTAGGAGTCATATCAAAAGGTTTCACCACTTCTTTTCTCACACTCTGACTCTCCTCATTTGATTTCACAACTTCTTTCCCCTTATCCACTTTCCTCTTCTTAACCGGTTTTAATTCCTTATGAATCTAATAGTATACAAAATTTAAATAATAAACATATCAGTCAATAGTCAAGTTAAAAACTAAATAGTAAGCATGTAAATAGTTTACCTTGTCACTGATATCAATGAGAGAATATGGCCATGGAACACATGAAGATTGTGCTTGACCTATTTTACTCCACTGTATCGAAGGTATAACGGACCACAATGTTTGATTCTCTAACAAGATGAACAAGTAGATGCACCATAATATCAAAAAATGATGGAGGAAAATACATTTCTAACTGACACATGGTGATCACAAGGTCATTCCGTAGTTTATCCAGCGTCTCCACATCAAGCACTTTACACGAAATTCCTTTGAAGAAAACACATAAATTTGTTATAGTTTTCCTGACATCAGCTGGAAGGATCCCACGGATTGCAACCGGAAGTAAGTGCTGCATCAGCACATGATAGTCGTGAGACTTCATCCCTACCAATTTAAGATCAGACATTGATACCAAACTTGATATGTTCGATGAGTAACCAGATGGCACTTTAATATGATGAAGAGAACTACAAAAACTTATTTTCTCTTTGTTGGATAATGTATGACAAGCGGGAGGCAAGAATGTTCTTTTCCCTCTTTGTTGTGGCGCGAGTTCTTCTCGTATACATAATTCAACCAGATCTTTTCTACCCTTTAAATGGTCTTTTGGCTTTCCTTTCACGTTTAGTAGTGCCGCAGTTACACTTTCGCCAATGTTTTTCTCCACGTGCATAGCATCAATGCAATGTCTCACCTCTAAATGTAGCCAATATTCAAGTTCCCAAAATATTGATTTTTTCTTCCAGATGCTCTTTTCAGTGGCATTAATTGGTGGACCGAAGTTGTTCACAACATTCTTCAACTGATTGTAAGTCTCAGCAGCAGATAGTGGTGGTCGTGCGACTGCATGATCCGTTTTTCCATCAAACTCTTTTGTCATCTTACGGTATTTATGACCTTTCGGGAGGAATTTCCGATGGCCCATTTACACATTTTTCCCACTGTGTTTTAACCGTATACTGCAAGTTCTATCTCCACTTATAGGGCACGCTAGAGCTCCTTTAATTGTGTATCCCGAGAGGTTGCCATATGCAGGGAAATCATTGATTGTACAAAACAACATAGCCCGGAGCGTGAAGTTTTCCATACATATGAATCATACACTGTCGCACCTTTATTCCACAACAATTGTAAATCGTCAATAAGTGGTTGCAAAAACACATCAATTTTGTTTCCCGGTTGTTTTGGACCCGATATCAACAGAGAGAGGAGAATATGTCTGGGTTTCATACACAACCATGGCGGCAGATTGTATATTGTCAATAAAACAGGCCAAGTACTGTGTACACTGCTCAAAGTGCCATAAGGGTTCATCCCATCAGCGCATAAACCAAGTCTTAGGTTCCTTGGGTCTGTACCGAATTGAGGGTATATTCTGTCAATGTTTCTCCATTGTGGTGAATCGGTTGGATGTCTCAATTTACCATCATCCTTTCTATGGGTAGCATGCCATTGGAGGTTCTCAGCATCTTTCTGAACTGCGAACAAACGTTTGAATCGGGGAATTATCATTAGATACCATAACACCTTCGTAGGAGAACCCACTTTAGTGCTTGTGTGGTTTCTCTCACCCTTTTTACATAGCGTTATTCCCCACATTCAGAGCAATGGTCATCCAACTCATTCTCCTTCCAGTACAACATACACCCATTTGGACAAGCATGTATTTCTTTATATTCCATACCCATCGGACACATTAACTTCTTTGTTTCATAAGTTGTTGTGGGTATCACATTGTCCTTTGGTAGTACATCCTTCAGCAGTAGTAAAAGATCTGTAAAACTAACATCACTCCATCCATGTCTCGCCTTCAGATTGAATAGTTTTAGGACAACGCTCAATTTGTTTTGTGTTTGCGTATCACATCCACTATACAACGGTTCCTTTGATGCTTGCATCAGATTATCGAATGTTTTGGGTTTGTTGGAAAAATGTTGTTCAACATCTTCCATCATTGCATTAAGGTCCTCCTGATCACTTGAATCACTAACTAGTGAATCATCTTGAGTATCCCCAAAATCGTGTGAAGCATCCATTTCTGATTGTTCTTGTAACACCCCTACCATTAATACAGTGCTTACCGTCCAATCTCCTTACATATCAGATACACGCAGCGGATATATACTTACATACAATGGGTGATACAAAGCCATTAGTCACCCACGTGACTAACAAGGCTACTACTTCTACATACAGCATCGGTCTGATGGACCGGAATCCCGAGTACTACAAATCTACAATACATTCTCCGTTTATCAAATACTACTACAATCTTCATTCAATACAATACTCCAAGTACAATACAATACAATCTACATACCGAGTTCCCTAGGATCCTTACACAAGTATAATACCTCTTCAAAGTTCGTATATGCTCACTAAGAGACTACTTACTACCCATTCCTCACTACTACCTTACTTTCTAAATACAAGGGTGTGCCGCCGGTCTCTCACCTTGGCCACATCCGCTTCAGGTACCTGCACACTAAAAACGTTCCCCCGAAGGGGTCAGCTTTCGCTAAGCATGATAACCGCATACCCCGCGTACTAGTGAGGGTACGCCGACCACTTGGTCGAATACATGCGGTTCATTTTATTCATACATACATGCATACATGCTTTCATACATATACTACGATACTCTACGCAAAGAATACATACATACACTTCAATACATACACTTCAGTTCATACATAGTAATCCATACAGCCCAACGATACATACTTACCTTTCTGAATTCCACAATACACAATACAATATACAATACATACGCAATTCATACACAACCCAACAAACTTGTTAGCTCATATTGGTCCACCCGGGTTAATCGGGTGGAGATTACTCTTTTACTCATTCCACATTACTTACGCATACATACTCACGGATCCATACTTACTTACTCTTACTCTTACTCATGTTAAGTCGTCGGGACCTCTGGCCCGGGGACTACTCCGTCCCACCACCGGGATTTACTTGACTCACCAATCCGGGATGCTACCCATTTAAGGGGTTTGGGCCGCGGACCAGTTTAAGAGTCAGGAATCGGATCCAACCTCTTGTGTCTCCTCATCCTCACGCGTGGCCGAAGCTATATCGGACTTCTACTCATTCCAATTTACTCACTTAAGTTAGGAGTTAGGTAGTTAGGAATTAGTAGAAGTCATTCATTCAACCACATACACAAATACATTATTCATATACACATCCATACACAATACAATACAATATACAAGTACACTACGAGATACAATTACATTTCATCATCATTCATATATTTCATGAATTATACAAACTATTGTTCAAGACGATAATTATCAAGAACAACATATGTCAAACACAGGTAAGTGCAATATAGTCCAATTCATGCATTTATCTTATTTAGGTGATCAGATAAGCACACAAATCGGGGTAACCAGATTAGGATACAGGGCATGAAGAAATCATACCTTTCACCGTTGACTTTGGACTCACCGACTCCCTTCGGTGTTCAACTATTTGAATCCTATCACATACATACGGTTGGGTGGTTAATTATCCATAATTAACCTTACTCATCACTTTACTAGAGTTTCCTAGTTTATACTTACTAATTCTTCATTGTCCAAATACCTTTACTTATGTTACTTACTTAAAATTATTCCCTAAGCTTGTTTATAGTCTTAATGACCTTTAAACATCATTAATTATGTCTTAATCATCTTATATTATCATTACCCATCCTTACCCATCCTTAGTTTTGCTTTAAAATACATTCTGGACAGATTTTGGGGTGGTCCTGGTTTGTGTCCTGGTTTTAAACCCGGACCAACTCACTGGAAAAACTCTCGGGTGAAAATAAGGCTTGGTCCGGATTTACACTCTGGTTTACAACCCGGACCATATGTTCTGAAATGCTACGGGTAAGTTTTTGACATCGTCCGGGTTTGTGTGCTACTTTGCAAACCCGGACAATTTGTTTTAGTAACTTACGGGTGTATTTTTGGGGTGGTCCTGGTTTGCGTACTGGTTTGAAACCGGGACCATTCCAGCGAGAAGGCATTCTGCCAAGTTTAAGAGATTGTCCTGGTTTGCGTTCTGGTTTGCAAACCAGGACAAATTCAGCCTGTTGCAAATTTACAGTTTTTAAGCTTTGTTTCAACTTCAATCTTTTGCCAATCTCTTCCCCATTACTCCTACATATAATCTAGCATATTTTAGCATTGATTAAGCACCTTAAACTAGCCTAATCCACTCTACCAAAATCTGTTACAAAACACACTCCACTGTTACATTTTTCTCCACTGCTACAGTTTTGTTCTTCTCCAAATGCTACAGATTTTTCCTTTCTTCTTCCCACTACTCCTATGGCTCTTCCATTGCCTCATTTGCATTATACTCAACCTAAGTCTTACTCTATACAATGCTCTTTTACTAAATCCTACATACTAATTCTTCCTTGTTTCTCCAACACACTTCAATATTCTTTGCTACAGATTTTATATCTTTTCATTCTCTTACCACAACTACTACTTCTTAGTTACTAAATCATCTCTACAAAATCTCAATACACACCTTGGTTCTCCCATTCACCAAGTCATTCATAATACACAATTCCTACTAAAATTTCGCCATAGTTCACCTACTTTTCTTACTTATCCACACATCTTCTTTCTCATCAAATTCATCCCTATCCTAGCCAAACCACAAGGGTTCTATCAGCACACATACAAAACCTCAATACACCAATACTTCCTCAATTACAACACCAATACATCATTACTTCCTCAATCCACCATACTAATTCACATACATAATTTATTTGGCTCTAAGGCCTACAATCCTAATACAAGCTCATAATTACTCAAATTTCCACAAACTACAATACCAATATAACATTCGGGTTTCTTTGAGTAGTTTACCCATTCCCATTACACTAATGCATTTAAATTTAGCATTAAGAGGAAGCTCTTACCTTAAGCTTATATTTCCTTCCTTTCTTTTCCAATCCTCCTCTTTCTCTCTTTCTTGCACAATCGGCTACATGGGGAATGGAGTTGCCAAACTCCATTCCCATCACCCAATACACACAAAATAAGTGTAATGAACATACTAACCCTTACGTTAACACTAATGCATTGAAATGTTCAAATCACAAATTATAGGGTTTACCTTTGGAGTGTTTTAGGAGGGGTTTTAGCCCTTGGTTTGAGAAGGTGATTCCACCACCATTGCAAGGTTGTAATTTTACTTAAACAAGAGAGAGAAAGTAGAGTATTACAAGGGGGTAGGAATCGGTTGTAAAAGAAGATGAAGGAAACATGAGTTTTTCATGTAAATTTTTACCTTAATGGAGAGAGGAGACTCCAAGCTTTACTTTGGTACCATTTTCTCTTTGAATGGGGAAAACCCATGGAGATGAAGTTCTTCCTTTTCAAATTTTGAAAAGATAGAATTGTAGAGGATGATGAGGGGTGTTCAAATATGTAATTTGTTTTTGATTTGGAGCCTTAATAAGGCTTGGGCAAGCTTGAGAAGGTGAGCTGCCATGGTTGTCTCTTTGGAGCTTCCAAAAATCGCCAACAGAGAAGAAGAAGAGGGAGAAATCGCTGGGTGAGGAGAACCCACGCGAGAGAGAGGAGAAATGTGAGGGTGAGAGGAGAGAGGTAAGGTAAATACCTTTTTACTTTTTGGTACTTTTGCTTTTTGGCCCTTTAATTAATTAGCTAGTTACATGTGTGTGTGTGGGGTTATTTGACTTAATAAAAATCGGTCCCCCTACTGTATTACTAGTTGGAGCGTTTTTCGTCTTTTACAGAAACGCTCCTTTATTTTACCCGGTTTCGGTACTATTCACTAACCGGGCCCGTTTTCCGGAATTTTCCCGTTTAATTATTTTTATTGATTATTAAGCTTCCATAAATGCTTAATCATTGTTATTTAATGATTTATAATTTTTACGGGTTCGTTTGACCACTTAAAGTCACGTTTTTCGTGTTTTCTTGAAAAACGTGCATTAATACTCTATTAGCGTTTTAATACATTATTTGGATCCATTTTCTTCGGGAGTTGTTCCCAGATATTATTCAGGTCTTATTAAGCCCTTAGAATCCATATAATGCGTTAACCGAGGTCTCCTACCTCCTATGGTTATTTAACGCTTATTTAGCGTTTTTCGCTTTTCAAGCGTTTCTTCATTTCTTTTGGATTTATTTTTCCTTACTAACATTACTTAGGCATCATTAGGCCCTTATATACATATTTGATTAATTTTAATCCCTATATTTAAGTTCGGGGTATTTCAATCTACCCCCCTTAAGAACTTTGTCCTCAAAGTTGTTCGCGGTTATGGGATTTCTATACTTACTCATTTATACTTGCCTAATACTAAAGCCATACATTCTTCCTCCTTACAATTCCCAGATTCGTTACTCAAGGTTTCTCCTTTCCATACCATACCAATGTACAATACCTACTTCAATCCATATTACTACTTACCATCCGGTTCCTCATTACAACATTTATACCTACATACAGTGCAAAGCTATCCCCAAAGCCATGCAATATACATCACAATCCCACAGGCACTCAGGTCATCTCGACACAGGACTCCTCTATGTCCCGCTGCCCTTGGAATAATACAATACGCTATACTACGATCTTCTCCGGTATAACTTCCAACAAGTCCTCAATCTCCGGTCTAAGGAAAATTCCTTTACAGCTACTAATTAGAAATTTTCTAAAACACACAACTCCAAATTCCAATTTATATTCATTACTTCTATTCTGTGTGTGATTCTTGTGACCACTTGAGGGGAGCTTCAAGAATCATTCGACCCTGATGTGATCAGCATCAGTGTTGAATTATCTCTCCACCCCAATTTGTGTTCGGTTTCCCTTGATCTGATCAGGATCAAGTTCGACTTCCCACATCAGTTTCAAAAAAGCAAACAATTTAGTTGTTTTCATTTTCTATCTTTTTACTCTTTCTAGTCGTGATACGAATTCATACATCTCCAAAGGATGGAATCAATCCATCAATCATCCTCTCGCTACTTCCCAAATGCTTTACTCCGTGGTTCAATACCTAGATGCTCATTTCATCAACCTTCACTACTTCCATCTATTACTCTCCATCATCCTAACTAGGGATTACCATACTTGTAAAATTTAGTTGTCCTCAATTTACTTCCAATAACTTACTTACGAATACACTACTCTTAGAATTCATTCCTCAACTACTCTTCATCAATTTGTACTACTTATTCAAAGGTTACGGTACTTGTGGAGCTCCGTCCACTACTCATTGCTTTTCTTTTACTAATACTCTTACATGGTGTTACAAGGTAGGTATATCCATCCTATGGTATTTGCATCTCTCATGCCTAATTATCACAATTCTAATATGAATGAATACTTATGTTTATTTAACATAGTACCAATCATCAAATCAGTTCTCATTTGTGCTATGCACATTATAGTTTATGTGTTTTATTCATGAAACTTACATTAAGCGGTTTTCGCTCTACCCCCCTTAAAAGGGATTACACCCACGTAATCTACCATATGTTATTATCATTAAACATTGGTTTGGTCAATTGGGCAATCTGAAGCGTTTTAGCTTCTTTATGGTTTGTTACATAATATACCCTCGTCAAAGGGTCCTAATCATAACAATGGTTTAGTCTTTGCATCAAGGGTTCCTATATGAGTTTATTTAACTCATAATTAATTAAGTTCTAGCCTATCAGGTTTCAAGGCATTGATTGCCATTCTATTATACTTATTAGGTACGTTAATCTCCTAGCTAGGGCCCACTAGCTTCTGCTGCGCGACCCTGATAACTTGGGTTACTTACCCGTTATGTTATCCTTGATGTGTTATACATCACCTTTTATCCGTCTACTATGGGAATAAGGTTTATTAAACAAATACGGTATTCTTTTACCGTGTTTGAACTCAATGAGTTTAAGATTTATAACCAGCTCTCTGGTAATCTATTATACATACTATTCGTGCTTCCACGATTATTCGTTAGGTTCCTCCGACTTATTATCGGGCAAGGTTAAGTCACTACTTAGTTGTAGTGTTTCCTCTGTTGTCAATAGCTTCTGAATTATACTGGTTCTTCTGGTTCAGTACAAGTGTTCTTTACTTGTATGACCTTGCATTCTCTATGCGTCGGTCCTAGTGACTTTCTTACATCTTCTTTCACCTTTTATTCCGATGGAATTCACATCTTGTGATTGTTAGTGTGTTACACTCTTCATGCGTCTTTGGCCTTAGGCCGCACGGTTTGCTGCTAAACTTGCTTAACTGGCTTATGCCATGTTGTTGGTGAAAGAAAGGTTTACTACGGTTTACATTTCCATATTCCTAACTATCCCACTAGATCATTAGCTGCACAAGTGCGATACCAAAACACTCAGTCATACAGAGTGCAGAGGCGTAAACGCTTGGCAGTAAGTCACTTATGTGATAGGAAAGAATATTTCTGTCTGTCATCTCATACTTATACTCCGTGTCATTATCAGCTACTTCCTCATAGCGGTCGCTTGTTGCGCACCGTATTCTTACTCATTGTACGACATTGTTTTTACGGTTTCTGTTACTGTGATAGTTCCTCTTTACTTATTGCCATTGTCATTGGCACCATTTCCTTATGGCATGAACACTGAGGGTTTCCCCTGTTCGTGTGTATGACGGTTGTCGTAGCATACCGTGATGTGATTATTTCCCAATGTGGAGATGTTTTATTCAACTTACGTTTTATGTGTAGGTTAGCTTACCTCACATTCTGTCATCATTTATGATATAATTTACCAAGTATCTTGGTTGACCAAGGATGAGGTAATTCATCGGTAATAAGCTCTCTTGAGCGTTGGTCATTCGTGGTGTTCAATGTGTACTCACATTGATTGTTTTTGACACTTATTGTTTTCCAGTGCTGAGCATTGGTTAGAGGCTCTAGCTGTGTGGTTTTACGTTGTATGTACATCACCGGGACATCCCAAGAAACTTCAAGAGCTTTCTGGTCCCGTTCTCTAATTGAAGAGTATTCTATCACTGATAAATGAGGGTTCTTGTTGAGAGGGTAATCACCACTCATAAGTCTCATGACAAGGTTTACCATGTTGGTGTTTATACAATGGTTCACCACATGCTTGGGTGCATATGGAGTATGCTTGCTCCTTAAGTCGTAATGGTTTGGAAATCTCATTTCCTTATTCCATTGCCCCTTGGCAATATCTATAAGCGTAGGCTTTACGGTTATAATAGATGGAAGCCTTTCTAAGGGTTCACATCTTCACCACACTGGTGATCTTTGGCTAACGAGGGGTACCTTCCCTTGGGTTTCTCGTAGTGTCCAAGTGTGGACTAGGCCAATGTTGGCATTATCATGATTCTTTTGCCTCTGTGCTACCATTGCTACAGAAGGCGTGAAGGTAGTTAAAAGCTTGTCAACTGTATACTAGACTGATGCTCTAGTGACAGTGACATTGAGGTAGCCATTACTCCAAGCCACTCATTATGTTGAGTTTAAATTGGGTGTTTCAATTGTGGATCTGTTGTCACACGTAGCAATATCTTTTGCAAGTCTTGTTATCAAATGGTGTGGGTTTTGCAACCGTTTAAGTTACATAACGTAGTAGGTTCATGGCTTTTAAGCCGAACTGCTGCAAGCTATGCTCTTTGCAAGCTGCTTATACATGTTTCCACTCCTTGTATACCCCATAGGTTGGAGGTATTACTGGGCTCCATGGCAAGTCGTGACATCACGCTTCCGTTCATAAGAGGTCCTTTAGGCATTCTGGTGTTAATCAATGCCTTTTAGTAATTTGGGCATTTCCTGTTAAGTGAAATCCCTTCGGTGTCTTAACCGAGTGTTCGTTCTAACTTCTGTGCTTTTATCATGTCGTCATTGTTTGTCTGTTGCAATTCAGACACCCTTCAAGGATTGCTCCTGGGTGTTGTTAGGTCACGCCGTTACATCCGGCTAATGTTTATAACATGTCGTGTCTACTATACCGCCTTGTGGTATTGTATTTTGAGTTATCCCCTTGTGGGTTATAGTGTCTCCCGTTCTTGGGTAGACTGTTTATACTCCTCCTAATGTTTTAGACCAGGTTTAAGATCCTCTCCAACGCTGGATTATACTTTATGGTAATCTTGTGACTGCTCTTGGGAACTTCGTCCCGTTTGTTGAGCATTGTGGTGTTCACGTTAGGCTTTCGCCTTACTGTGTTGGGCTGGATGTTCGTTCCAGCTATCGTGTATTTGTTTGAAGTCTTTGAGACATGTCCAATGTCTATACCTACTAGTCTGTGCTCTTTGCACTTCCTAGTTCTTATTCCTTATCTTCAGATGGATTCTCTGAGTTCCTTTGTACTTAATCGTCTGAGGTGTCCAGCTCTTCTGATTTGATCTTACTAATGGTCCGTAGAGCGGATTTGGCTACTTCCCGTGTTTCGTGCACTACATGTATACATACGTGGGGTACCATGTTGATACGTTACCACTTACCTAACTATATGTCAGGCCCGCAAGCTCCTTCGGAGTGCGGTTGTCCCACATCCCGTAATTGGGTACACTCGTAGTGTTCGTCACACGCCTAGGTGAAGTATTCTATTGCCAACTCCTCTTGTATCAATCTATGATACTCACCGTAATTATGTTGGTTTTGTTTAAAAATCCAAGGTTTAAAAGAAAAGTTGTGGTTTTGAAAGAAGAATTTTGGGTTTTGAAACAATGGTTCGGTGTTAAAAGAAGTTCTACATGGCATAGCCATGTTGTGGTCTTGACCAAGTCCAGCTTACCGCTGTCTGGTATGTTCTTAATACAATGGTCAGGCCGTCAGGCCTTTCCAAGGTTTTATTCCTCTAGCTTCCAGGATTTGTGATCCTATAGTTGTTTCACTGCTGTCACGGTACATCACTATGTACCTGTGGTATGTTAAAAGTCCTCCTGAATGCTCCTGTTCTTATTGCACTTGCCGTGGCAAGTGCGTGGTGCTGGTGGTTTTTGGGTAAGCCGATACCGGTCACGGTATGGTTTTCACTGGTTCTCAATAGTCTTATTGACTCTTCCTTTGATCTTGTTGAGTATTTACTTGGGTTAATTACTCTTCTGAGTAACTTCTTAGTAAGTTTGACATGGGTGTCATTGATCAGGGTACTTCTCCAATCCTTGGAGATTCCCCTTTGATTTAGTTTTATGTTTTCCCTTGTTGCTCGTTCCCACTGGTTTACCGTGGTTATTGAGCCTTAGCTTGTTTAGGCATTACTCTTGTAGTCCTATCGGGTTGTATCCCATGAACGTCCTTGTAGCTGCCTGAGCTATGTTGGCCAGGTATAATAACCCTTTTGGCGTTGTAGGTTTGGAGTCAATCACTCCCGACTATGTCCTTAGCCAGCTAGCATACCGTTGGTGGTGTTGCTTGGCTATTACTATTGTCCCGCAGACTTGTGTCTCGGGTTCCATTACTGCTCCTTTTCCATTTCGTTGCACGGTTAGTGCTCCTTTCCTGCTGCTGGTTGGTTAGCTAGGTTTCGCGACTGCTAAGCACGTCGCCCCATGCTGTTGTAAGTTGCAGCCTCCTCGTGGTTGGAGTGCTCATTCTACCGCTATTAAGTGCGGGTATTGTTGTTCAACCGGGATCCATCTCCAGGTCTTCCAATCCTTGGAATCTACCATATGCCGGTTCTTGTTTGCTGTGTGATGGCTTCACAACTGCCAGATCGGGTTTTCCCGAGTATGAGAGGACTTTTCATCTCTCTGGCGTTCTTTCCCAAGTTATACAGTGGGGTTTGTGGAGGGCGGGTCTGGTATTGTAGGTATCCGGTACTCACCGGTAGTTCCTAACTAGCATATCTCTAATGCTAACACTCAGCCCTTAGCCCTAAGCTTCTAATTCCTAACTCGGTATTCCTAAACTCGGTATTTCCAGTCATCAGAGCGACACTTCGCTCTGATACCACTTTTTGTAACACCCCTACCATTAATACAGTGCTTACCGTCCAATCTCCTTACATATCAGATACACGCAGCGGATATATACTTACATACAATGGGTGATACAAAGCCGTTAGTCACCCACGTGACTAACAAGGCTACTACTTCTACATACAGCATCGGTCTGATGGACCGGAATCCCGAGTACTACAAATCTACAATACATTCTCCGTTTATCAAATACTACTACAATCTTCATTCAATACAATACTCCAAGTACAATACAATACAATCTACATACCGAGTTCCCTAGGATCCTTACACAAGTATAATACCTCTTCCAAGTTCGTATATGCTCACTAAGAGACTACTTACTACCCATTCCTCACTACTACCTTACTTTCTAAATACAAGGGTGTGCCGCCGGTCTCTCACCTTGGCCACATCCGCTTCGGGTACCTGCACACTAAAAACGTTCCCCCGAAGGGGTCAGCTTTCGCTGAGCATGATAACCGCATACCCCGCGTACTAGTGAGGGTACGCCGACCACTTGGTCGAATACATGCGGTTCATTTTATTCATACATACATGCATACATGCTTTCATACATATACTACGATACTCTACGCAAAGAATACATACATACACTTCAATACATACACTTCAGTTCATACATAGTAATCCATACAGCCCAACGATACATACTTACCTTTCTGAATTCCACAATACACAATACAATATACAATACATACGCAATTCATACACAACCCAACAAACTTGTTAGCTCATATTGGTCCACCCGGGTTAATCGGGTGGAGATTACTCTTTGACTCATTCCATTACTTACGCATACATACTCACGGATCCATACTTACTTACTCTTACTCTTACTCATGTTAAGTCGTCGGGACCTCCGGCCCGGGGACTACTCCGTCCCACCACCGGGATTTACTTGACTCACCAATCCGGGATGCTACCCATTTAAGGGGTTTGGGCCGCGGACCAGTTTAAGAGTCAGGAATCGGATCCAACCTCTTGTGTCTCCTCATCCTCACGCGTGGCCGAAGCTATATCGGACTTCTACTCATTCCAATTTACTCACTTAAGTTAGGAGTTAGGTAGTTAGGAATTAGTAGAAGTCATTCATTCAACCACATACACAAATACATTATTCATATACACATCCATACACAATACAATACAATATACAAGTACACTACGAGATACAATTACATTTCATCATCATTCATATATTTCATGAATTATACAAACTATTGTTCAAGACGATAATTATCAAGAACAACATATGTCAAACACAGGTAAGTGCAATATAGTCCGATTCATGCATTTATCTTATTTAGGTGATCAGATAAGCACACAAATCGGGGTAACCAGATTAGGATACAGGGCATGAAGAAATCATACCTTTCACCGTTGACTTTGGACTCACCGACTCCCTTCGGTGTTCAACTATTTGAATCCTATCACATACATACGGTTGGGTGGTTAATTATCCATAATTAACCTTACTCATCACTTTACTAGAGTTTCCTAGTTTATACTTACTAATTCTTCATTGTCCAAATACCTTTACTTATGTTACTTACTTAAAATTATTCCCTAAGCTTGTTTATAGTCTTAATGACCTTTAAACATCATTAATTATGTCTTAATCACCTTATATTATCATTACCCATCCTTACCCATCCTTAGTTTTGCTTTAAAATACATTCTGGACAGATTTTGGGGTTGTCCTGGTTTGTGTCCTGGTTTTAAACCCGGACCAACTCACTGGAAAAACTCTCGGGTGAAAATAAGGCTTGGTCCGGGTTTACACTCTGGTTACAACCCGGACCATATGTTCCGAAATGCTACGGTAAGTTTTTGACATCGTCCGGGTTTGTGTGCTACTTTGCAAACCTGGACAATTTGTTTTTAGTAACTTCGGGTATTTTTGGGGTGGTCCTGGTTTGCGTACTGGTTTGAAACCAGGACCTTCCAGCGAAAGGCATTCTGCCAAGTTTAGAGATTGTCCTGGTTTGCGTTCTGGTTTGCAAACCAGGACAAATTCAGCCTGTTGCAAATTTACAGTTTTTAAGCTTTGTTTCAACTTCAATCTTTTACCAATCTCTTCCCCATTAACTCCTACATATAATCTAGCATATTTTAGCATTGATTAAGCACCTTAAACTAGCCTATCCACTCTACCAAAATCTGTTACAAAACACACTCCACTGTTACATTTTCTCCACTGCTACAGTTTTTTTCTTCTCCAAATGCTACAGATTTTTCCTTTCTTCTTCCCACTACTCCTATGGCTCTTCCATTGCCTCATTTGCATTATACTCAACCTATTCTTACTCTACACAATGCTCTTTACTAAATCCTACATACTAATTCTTCCTTGTTTCTCCAACACACTTCATATTCTTTGCTACAGATTTTTATATCTTTTCATTCTCTTACCACACTACTACTCCTTAGTTACTAATCATCTCTACAAAATCTCAATACACACCTTGGTTCTCCCATTCACCAAGTCATTCATATACACAATTCCTACTAAAATTTCGCCATAGTTCACCTACTTTCTTACTTATCCACACATCTTCTTTCTCATCAAATTTATCCCTATCCTAGCCAAACCACAAGGGTTCTATCAGCACACATACAAAACCTCAATACACCAATACTTCTTTTTGTAACACCCCACCTACCACCGTACACATAACATCAAATTGCAGCGGAAAATTCAACTCATCACATTACTTAATTCAATGGTGTTACACCGTTAACCACCCACGTGGCTAACAAGGCTAATACATGTACATTGTATCGGTCTGATGGACTAGATTCCCGAGCAACTACACAATACAATCCTTATTCCGTTTCTAACATTTATTATTACATACATTCCCACTGTACCGAGTATTTACAAACTAATGCCGATAACAATTTCGGTCTTGCTACGCCTACAATGCTTACGCCATTAAATGGCTACCCATGTATAAATCTACCCCGTCCTACTCTCGAACGGCTTCCAGCTCCTTGTGCCTGAAATAGAAAAGGAGAGAAAGGGTGGCCCCCAAGGGGCTCAGCACCTTTGCTGGTATGGTTCCCGCAGCCCACATGCTACCGGGCCACGCACAACTATTGTCGTCTTAGCATGCGTTGATTATATTTAAATCATGCATACAAACCATAAACACACAACACTTCATACACCCAACGATAGGGCTCAACACATATCCAACACATCCACACTTAACAAACCATCCAGTGATTCCTTTAACCTTAGAGTGGCTCTCCTCTAAAACGGAGCTACTTCCTTAATGAACGACACGTACCCATTAATCGGGTTATCCTTAAACGCCTCTTGTCACAAACTGGGATTCATTTCCATGATCCACACACTCCATATCATACAACATATCTCATTTCTCACATAATAAAACATAACAACACCTTTCTTGTTTCGACGTACACATGATGACATCGCATTCATTTAAAACATCCAATATATATATATATCCATAGCATAGCAAGGGAATTTGCATAGCACCATAACATTACATAACACCATAAAATCGGTTCTCACAAGGAACCTTCCACCATAGTTAGTATACCATGTGAGCCTAGGGATTTTTGCCAATCCCATGTTAAGCTCGTTACCAACCTCGTTACCGTCCAGTTATATAGAACGGTTAACTTATACCCAAGGTGTGTCGGATATAGTGATCCCAAGCACACCGAAATAACATTCGTATGCCCCTGTGGCCCGACGTGAGTCAGTAACTAGCTTTGGATAAGCTAAGGGAAGGTAGAAACCAAATTGGAATACCACCTATACATACACCAAGAGAGCCGAACCGAATATGGTATCGACTCCCGTCCATCACACGCGTGGCCGGAACAACCGGACTCCTCACCCCCCCATTAGTACATATACACTTATAGATAAGTAGTTAGAGATCCATTATGGAGCCTACCACATCCACACACCATTCGGTATCATAACCGAGTAAGCACACAAGGGAGGTTCACACACTTGCATACAACAACAATGTCCAACTAACTCACACATAGCCGTGGTTAGCACGTTCCCAAGGTTTGGGCCGTCAACTCCGAATACCGATCACTCATGTGTTCCTAGATTTGGTTAGCTAAGGTTTAACACATATTTGAGGTTAAATGGTATCGGAGGCCAAATTCGCCACATAAATGAATTACTATAAACTCATTACATGTTTTAATCTTACAAGGTGGCAAACACTCAGAAAAACATATTGGCATACAAGCCGGTGTAATCCGGTAGGACACAGGTTGCAAGAAAACCATACCTGTCACCGGAGTCCACTTTACCACGTCCACTTATGTTTCCTCGAGCAATTCTCGAACAACTGTTAACATCACATGTGTTTTTATTAACATCGGGTTGCTTGACTATTTAATGTCTAATGCTTATAATTTTTCCCGTTAACTTAGTTACGTACCTTCACTTTTTAACTTATTTTACTTTCACATTTTATTACAACTTTTCACCCATTTAATTGTCATTAAAACTCACCTAACATGTCCTTAACAACCTCATAACATCATTAACCATCAATCCCCATCATTAGACATCATTTTCCAACCTTAAACAACATTTTTGGTCCGACCACCTTACCGACCGGACTTGTCCATGTCCGGTCGATTCCAGAACATATTTCCGCCAAAATTTTCTACTCCGACCGACCTTGTAAGTCCGGTCGCATGTTCGGTCTTTTCCCGAGAGTTTCTTCCCTTTGGAAATTTAGCCCGACCGGACTTGCCAAGTCCGGTCCTATGTCCGGTCCATTCCAGAAGCTAATTCTCGCAGGGTAAACTGGGCCCGACCGAACTTGCAAGTCCGGTCGCAAGTCCGGTCTGCCCCAGATCTTTGTTTTCCTTTTTACATTCAACTCCTAACTTCACCCCATATATCCTAGTATACCCTAACCTCATTTAGGCACTTCAAACACACCTTTATCCATGTGCTAAACTCTTTAAATCACTCACCAAAACCATTTTCATCATTCACAAACTTCTTACAAAGTTCCTAGCACTTGGGATGTTTTCTCCTAGTTTTTCAAGTGGTGTTTCATCCATAATAACCTCTATACCAAAGTGTTTCCTCACCATCATAACATCATCTCCCAAGCATCTTCTCTTACTAACCAAATCTTCTTTTTCACAACTCCTTAAAGTTCCTTTCTCAAAACCTTATCTATACATTATTCCCACCTTGCACATCACATAACCTAAACCTTAAACAAACTTCTCCAAGACTACTATCAATCATACTAATACATTCAAAACACATATTGAATTCCTAGAACCTCCAAGACAATGCCTAAATCCTTATAGCACCTTAGAACACCTTAATGCATGTGTTCTTCCTTAGTGAAGCATGTATCCATTCCTAACAATTCCTAGTTCACCCAAGTTCATTTAAGCACTTAGAACTCCTTATACATTTTTCAAATTTCGCCATGGGTTCTCTTAGCACATCATCATTCCAAAACTCATAGTTTTCACCATTAAACACTCAAGCACACCTAATTCCATCAAGAACACTATCACTCACAAAACTTCACCAAATTTACACTACATCACAATATAGTGCATAATTAAACTTGCTTGGCACTTAGGCCCTTAAATAACATGGCTCTTAGGCCCTTAAATTGCATAATCCTTAAACACTGAATTTCCACAATACATAAGCCTTTGACCTGCAATTACACACACCAAGACATATGTTCCTTTACTAGTCTCCTTGAGAACACCTTACTAAGTCATTCACCATTTGCTCTTTAGGTAGTTTTAGCAGGCATTATAAGCTCATTTCTCCTAAGGCATTAAACCACATTGAGATAGCATGTTTACCTCTTTTCCACTCAAACTTCTTTCTTGTTTCCTCTTAAAACCGGTAAGGCATTTCACTCCTTGTCAACTACTTAACAATATACAAACATCATAATGAGTTTTCAAGCTTTAAGCTCCATCTCATTGTAAACCCTAATTACATATATTGTTTTAACACATCAAGGTAATTGTTTTACCTTTGAATGGAGAGAGAGCTTGAATGAGTATCAAGAGAGGACTCCTCCTAGCCCTTGGAAGATTTAAATGAAGCTAAAACAAGACAAGAGAAGACACCATTACAAGGTGCATTTTCGGTCAACACCAAAAATGAAGGAAATGGAGTTTTCTTTGGTTTTTCCTTACCTTGAAGCAAAGGTGATCAACAAGGCATAAAAATATTAGCTCAAGCTCCTTCCATGGAAGTTCTCCTTGGCACCGAAATGGTGGTTTTGATGATTTGAAAAGACAATGTTGTAGAGCTTGCTCCAACTAAGAGAACGGTAGTCTCGGAATAAATTCGGAGCATGGAGTCATAAGTTACAAGTGAAGAAGGATGAAGAATGATATGGTTCTGTTGGAAACCGATGGAGAGAGGAGGAAGAAGATGGCCACCGTGGGAAATGAAGAAAGGAATGAGAGAATGAAGATAACCTTTGCTTTTTGAAGATATTTGTTCTTTTAAAGCAAATAGTACATTAATTAGTCATTCTTTCTTTTCTTAGTAAATTAACAAGGGTGGTGAGTCACCACACCTTAAAACCGGCCCCCAATAGTACCTAGGGGTATTTTAGACTTTATTAATCAATTGTCTCACTTATAACATTATATGTTACAAACTAGCTTATTAAGGTTACTATTCACAAAAACAAGGCACATAGAAGTGAAATTTTTGATTTCCCATTGATATAGACTTCCAAATGTGATACTATATAGTACACATGTTAATTAAAGAGTAATGATGGACATTTAGCCATTCAAAACTCATTTACAAGACAATTTTTCAAAAACGTGCTTTAAGACTCCTTAAAGCACATTTTGCGTTTTAACTTGTTTTCAAGCTTGGTTTTCTTTAGTAATTGATTTAATATGTTCATTAACATATAAATAAGGCATAGGTATGACCATTAGGTCTTATACATTTATCCCAAGCTTAGAGCACATTTTAGCCCATATTGACCTTAAGGTATTTATTTGTGTTTTGTTTGGTTTCATTGTCTACCAAAGTTTCATAAGGACTTAATTAGCCTTATAAAGTCATAATTAAATATTATCAAGTCTTGGTAGGCTCTTTGGGTCCTAGCCAAGTTCACTCCAACCTTAGAGCATGTTTTTGCTCAAACCGTGTCTTAGTGTTTTATTGTGTTTTACCATGGTTTAAATGGTTCATTTATGTTCCTAAGGCACTTTTAGCCTTTAAATACCATAGTTTTAACATTTACACAACATACCAAGGTTTGGGGTATTTCAATCTACCCCCCCTTAAAAGAACTTCGTCCTCGAAGTTCACATTTCCTCGCATCATGGATTAGAATACGGGAATTACTTATAGCCATAAAACTTCATTACCAACCATCCCTTTACATCCAACCTCGGACTTATGGTCCGGGCAACATATCACATTATACATAAAATATCATACTCACATGGTAACCTCGACTTAATGGTCCGGGTACCTTCACCACACTTGCACTTACATAATATCCCTCAACTCTTAGGTCTGGTGACATACCACATTTAGACACATCGTATGTAACACAACATTCAGAATCCCACTTAGATCAAGGTCTAAAATATATTTATCACATACCACACAACATGTCATAGCATGTATATCAAACAGAAATACCTTTTCCATCTCTCCATGGTTCGAATCCCACGTTGAGTACATATACACTGTGATCCCGCAGAACCCGGTCGCGATGGACACCTTCTGGTCCCCGTTCCTTTGGGAGATCAAAACTTCACTTATTTTTACATATGTACTTCTCATGTCACCGGTCCGAAGACAAAGGCTCATACGTCCTCAGCTCGTGAGCAAGTACTACAAAAAATTCTTTACTAGGTTAAGTATAAGAAGATCTTTATTCAAAATATTAATCGTTGTTTTGGAAATACTCATTGAAAATCCTTTTGAAAACCCACAAAAACTCCAAGTCCATTTATGCTCTTGTATTTTTCTTAACATGGTTGTTTGTGACCACTACAGGGAGCTTCAAGAGTCATCCAACCCTGATGTGATCAGCACAGTGTTGAACTATCTTTCCACCCCAATTTGTGTTCGGCTTCCCTTGATCTCATGATAATCAAGTTTCACCTCCCACTTCTTTTTCAACCAACAACTAATTCAAGCGTATCCCATTTTCTATCTTTAAATCCTTCTAGTCATCATTACATCTCCAAGGGATAGAACTCCGTCTATCAATCATCACCCAAATCCAACTTAATTCAAGTTACCTAGGGAATTTAATTCTCACTAGGTTCTATGTCGGTCTCATATCCCTTCATAAATCACAACACTGTATATATATACATATATTTTTTTATCAAAATACAATACATGGCTTACATTTATGCACCATCGGGGTTTTAGATCCCCGGGAGTTTCTTTACTCCCTTCCACTTGTACTCTCACACACCACTGTTAACAAAACAAACACACTTCCCACAATGGTATTCGCCTCTTCTGTGCGTAATTACCACAATTTACCCACAAATAAATGCGTATGTTTATATAACACACGCGCCAACCATCATAACAAATCATTTTGTGCTATGCACACCTAGTTCGCGTACACTTGTACGGTAAAACACACTAAGTGGTTTTGCGCTCTACCCCCCTTAAAAGGGATTACGCCCACGTAATCAATCACTAGGCCTTGGCTTAAAAATGTTCTGCCGTCGTGAAGTGTTTTGACTTCCACGCGGTCTATTACACAATGGATTCTGATTAGAGGATCTTAACCATATTGGCGGTTTAGTCCCTAAACCAAGAATTCGCATTGGAGTTCAAACTCATAACCGGTTTCGGTCCTGGCCTGTGAGGCTTTTAGGCATTGATAACTAGCCATTTATTCATATTCACCATGTATATTCAGTATCTGGTGCATGGGCTCTCTGGCCTCCGTTGCGCAACTCTGATAGTTGTAGAGCTAGTTTGCCCCACTCGTTACTGTTGTTGTATTGTACATCTTCAATGTATTACCCTTATCTAGGTAACAATGGTTTCTTAACCGACGCATGGTATCTCTTACCCTGAGCGAATTCGGTGAGTTTCAAAACTTTCCATCCACTTCTCCAACAGCTTACAGCGTAAACTACTATGTAATTTACAATGATTGACTTGCTTCTACCGACTTACTGTCAGTTGAGATTGAGCTACTACCTAATGTGTAGTGCTCTCTCAGTTATTTCCCACACCTGGGGTATATCTCATACCGACATTTGGTATTTAGTGTTACTGTAGTCACTTACTGTTAATCATGACTCCACATTTGGTTTTGTACAAGTACTCTTTCATTGGTATGACCTTGCATTTTCTATGCATTGATCATTATAGTATCACAGGTTTCTTTCTACATCCACCACAATTAACATTTCCCAAATCCTAGCTATCCCACTCGATCATTACTGTGCAAATGCAATACCAAAACACTCAGTCATACAGAGTGCAGAGGCGTAAACTCTTGACAGTAAATCTCTTATGCGATTGCAATAGGAGTTTACACTATGTTTACTGGAATTCTTATCACATAACACTTGCCACCGGCTTACTGCTCGGTTCCTTTGCTATCACTCACTGTCGTACCTCCACTGGGGTTAACTCATAACTCTGCTCACTCACCATTTTATCATCTAACAATACTCGTACCACGGTCGCTTATTGCGCACCGTATCCTTACTCATTATACAACATCAACTTATACTGCATCCGCTATTATATTAGCTTCCGCTATTACGCTGGGTTTATCTGGCCACTTATTTGGCTGATTTTTTGAATATACTACTATTTTTCTTGAGCCTTTATGTTTCTTGAGCGTTGTTCGCTACACATTTAGCTTCACACACCTATGGTGATTGCTATCAGACTTATTACTCTTCCTGTGTACACAACTGGTACGAGCACTTCTTTTCGTGTTATTTTATTCAAATCATCCTGGGGTAATAACAACGTGGTCCATCCTCCACATATTTCTTGAACTAGATTCACATAACTACCGCTCCTGCGGTCTCACAATATCTAGAGGTATCCCCACTCTTAATGCAGTGGTTCGCTTACCACTCTATTCACTTATACCACATAAACTTCTACAATCAATCGAATTTATATAACATATCTTGCTTATGGCTTATAAACCTTATTTGCCTTGAGCTGGGCTCATTGTAGGTTGTCCACACACATGTACTTCTCTGTACAATATTACATGTTTAGGGGTTGTAGTGGGCTCCATGACAAGGTCGTTGCCTTCCGTTTCCTTTCATGGGATGCCCCTTAGGTTTGTCAGTTCGTCTCCTGACAACTTATGTCTAAACTGGGTGTTAGTTTCAACCCTTGTGCTTCTATCATGCATTTCGTGCAACAATTACTGATGCAAACACCCTTTATGGATTGCTCCGGGGTGTTACTAAGTTATGCCTTTACATCAAGTTCACACTTATTGGTACACTCAGTTAGCCACGCCTTTTTGCGTTCTTAACTGGTTATTATCTTCTTCTGTGAAGGTCAACATTTCCTAATAATGTAGGTACTCATTCTGGGAATTTCATCCCGTCCATTGCACATTAGTGTGTCCACATTAGGCATCTGCCTTGCCCTGCTTTCCAGCTATCATGTTTATCCCTGAGGATCCTTAAGACATATGCTATGTCTTTACTTAACAGTTTGTGCACTTCGCATTTCCTAATTCTTAAACATTCCCTTGAAAGGAATTCACTAACCGTAGTATAATCTCGTTAACTTATCTGAGTTCCTTAGCTTCAACCATTCATGGCAATCCTTAGTTCTTGATTGACTTATACTGCTGACCGTAGTACGGAGTCGACTACTTCCCGTGTTCTGGACTCTACTCGTATACATATATGGGGTATCATACTGATACATTACTACTTACCCAACTAACCTATAAGTAGGTCTGTCAGGTCCACATGCTCCTATCGGAGTGCGGTTGTCCCACAACACAGTTGGTACACTTGTAGTGTCCATCACACGCCTAGGTGAAGTATTCTGTTGTCAACTCCCTTATATTGTCCCGTGACAATATTCATTCCTTGCTTCCCGAACTTAATCGAGGGAAAGTTATCCACTGTTGTATCCTTGTCAACTGCCCCTGGTTTCACTGGTTTGGTTTAAAAGAAGGTTGGAAAGAAGTGTTGGTTTGAAAGAAAATCTGGTTTGGAAAGAAAGAGTTTAGATAAATCAGTGAAAGAAAATTTTTATGGTTTCACAACATCTTCTTACCTTAGCCAAGTCTAGCTTCTTGCTGACTGGTGTACTTACAATTACAGAGGTTGGGCTAGCAGGCCCTTCCCCTGTTATGACGATCACATCTAACTTTATGGTACTTTTCCAAGTACTTTGTAGTGGTTATTAATTTCCCGAACAGCCCTGTTATAGCAGCACTTGCTATGGCAAGTGCGCCATGCTAACTGGCTATCGGTTTGACACATACCGATTGTGGTATTGTTTTTACCCGTACTATCATCAGTGGCCTTGTTGGCCCTTATTTGTTCTTACGGTCTCAACAATAACCTTTGGGTAACTTCTCACTGTATTCACATAGTAGTTATCAACTGGGTGTCTCCCATTCTTGGAGTCCCCTTTTACTTAGCATTATTTTCTCTTTGTAGCCTGTTCCACGCATCGTCGTGGTTCCTGAGACTTGTCTCCTGTTTGGGCACTATGTTATAGTTCCTTAGTTGGTTGGCATACCGTTGGTGTATTGCTTACCAACCGTGGTCCCATGGACATTCGTCTCGGGTTTCATTAATCCACTTCTTGCTTGTCGCACGGTCAGTGCGTTGCAAGCCGGTTGTTCTCGACTGCTCGGCATGTCGACCCAGGTTGCTGGAAATTCTATTCTTCTATACATAAGATTCTTCATTCCTCGCTATTAAATGCGGTTAACATTGTTCAGATGGAGACCGTCTCCGGGATTTCCAGTTTTCGGGATCTACCGTAAGACAGGTCTTCCGTACTTAAAGGTATTTAATAGCAGCCAGATCGGGTATTCCCAAGTAAGAGTGGACTTTCATCTCTCTGGCGTCCTTTCCCAAGTTATAAAACAGGGATTGTGGAGGGTGGGAAGGATACTGTAGGTTTCCAGTATTCACTGGTAGTTCCTATCTAGCGTATCTCTCACGCTATCACTCAACCCTTAACCCAAAGTACTTAAATCCTAACTCGGTACTTCCTAAGCTCGGTAATTCAGTCATCAGAGCGATACTTCGCTCTGATACCACTTTTTGTAACACCCCACCTACCACCGTACACATAACATCAAATTGCAGCGGAAAATTCAACTCATCACATTACTTAATTCAATGGTGTTACACGCCGTTAACCACCCACGTGGCTAACAAGGCTAATACATGTACATTGTATCGGTCTGATGGACTAGATTCCCGAGCAACTACACAATACAATCCTTATTCCGTTTCCAACATTTATTATTACATACATTCCCACTGTACCGAGTATTTAAAAACTAATGCCGATAACAATTTCGGTCTTGCTACGCCTACAATGCTTACGCCATTAAATGGCTACCCATGTATAAACATCTACCCCGTCCTACTCTCGAACGGCTTCCAGCTCCTTGTGCCTGAAATAGAAAAGGAGAGAAAGGGTGGCCCCCAAGGGGCTCAGCACCTTTGCTGGTATGGTAATCCCGCAGCCCACATGCTACCGGGCCACGCACAACTAATTGTCGTCTTAGCATGCGGTTTATTATATTTAAATCATGCATACAAACCATAAACACACAACACTTTGCATACACCCAACGATAGGGCTCAACACATATCCAACACATCCACACTTAACAAACCATCCAGTGATTCCTTTAACCTTAGAGTGGCTCTCCTCTAAAACGGAGCTACTTCCTTAATGAACGACACGTACCCATTAATCGGGTTATCCTTAAACGCCTCTTGTCACAAACTGGGATTCATTTCCATGATCCACACACTCCATATCATACAACATATCTCATTTCTCACATAATAAAACATAACAACACCTTTCTTGTTTCGACGTACACATGATGACATCGCATTCATTTAAAACATCCAATATATATATATATACCATAGCATAGCAAGGGAATTTGCATAGCACCATAACATTACATAACACCATAAATCGGTTCTCACAAGGAACCTTCCACCATAGTTAGTATACCATGTGAGCCTAGGGATTTTTGCCAATCCCATGTTAAGCTCGTTACCAACCTCGTTACCGTCCAGTTATATAGAACGGTTAACTTATACCCAAGGTGTGTCGGATATAGTGATCCCAAGCACACCGAAATAACATTCGTATGCCCCTGTGGCCCGACGTGAGTCAGTAACTAGCTTTGGATAAGCTAAGGGAAGGTAGAAACCAAATTGGAATACCACCTATACATACACCAAGAGAGCCGAACCGATATGGTATCGACTCCCGTCCATCACACGCGTGGCCGGAACAACCGGACTCCTCACCCCCCATTAGTACATATACACTTATAGATAAGTAGTTAGAGATCCATTATGGAGCCTACCACATCCACACACCATTCGGTATCATAACCGAGTAAGCACACAAGGGAGGTTCACACACTTGCATACAACAACAATGTCCAACTAACTCACACATAGCCGTGGTTAGCACGTTCCCAAGGTTTGGGCCGTCAACTCCGAATACCGATCACTCATGTGTTCCTAGATTTGGTTAGCTAAGGTTTAACACATATTTGAGGTTAAATGGTATCGGAGGCCAAATTCGCCACATAAATGAATTACTATAAACTCATTACATGTTTTAATCTTACAAGGTGGCAAACACTCAGAAAACATATTGGCATACAAGCCGGTGTAATCCGGTAGGACACAGGTTGCAAGAAAACCATACCTGTCACCGGAGTCCACTTTACCACGTCCACTTATGTTTCCTCGAGCAATTCTCGAACAACTGTTAACATCACATGTGTTTTTATTAACATCGGGTTGCTTGACTATTTAATGTCTAATGCTTATAATTTTTCCCGTTAACTTAGTTACGTACCTTCACTTTTTAACTTATTTTACTTTCACATTTTATTACAACTTTTCACCCATTTAATTGTCATTAAAACTCACCTAACATGTCCTTAACAACCTCATAACATCATTAACCATCAATCCCCATCATTAGACATCATTTTCCAACCTTAAACAACATTTTTGGTCCGACCGACCTTACCGACCGGACTTGTCCATGTCCGGTCGATTCCAGAACATATTTCCGCCAAAATTTTCTACTCCGACCGACCTTGTAAGTCCGGTCGCATGTTCGGTCTTTTCCCGAGAGTTTCTTCCCTTTGGAAATTTAGCCCGACCGGACTTGCCAAGTCCGGTCCTATGTCCGGTCCATTCCAGAAGCTAATTCTCGCAGGGTAAACTGGGCCCGACCGAACTTGCAAGTCCGGTCGCAAGTCCGGTCTGCCCCAGATCTTTGTTTTCCTTTTTACATTCAACTCCTAACTTCACCCCATATATCCTAGTATACCCTAACCTCATTTAGGCACTTCAAACACACCTTTATCCATGGCTAAACTCTTTAAATCATCACCAAAACCATTTTCATCATTCACAAACTTCTTACAAAGTTCCTAGCACTTGGGATGTTTTCTCCTAGTTTTTCAAGTGGTGTTTCATCCATAATAACCTCTATACCAAAGTGTTTCCTCACCATCATAACATCATCTCCCAAGCATCTTCTCTTACTAACCAAATCTTCTTTTTCACAACTCCTTAAAGTTCCTTTCTCAAAACCTTATCTATACATTATTCCCACCTTGCACATCACATAACCTAAACCTTAAACAAACTTCTCCAAGACTTTAATACATTCTCAAAAACACATATTGAATTCCTAGAACCTCCAAGACAATGCCTAAATCCTTATAGCACCTTAGAACACCTTAATGCATGTGTTCTTCCTTAGTGAAGCATGTATCCATTCCTAACAATTCCTAGTTCACCCAAGTTCATTTAAGCACTTAGAACTCCTTATACATTTTTCAAATTTTGCCATGGGTTCTCTTAGCACATCATCATTCCAAAACTCATAGTTTTCACCATTAAACACTCAAGCACACCTAATTCCATCAAGAACACTATCACTCACAAAACTTCACCAAATTTACACTACATCACAATATAGTGCATAATTAAACTTGCTTGGCACTTAGGCCCTTAAATAACATGGCTCTTAGGCCCTTAAATTGCATAATCCTTAAACACTGAATTTCCACAATACATAAGCCTTTGACCTGCAATTACACACACCAAGACATATGTTCCTTTACTAGTCTCCTTGAGAACATCTTACTAAGTCATTCACCATTTGCTCTTTAGGTAGTTTTAGCAGGCATTATAAGCTCATTTCTCCTAAGGCATTAAACCACATTGAGATAGCATGTTTACCTCTTTTCCACTCAAACTTCTTTCTTGTTTCCTCTTAAAACCGGTAAGGCATTTCACTCCTTGTCAACTACTTAACAATATACAAACATCATAATGAGTTTTCAAGCTTTAAGCTCCATCTCATTGTAAACCCTAATTACATATATTGTTTTAACACATCAAGGTAATTGTTTTACCTTTGAATGGAGAGAGAGCTTGAATGAGTATCAAGAGAGGACTCCTCCTAGCCCTTGGAAGATTTAAATGAAGCTAAAACAAGACAAGAGAAGACACCATTACAAGGTGCATTTTTGGTCAACACCAAAAATGAAGGAAATGGAGTTTTCTTTGGTTTTACCTTACCTTGAAGCAAAGGTGATCAACAAGGCATAAAAATATTAGCTCAAGCTCCTTCCATGGAAGTTCTCCTTGGCACCGAAATGGTGGTTTTGATGATTTGAAAAGACAATGTTGTAGAGCTTGCTCCAACTAAGAGAACGGTAGTCTCGGAATTAAATTCGGAGCATGGAGTCATAAGTTACAAGTGAAGAAGGATGAAGAATGATATGGTTCTGTTGGAAACCGATGGAGAGAGGAGGAAGAAGATGGCCACCGTGGGAAATGAAGAAAGGAATGAGAGAATGAAGATAACCTTTGCTTTTTGAAGATATTTGTTCTTTTAAAGCAAATAGTACATTAATTAGTCATTCTTTCTTTTCTTAGTAAATTAACAAGGGTGGTGAGTCACCACACCTTAAAAACCGGCCCCCAATAGTACCTAGGGGTATTTTAGACTTTATTAATCAATTGTCTCACTTATAACATTATATGTTACAAACTAGCTTATTAAGGTTACTATTCACAAAAACAAGGCACATAGAAGTGAAATTTTTGATTTCCCATTGATATAGACTTCCAAATGTGATACTATATAGTACACATGTTAATTAAAGAGTAATGATGGACATTTAGCCATTCAAAACTCATTTACAAGACAATTTTTCAAAACGTGCTTTAAGACTCCTTAAAGCACATTTTGCGTTTTAACTTGTTTTCAAGCTTGGTTTTCTTTAGTAATTGATTTAATATGTTCATAACATATAAATAAGGCATAGGTATGACCATTAGGTCTTATACACATTTATCCCAAGCTTAGAGCACATTTTAGCCCATATTGACCTTAAGGTATTTATTTGTGTTTTGTTTGGTTTCATTGTCTACCAAAGTTTCATAAGGACTTAATTAGCCTTATAAAGTCATAATTAAATATTATCAAGTCTTGGTAGGCTCTTTGGGTCCTAGCCAAGTTCACTCCAACCTTAGAGCATGTTTTTGCTCAAACCGTGTCTTAGTGTTTTATTGTGTTTTACCATGGTTTAAATGGTTCATTTATGTTCCTAAGGCACTTTTAGCCTTTAAATACCATAGTTTAACATTTACACAACATACCAAGGTTTGGGGTATTTCATCCTCAATTACAACACCAATACATCATTACTTCCTCAATCCACCATACTAATTCACATACATAATTTATTTGGCTCTAAGGCCTACAATCCTAATACAAGCTCATAATTACTCAAATTTCCACAAACTACAATACCAATATAACATTCGGGTTTCTTTGAGTAGTTTACCCATTCCCATTACACTAATGCATTTAAATTTAGCATTAAGAGGAAGCTCTTACCTTAAGCTTATAGCTTTCCTTTCTTTTCCAATCCTCTTTCTCTCTTTCTTGCACAATCAGCTACATGGGGAATGGAGTTGCCAAACTCCATTCCCATCACCCAATACACACAAAATAAGTGTAATGAACATACTAACCCTTACGTTAACACTAATGCATTGAAATGTTCAAATCACAAATTCTAGGGTTTACCTTTGGAGTGTTTTAGGAGGGGTTTTAGCCCTTGGTTTGAGAAGGTGATTCCACCACCATTGCAAGGTTGTAATTTTGCTTAAACGAGAGAGAGAAAGTAGAGTATTACAAGGGGGTAGGAATCGGTTGTAAAAGAAGATGAAGGAAACATGAGTTTTTCATGTAAATTTTTACCTTAATGGAGAGAGGAGACTCCAAGCTTTACTTTGGTACCATTTTCTCTTTGAATGGGGAAAACCCATGGAGATGAAGTTCTTCCTTTTCGAATTTTGAAAAGATAGAATTGTAGAGGATGATGAGGGAGTTCAAATATGTAATTTGTTTTTGATTTGGAGCCTTAATAAGGCTTAGGCAAGCTTGAGAAGGTGAGCTGCCATGGTTGTCTCTTTGGAGCTTCCAAAATCGCCAACAGAGAAGAAGAAGAGGGAGAAATCGCTGGGTGAGGAGAACCCACGCGAGAGAGGAGAAATGTGAGGGTGAGAGGAGAGAGGTAAGGTAAATACCTTTTTACTTTTTGGTACTTTTGCTTTTTGGCCCTTTAATTAATTAGCTAGTTACATGGTGTGTGTGGGGTTATTTGACTTAATAAAAATCGGTCCCCCTACTGTATTACTAGTTGGAGCGTTTTTCGTCTTTTACAGAAACGCTCCTTTATTTTACCCGGTTTCGGTACTATTCACTAACCGGGCCCGTTTTCTGGAATTTTCCCGTTTAATTATTTTTATTGATTATTAAGCTTCCATAAATGCTTAATCATTGTTATTTAATGATTTATAATTTTTACGGGTTCGTTTGACCACTTAAAGTCACGTTTTTCGTGTTTTCTCGAAAAACGTGCATTAATGCTCTATTAGCGTTTTAATACATTATTTGGATCCATTTTCTTCGGGAGTTGTTCCCAGATATTATTCAGGTCTTATTAAGCCCTTAGAATCCATATAATGCGTTAACCGAGGTCTCCTGCCTCCTATGGTTATTTAACGCTTATTTAGCGTTTTTCGCTTTTCAAGTGTTTTCTTCATTTCTTTTGGATTTATTTTTCCTTACTAACATTACTTAGGCATCATTAGGCCCTTATATACATATTTGATTAATTTTAATCCCTATATTTAAGTTCGGGGTATTTCAGTTCTGCAACGACGTTATCAGCACATTCAAACACTTGTACTGAATGTTGACCATGCAGTATTGTTATGGCTTCATAATCTTCTGTAAACCCTCTACGAATCAGATGATCCTTAATCTTGTCCACACCTCGGTATTTGAAGTCGTTCTTGCAATCGACACATGGACATCGAATATATCCCTTATCTCTTGGTTTAAGATTGTCAACAAGGACTTTGCAAAATTTATTGACCGCTTCTAGGTACTTGATGTCCAATATGTCACTGTACATCACTAAGTTCTCCATCTCCTTTTTCAACACACACCAGATGTCGTGAACTCGTTCCATTGATCTCCTCTTTTTTTATTGACAGATTTAACAACCCAAACATATCCAATCACCTTCGATCTCACCTAGGAACAAGTTAATAATATACAGTAGTTCAGTGATAATTTCGGCAGCATTACCCTACAGTTCTCCTAGTGTATATATATATATATGAATCGTTTCAATTCACATATATATATATGTACACTAGAAGAACACTAGGGTAATGCTGCTGAAATTATCACTGAACTACTGTATATTATTAACTCATTCACAACCTAGATGGTGAGATCAAAGGTCATTGGACAGTCCCAACAGGGACTATCTAAGACATACCTCTATCAGGTAAATCTCAGACAGGTAATTCTATGTTTGAATTGATTTTCCATTGTTTTAATAGAAAAACAAAAGTAAATTGAAACGTTTTAAATACCAACCTGATGAGTACTGGATGGTCAGCGCGAACAGCACAAGATAGAGAAGAGACAAGTAGACAGATGTTCTTGCACGTAGTATATGACACCTATTCAATGAAATAATAATAAGGTTTTAATTTTATAAAAACTTGAATAATTGAACATATTAAAACAAACGAACATAGCTAATGTTATTGCCGGTTATTTTTGCTCTCCTCGTCTTAATTCGAGTGTCTTCTACCTCAGAGCAACCTGCAAGAGAAGAAAAAACTGAAATTGTAAGTAATTATGAAGAAAGTTAAATTCGATGGAATTAGAATCAGCTTAAATTCTGGAAAAAAATTGGCATGACCTTTGCGTATTTTTAGACACTCCACATTTTTTTAAGGCAGAATCAAACACAGTAGCAGTAATAACATTTATTCTCAGCAAACCATACGAATTATTATCAGACAGACAATTATATAATAATATATATGATCAATGAACAAAAACAGCCACCCTATTTCAACTTAATCTCACATTTAACCACACTATGCAAATATAAATTCTAATGATTGCAGAATACAAGCAGAATTTAGTACAATGTTTATTCGCGACAATATATAAGTATTTGTTTCTAAAATCATAATCAGAAACGCAAATGTTTTACCGTGGGTTCTGATCAGGCAAACCGGTGGCAGAGGTTAACAACAGCAGATGGTGCGACAAGTAGACAATCCGACCGTGTGTAGTGACACCTATTCAATGAAATTTAAATATAAGGTTTTAATTTGAAAAAATATGAATAATTGAACAAATAAACAAACAAATATATTTTGATTAACCATGTTATTGAAACATTTTTAAAAAACTAACTTAGTGAGTAGGGATGATCAACTCACAAATGTGATGGAAGAGGAATTGTTTAACCGTAGTATAACACCTATTCAATAAACGTAGAATAAGGTTAAATCCTGGAAAAAATTTGGCATGACCATTGCGTTTTTTTAGATACTGATAAGTGCAAAACATATAGACTTATTAAGGTTTAATCACCTTATAATTTGCAGCATTTTTAGTAATGTTTTTCACTTATCTTGGGTTTTTCCTATATTTATGTTGTTATATTAAAATGATGTATTATATGTGTTAAAATATAGGAAAAATACCAATTAAAGACTTATATTATAAGGGATTACAAATAACACGCGAGAAGCACAGGGAAGAAGGCGTGTCCGCCTCTGTACCGCCTCAATATAGGCGGACAACACATAGAGGCAACCGCCTCAATATAGGCAGACAACACATAGAGGCAACCGCCTCAATATAGGCGGACGTGACCATGAAGAACCGCCCAAGTACCACCTCATTATAGGCGGACATGAGTAACATACAACCGCCTATTAACATGCGGACAAGAGAGGAGAATGTATGAGAGAAGACCGCCCCATATGTAGCGGACGCGTGTAAATTACAGATCTGGAAATTAACGCAACGGGTTATCTTCTTCGCTCGTCGACTTCGCCCGTCGACTTGTTTCTGCCTTATCCATCTACTCCGCCCACCGCCTACCATAAATCGCTCACGCGTTGCAGCTCTGTCCCCTGCAATCAATGAGCTACAATCAATGAGCTGCAACTCTGCCTCTTCTTCTTCCTCTATAAATACCACGCTCCATTTACCTTCTCCAGGGTCCTTCCAGAGGTTCCGTCCGTGGTTCCTCCTGGAGTTCCAATTCACACCATCATTCCATCTTCGTACCACTACACTTTCACTCCTCGTTCGTTTCACTTCTACTCCCGCTCTTCATTTGTTTTCATTACATCTCATTATTCTCACCTCTAGTCTCACGTATTAAATAGAAGATCAAACTATTTATATGTTAGGCTAGTTTACATATACTCTGGGAATAATTATTATGTATCTGTATTAATTGCAATATGTTTTACTGGTTTTAATTTTAATGAAGTTTGTTACGCTTAAAGGTTTTCTCGCATCTTTTTAATAAATGTCATGAGTTTATTAAATTGCTTTTCTAAGTCTATTTTGATCAGACCAGGTGATAGATAGATAGGTTAATTAACCGTATAACTGGAGAAAGCTTATTATGATTTAATGAGTTAGTATTTTCAAAGTTGCAAGAATAAAATCCTCATACTCCTCTGCCGTCCACCAGTGGGTGCTGAGTTTTCATCGGACCTTGCCAACTGGAACGAGTTCTTATGAGGCTGATGATTTAGCCTTAAGAATAAAAACAGGATCTTGCCAACAATTATAATTTAACAGTAAAACCTAGCATGAAAGAGCAGATATTATATTAACGTGAACCAGAGTCCCGTTTAGTTTATCTGTTAACTTAGTTTATCTTCCCTTTTATTTATAAAAACAAGTCAATTAATCCCCCTTTTTGTGACACGCTTAGGTAATAATTATGCATTAGTCCCCGGTTCGACATCCGGTCGCTACACTTTACTATACCACGACCGGATTGTTTGCAGCCCGACGTTTAGTTTGAGTTTTTAATTTCTTTTCTTTTAAATTTTACACCAGTTTAACCACTCACTTTACAACGTCTGCAGATACTCCACACTTTTTTCGGCAAAAACAAACACATACAAGTACAACAAATTAATAATATGCAAACAATTATAACACCCGCAAGAATAATAGCAACAACAGCAACATTACACAATATTAAACACCACTAACAAGGTATGCTTTATAATTACTTTAGGTTTTAATTCATTAATATGCATGAATATATAATGTCGCTATATTAATGTTCCTTAATTGCTAATAAAGAAGATAATTATCGATTAATTAATTGTATATTGTCTTTGTATTATACCCATTTCGATGGACAGACACACTTCACCAACCAAAATACACAAGAAACTTCATTCATTAAGCGCGTACGTAGTACAATATATATATATAATATATAAAGGACACACATGCATCCTCTAGCTTAATCACATACCAACCCATTCATCAAACCTCCCTCTTCATTCTTAATTTCTTACCCCAATTTTGTGCCTCATCATGCATACTTAGCTAGCTCTGTTTGCACAAGAGAAAACCTTAAATTATACTATAATTTATTCTTAACTTATAATTTAGTCTCGTCTTAAATTAATTAACTTATTTCCCCTCCATCTCCTTGAAAGTGAAACAATCAAACAATGTCGAAACAACACCCATAGAGAAGTTTTTACCCACTGTAATCGTAGTAACCTCTACTCTCTATTCATCATTCACTACTGTTCAGATACTATTTGAGTTTTTCTTCTCTCTAAACTACTACTACTACACTATCTTCTTGTGCTCTACATTTCTTCTTCTCAGTTTTTTTGTCTCTTGCCATACATAGACACACACACAAACCACAATAACAGATAATAATCACTCCTCAAAGCACAAAATCAGCCACCAATCAAAAAATAAATAGCTAGGGTTTAATTACCGAAGTGGGATTCAGAGGTTGACAGTAGCTACGGTGGAGGGATGGTGGAGGGGCAGAGGTGCGGTGGAGCTAGGGGTGGAGCCGTCTGTCAAAACCAGAGGAGTGGGCTGGTGGAGGGGCGCGTGCAACTCCAAGCCAGTACTCCCGTCTGTTGTCGCTGCGACCGGAAGAGAAGGCGATGGGGGAGAGGCGGAGGCGCGGTGGAGGGGCGCGCGCAACTTGGTTCCCGTTTGTTTTCGCCGCGACCGGAAGAGAAAGAGGTGACGGGAGTGGGGCGGTGGAGTAAAGACGGTGGAGGGGTGGTGGCTCGACGACAATAGAGGAGTGACGGGGGTCGATTCGGGAATCGCTAGAGAGGAAGAGAACGCGGGAGGAAGAAGGAAGAGGGCGACGGGTTTTTAATTAAAGACTTTTAAACGACGGTTATTAGACAAAATCGTCATTTTAAAACCTTTGTGAAAAGGAATAAACCACGGTTTTAGGTTAACCATCGTTTATAGTTCAACGCCTTAGAAGATAAATGACGGTTTTCTATTGAACCGTGGTTTATATAGATTATATACGACGGTTATAACCGGAACCGTCATTTATCTTCTAAGGCGTCGAACTATAAACGATGGTTTCTGTTAAAACCGTCGTTTATATAGTGAGCCGTGCAACATAAATGACAGTTCTCTAAATAACCGTGGTTTATAATCTTTAAACGACGGTTTCATTGTTAACCGTGGTTTAAAGTCCATCATTTAAAATCTTATTTCTACTAGTGTCAACAAGGATATTATCCGACACCACGGAGTCCCGAAGACTATCGTATCTAACCGCGACATTAGGTTTCTTTTGAGATACTGGAGAGCTACACAGGAGGCGTTGGGTACTAAGTTGAAGCTTAGCACCGCCTTTCATCCACAGACCAACGGTCAGACAGAAAGAACCATCCAGACACTCAAGGACATGCTTAGAGCATGTGCCTTAGACTTCCAGGGGAGTTGGATTGATAAGTTTCATCTTATCGAGTTTTCATATAATAACAGTTATCACGCTTCGATTGAGATGTCACCATTCCAAGCTTTGTATGGTAGACCTTGCCGTACCCCGTTGTGTTGGGATGAGTCGAGTGAAGCGGTCATCATAGGACCGGAGTATCTTGAGCAAGTACAAGCGGAAGTTCAGCAAATCCGAGCAAACATGAAGGCAGCCCAAGATAGACAGAAATCCTATGCGGATGTTCGACGATGCGACCTTGAGTTTACCGTGGGCGACCAAGTGTTCTTGCGCGTTTCACCTATGAAGGGCGTATTCCGATTCAGCCAGAAGGGCAAGCTGAGCCCAAAGTTTGTAGGGTCGTACACGATCACTGAGAAAGTTGGATCTATGGCCTACAGGTTAGCTTTACCTGAGGAGTTGGGACGTGTATACGATGTGTTACATGTTTCACAACTCAAGAAATACATTGTTGAACCTTCTTATATTCTAGAGCTCGAGCAATTATCCATTGAGCCGACGATGAGATATGTCGAGACTCCCGTGAGAATCCTTGATACTAAGACCAGAGACACTCGCCACAAGTCAGTGCGAATGGTGAAGGTCTTGTGGTCCAACCACGATGTCGAAGAAGCGGCGTGGGAGTTAGAAGATGCCATGAAGGCGAAGTACCACAATTGTTTATAGACTAGATTGTCTCGTACTTAGAGGGTACGGGGCGTACCCCTTTTAAGGGGGGTAGTGACATTTTGTTTTTGCATTGCTTCGAGTTAGCATTGCATAGTACGTATGTATTGTGGTACATTTTATGGGCACATGTAGTGCTAATTGTATTTTGGTATGTTTGCACGATGTGTAATGTATTTTTGCCGTGGGGTATTGACTCAATTTGTATTGTGGAATGTTGTGTATTGTAATTGTGTATTGCGTATGGTAATTGTGTATTGGGCTTGAAGTGTGTAGAGCTTGTAATGTAGAGAAAGTGAACACCTTTTAAGGTGGTAGTATGGTACATTGTGGCAATTGGTTTTCCAAATGAGTAGAAATAGTAAACCGTTAACCTTGGGCAACTTTGAGGACAAAGTTCCTTAAGGGGGTAGATTGAAATAGCCTGAAATTAAAAATAGTGATTAATTAGGCTGATGATGATTTTAGAGGCTTAAATACACCTAAATAAACATGAGGGAATGATTTCCGAAGAAAACGGATCCTTAAAATGGATTAAGAACACAAACGAACCTTAAAGCGCGTTTTTCGAGGAAACCGGGAAAACACAACTTTAAGCGGGTTAAATAAACCTGTAATAATTTTGGTCAACCAAATAGTAATTATTAAACATTAATGAAGGTCCAAAACCATTAAAATTAATTAAACGAGAAAATTCCGGAAAATGGGTTCCGGTTAGTGAGTACTGTAATAACTGGAAGTTGTGGGGTGCTAAATGTAATAAAGCTAAACTTACATGTCCCATTTGAAAATAAAAATCAGGAAGCTAAGTGTGTGAGTGAGTGTGGCCAGTCCCCTTTCTCCCCCCTCTCACTCTCTTAATTTCTTCCTTACTCACTAAAAGACAAACTAATAAAGTAAAAAGCAAAATGGGTCACTCTCTCTCCTACCCACAAATCCTCACTCACGATTTCTCCTCCCTCTTTCTGATTTTCTTCTTCCTCCTAGCATATCCATGGCGATGGAGGACTCCCCTCCAGCTCTCTTTTCTCTCTCCACTTTTGAAAGCTCAAACCATCTCCAAATTCCATAAAAACTACGCCATTGGAATCCCCTCCTCTTAAGCTTCATTCTCCACCTTTCAAAAGTTGAAAAGCTCACACTTCTTCACCATGGTTGTAGCTCATTTTGGAGCTTGAAGACTACCATTTAAAGCACCTTCATCTCCTTGTTGTTTTGAGGTAAAAAGAGTCTTAAAAATTCAACTTTTTCCATCCCTTTTTGCAAAACGAAATTTAAAAGTGGAGCCTTGTTTTCTTCTTGCTCCAGCCGGTTTTTTAACCCTTCAAGTGGTGCTGGGGCTTATTGTTTTGCTGCTCAAAACTCCATCTAGAGGTTCTAAGGTAATTCCTCCTTCAAACTTTAAACATGTGTTAAACCCTCGATTAAATAAGAGCAAGTTCTAAGTGGGAGTTGTTGTGTATTGGTGGGCTGTAGCATTTCTGGAAGTGTGAAGGAAGAACAAGAAAGAGAAGAAAGAGAGAAAGGGGGAAGAGGAAAGAGAAGAAAGAAAGAAAACTAAAAATACAAGGTAAATGTTCTTACCTTGGGCTAGTTTTGTATACTTTGTGTAACAGATTTTAAATGCTTGTAATGAGTAATGTATATAGCTTTGAGTAATAATTGGGTTGTAGTATAATGATGAAGAGAACTAAACTATTTTAGAACTTTTGGAAGATGATAAAAAGCTTGTAAAAACCTTGAGAAAATAAGAGTATGTGTGCAGGAAAATTTAATGTGTTGTAGTGCTTGAATGGATGAGGAAATTGGAAAATGAGTTGTGAGCTGAATTGGTATGTGGGCAACGCTAAACTTTAAGGGGAACCTCTGTCAAATTTTGTCTGGAAATTTGAAGACTTAAGTGTTTTAGATAGAAGGGAACAACCAATGATATAACTAGGGTGTCTTAGTGTTTAATTTGAGTAATTTACTAACTTGGGATGGTTAGGTAAAGTAGTAGAGTGTGGGAAGAGATAATGTAGGGTGAACTCTAGTAATGGCATTAGTGGAGGAAAGCATTGGAAGGTAGAAATGAGTAAAATCTGTAGCATAAGTTTTTAGGAAACAAGAGTGGAAAATTTATGTAAGGAAACCAAGGATTTAGTGATGAGTTTGAGGAATGAACTAAGGTAAATTAGAGGGTCTAATTAGTGTTAAACATGTTGGATTACATATCAGAAGATTGGGGAAGAAATGGGTAGAACAAAGGAGTTGAAATAGATTCAATAGGACCATTCTGACCTCAACCGACCTAGAGGGTTGAGTCGGTCGTGGGTCGGTCGGGCTAAAACCACTGGAACATAAACTTTCTGACTTCGACCGACCCAGAAGGTTGAGTCGGTCGTGCGTCGGTCGGGCAAGAATTTTTCCAAACTTGAAGTTTTTGACTCCGACCGACCCAGGAGGTTGGATCGGTTGTGGGTCGGTCAAGAAGGATTCCTAGGCCGATTTCTTTCTGACTTCGACCGACCCAGAGGGGTTTGGGTCGGTCGGGTCACACTTGGGTCGGTCGGGTCCAAACAAAAACAATAATAATAAAATAATATATATATGTGTATACATGTACATACATATGTGACATTGTTATGGAAGAAACAATGGTAAGGGACACACACATCAGTAAGAAAACAAACTTGAGAAACATAGGAAGTAAATGAGTTTTGTAAGTGTGAGATGTAAAGGATTAGTAAATGCAGCTTGAAAAACATTAATGAAAGAATGGGATAGGTTAATGGTAGATAATTAACCGCCCCATTCCGTGCTTGTGATAGGATTCGAATAGTCGAACACTGAGGGAGGATCGGTGAGTCCAAGGACAACGGTGAACGGTATGAATTTCTCATGTCCTGTATGCTACCTTGGCTACTATGATTTGTGTGTTTGTGTGCTATGTGATCACTTAAATAAGATAAAACACACGAATCGGGTTATTGCACTTTTTTTTTCTTATATTATATTGTTCCTTGTTGGATGCTTAACTCTCAGTTTGTATAATTCATGAAATGAATGGATGAGAATGAAATGTGTGTGCCTTGATGTGTATTGTGTTGACCAAGTAGTGTGGAAAGAGGACTTCTAACTAATTCTTAACTAGCTAACATTTCTAACATTGAGAAATTGGTAAATTGGAATGAGTAGAAGTCCGATATAGTTTCGGCCATGCTTGAGGAGGAGGAGACACAAGAGGTTGGATCCAAATCCTAGCCTTAATCTTTTCCATGGTCCAAACCCCTTAAATGGGTAGCAACCTGGATTAGTGAGCCACCCTAAATCCCGGTGGTGGGACGGTGTAGTCCCTGCCCGGAGGTCACACCGACTTAACTTGAGTATAATGTAAGTAAGTAAGTAAGTATTTGTATGAGTAAGAGTAAGACTGGTGTAAGTCGTATGGTACCGAGTAAAAGAATAAAGAACATCCGATTAACCTGGATGGGTAACTGGCTAACAAAGAATGAAGTATGGAATTGTGAACTGTATTACTATGCTGTTTGGCTTGTGTATTGCCTTTCGGTTGTATGTATTGTATCCTTGTATATATGTGCTTTGTATGAATGTAATGTTGTATGTAATAGCATGTATGCATGTATAAAATGATCCCCATGTGTTCGTCTGACTAGTCGGCGTACCCTCGTTAGCACGCAGGGTATGCGAAGTTTATGCGCAACTTTTGCTGAGCCCCTTGGGGCACTGTTTTAATTTTACAGGTGCTCGTGAAGGATGACGGTCGTGTTGAGACCAAGATTGATTACTTTTTGTGTAGTTAGTAGATTGGGAATGGTGTACTGAGTTGTACACGGCTGAATGCCTTTTTGAATAGCCAGTGTACCATGGGGTACTCCCTTTTCAGCATTGTAAGAATGGTGAATTTGGTAGAGGAGTAGGTTGGTAAACTCGTGATTTTTGTAACTTGTGTGAGAGGATGTAATTGATTATAATTTCGGATACTCGGTAATCAAGCGTTGTAAGTAAATGATATAGATGTATTGGGAAGTAATTATGAAAGCTCGGTATTTTCTGATTATCGGACCGTTACTGTTTGTAGAGTAAGCTTGGCTAGCCGTATGTGTAGTTAGCGGTGTTGTATCACCCGCTTTAGTATTTGTAATTCCGCTGCGAGTAGTAAGATAACCGAGACGATTAGACAGTAATTAGAGGATTAGCAGTAGGGGTGTTACAGTGACAACAAGAGATAGACTTCACTTTTCGTTCCAACATAAATACAACCCTAGTAAGCATTCTAAATATTCCTGTCCTATGCACGTTTCTATGTTCGTATCGAAATACGACAGTACAAATCTGAACAACTGTGACTACATTACCCAGCGCGTCCCACTCTCTGTCGACACTAGAAGCTGCATACCTGCAAAATGTTTGTTTGTGGTATGGAATCAGCCCCTACTGAGCATGCTACTACTAGACTATCATGCCCCCTCAGACCCTCTGTTAATTGGTCGAGAGCATGCAGTTCATTTTCATGCATGTAGTTTAGTATAAAAACTGTAAAGCAATAAATATATTGTAGTAAACTCAAATAGCAAACAAGCCCCCGACTTCACATATCATACCAAAATAAACCAACTGAAAGCGTCACAACGCATATATGAGTACGGAGACTCCACTCCACCAAACACTTAATAATTCATATTCGAGTACAGCGACTCAACTCAACCAAATACACAATAATCCACACACGAGTACAGCGACTCGACTCAACCAATTCACACATACATATGAGTACAGCGACTCAATTCAACCAATCCACAAACATACATAAGAGTACAACGACTCAATTCAACCAAACTATCCACAATAATTCACATAAATCATATAACCACATAGCATAACCGATGAACAACAAGGTGAAACGACGAGAATTATAAATAATTCTAGGTTCCCGTCTTTGGCATACAAGCCCAAATAGTGTTCACCTACTGTAGGAGCTAATATAGCTGTTCGTAATTGTTCAGTCATACCTAATGACAACTTCTCGTTTAAACGATGTGTCTCTAAGTTACCCATCTCTTATGGCGGGTCACCCACGGTAGTAGCCACTCTAGCGGTAGAGTCTTCGGCGACGAACCATTTGTAGTCCGTTGGAATATATCTTGATACTTGCAGATACCCATACGGCATCCTAGTATCGTTAATTGATCACAATTCTCACCAAGAGCCACATCCTCCTGATTAACTCATATATACCATCGCATCGCATTACCATTTTCCTAACACAGCAGCCTAAGGTCGTTAGTCCAATCCTGGGTATGTGGACTCGAGATCTAGTGTTAGATACTAGAGCGGTGTTAAGACGGCCAATGCTCTGTATATAAGTGTCGGATAATATATATATCTTATTATCCTAATGTTACAATGTTTTTCCTACGTTCCTTATATTACACATATAAGATAACATCATAGCCGCTAGTTCGTCTTATAAATATGTTCATATATACGAACGGTACTGTTATCGCACAACAGTAATAATAATAAGCCGCGTTAATACACAAAGCATGCATATTAATTCACACAAGCAAACATTCAATCTTATCACAGATTTTCACACAATGTCTGAACTGAGGAAATCCTCAGAGACAATCAAGCCACATAATAACATACCATGCACCGGGATTATAGAACCGCGGAGTATGAATCAGCTAAATCCTCTGGTGATCCTCGAGACGCCTCTAACAATCTAATAATACGTATCACACTACGTATTAGCATCTCGTACAACAATATTAATCTACGGTACCCCGTACCATCACTAATTCCTTCCCATTCATTTCCCGTTATCCACTAATAACGTCTCTTGGGTTTTCGATTTAATTCAGGATTAGTTTTACGTAAACATCATAGTACATGCATAGTTACGTCATAGTATATTAATATACTTAAACTTAATCGTTCATTATCGCATGTATATTATAATACACTTGTATATTATATAGTTTTGAAACTATATTGCACGTATAATCTTTATCATATATTATACATCCCACCTTAATATTTATTTCTCTAAGGTTAGTTTATCCAAGTGCAAAATGTGGTATATTTCACATTTAAAATACTTTGAAATATATAAATCCTTATTATTTCATGTACACATTTAACATTAGAATTTCCTTAACTAATGTTATAATTCTTTTCTCCTTATCTTATATCTTCCCACTTATAATATTATATGGTTATTGAACCATATTATATTTCTCACTCCATAACATATATTTATTTATATATATATATAAATATATATATATGTATTATGGAACCATTTATTATATGGTAAGTTTTAATAATATATACATTCATCTTTAATGAATATTTCTTATATTATAGATGTTACAATCCTTATAACATTATAAACCATATTATAACTTCTTATTCTAAAACACTCATTATTACCGAACAGCACTTATGCTCTCTAATATTTACAAAATCCACCACATTATTTATATAATGTTACATTATAGTTATATAACATATATTATTATATTTATATCATTAAATCATTTATAACCTATGGTTATAAAATTTTATAAAATACCGAACAGACCTATGCTATTCGGTTTTTATTTAATCCCATTTAACTTCCAGAAATTACAAAACAACCCCAAATATTATTTCTTTGTTACACTTATAACATACACCATATATTATAACCTTTAAACCTTAATATAATTATAATCTATGGTTATAATACCCCAAAAATTACCGAACAGACCCTAGGGTCTGTTCTAAATTAATCTCCAGACCTTAACTTTCTATATTTACCAAACCACCCCATTTGATAGTATATAGCTTCCTAATGTCATTAAAACTATATATTATACACATATCTTATTAAAACCTCTTATATTAATCTAAAAATCATCAAACTATACCAAAAGGTTATAAATATCATTCCTAACCATATACTTTTAGTTATTTACATTCCCCCCCCCCAAATATTTATCCAAAATGTAACAATGATATAAATACTATATATTATACATATATAGTTCTTTATAACCCCAAATTCAACCAAATAAATTCCTAAAAATTCCTAATAACTCATAGGTGTATAAAATACCATCTTATACCCAAAACTTTCGGTAATCTCATATATACTCCATATGCTCTGTAAATTTTACAATTTACTATATAGTTTAGTATAAATTGATAATTAACTTAATAAATCATCAAATCTGGTCAAAGTCTTCTACTTGGTCAATGTTTGACTTCCAAACATCATTTTGACTCCATTTTCTCGATAATTATAGAAATTACCCCAAACTTTCCAATATTTACAATTTCACCTAAAAAGTTTATAAAATCTTATAATTTTTATTTAATTCCTAATTTTTGCTATATTCACCTACAACCCTCTAATTTTTGTTTATTTACAGCTTTGTCCCCAAACTTAATAGTAAGTACATAAATTAAATTAAATAAGCTTTTAAACTTAAATAAAATGGCCTAATGGCATGGCCTTATTTCCACCATGATTTATAACATATAATTACATTTAAATGTTACCAAAAACATTGTAAACTCTAGGCCCTCACACAGAATTCTTCATTAATTACCAAACTTCCACATAAAGTCTTAAATTTGACAAGTATGCTAATTAATCACTTCATTAATTTATCCACGGTTTCTATAACATTTCCTAGTCATTTTTGAAGCTAAAATGACTATTATAAACTGTCCACTAAGGGCACACATATAATACAAGCTCCAAAGAATATAATATATGATTAAGAATGTTATACCTTGATTTATAAGCTCCTGAAGGCATTGTTTAGCCACGGCAGCTTAGGGAAAATTTTCCACAGCTTGTTAAACATGTTTTGAACAGAAATTTAAGATATAGTCAAGTTCCAAACTTGAACTAACCATAAGGATAATCATAAGTCATTAAAACTTAGATTTTTACCTCAAATTCTTAAGGCTTTCACAAGCTGTTCTCGCCCCTATTTTCCAACAGAAAGAAGGTTTCAAAAAACTCTTTAAACCAGGCTATATAATAGCCAATGATCAGGATAGAAGAAGGCTAGGTTTTACCTTGTTTAAAATGCTAAAATGGTGTTTTTGGCATGGATTTGGTTAGGAATTGATGCTCTTGATATAAAAACTGAACCAACATGTAAAAGAGATAAAAATAAGCCAAATAAACTAAGATTTCCAGCCGGAAATGAAGAGGACAATGGTTTAGGTGCTTAAAGCACATTTTTACCTTAATTAGGTCTTAAGCTTGCTTCCCCCTAGAGTATTGAGTTTCAGCCGATATTCCCGCTTCCCTTTGAACACCAACTCGTTCTAGATGAGTGGATGGAAGTGGTTGGAAGTTAGCTTAATGGAAAGAGGAAGAAAAGATGAAGAGAATGACATATAACATGTTTTGAATGTTTACCTTATGCCATGGGAGTTTCTCTATGAATTTGGCTGATTCCTAGCTCAAACAATGAAGGAATGGAGGGTCTGGTTGCTGAAACCACATTTGGAATGGGGTGAGAGGAAAGAGAAAGAGTAAAATAAGCTTATAAGCAAAGATTATCTTACTTTAGGTAATAGTCACTTATGACTCATCCTTAGATATTTTGGGGCTGGCTAAAGGATAAGAAGGACGCCTTAAAAAGGTGGCAATGCATGGTCAAAGTCAAGGGCATTGGCTTGACCATTGACTAGATTAAGAAAAGAAGTGTTATAAAAGTACTATTCACAAACCAATGCATATATTTCTGATTTTTTTTAAACACTTTGAATTAGACCTTATAATTTGGTACATTATAGTAAATTAGTATAACAAGGTGGAATCCATCCCCTAAAACCACTCAAAACCCACTTAGAAAGTCAATTTTCTCAAAAACGTGCTTTAAGGAGTTTTAAAGCGCAATTTGTGTTTGAACATGTTTTTGAGCTTGGTTTTCTTAAAGAATGGTTTTATTGTGTTCCTTTCTTAATTATAATACTTAGGAATCCACTTTGGATCCTAATTGAGGTCATACAATCTTTATGGTTTCTTAAAGCTCTTTTTTGGCTTTACCGATCTTAAGGCATGTTTTTGCCTTGTTGATATCTTTAGATTGTTCCTCAATGGTATTAATATGATTATAGTCTTATTATATCATTAATATATCATTTAATTAAGTTTTAGAAGTTAGGGGTATTTCAATCTACCCCCTTAAAAAGGCTTCGTCCCGAAGTCCTTATTCATTTTCAGTTCTCCTAAGGAATCCAGTTCCACTAGGTAACCACAGACAATTCATCGCTAGCGAGTAAATGCCACTAGGTTCAAACCTATTATATATATATCATAATTGATACAACACTAATATCATTCCACATAGCCAAGAATCATGGCACAATTTCATTCATACACAGCACTAAACGAAGTGCTTAATCAATCATGCGTAGCACTAGACGAGGTGCTCAACTATAACTTTAATCATGCACAGCACTAGAAAAGGTGCTCAACCAACAAGAAGTACTCAAAGGTGTTTCGCAAGGGATGATCCACGCATCCCTATCTATATGCTAGTATCTCACGAGGATACCTACACATCACTCCGCGTGTATATGAGTGCATATATTTAACGATGAAAAATCACGGGGAAGCAGTCCTAAAGATCAGGACTTGACGGTCCCCAACCCTATGCTAACCAACGTCACTACGCGCGGACGCACCGGTTTAATAACGAAGGGCACTGCGGTCCACGGCTCCTCGGGTAGTATCACCTAGTTTCTTTAATCACCCACAGAAACACCGATCTAACGACACATAACACTGTGTTCCATGGCTCTTTGGGTGATGTCACTCGTAGACACACCGGTCTAATGACAAAGGACTTCACGTCCACGGCTCCTTGAGTGACGCCCTAAATCTCAATTTCTATTCATATATGTGTCCACTTGTAGGAAGTTTCGAGAGTCATCCAACCCCGACATGGTCAGCGTCAGTGTTGAACTATCTCTTACCCCAGTTTGTGTTCGGTTTCCCTTGATCGGACCAGGATCAAGTTCGACTTTCCACGTCAATTTCAATCAATTATTTATTTACCCATTTCTAATCTTATTTTTTCTTGATATTTTCCACCTTGTGTTCAATAGATACACAAGTCAACCAGTGTAATAAATCTAGTCATCGTCATATAGGTTCATACATCCTAACCATGAACCAAGTTCTCCCGACTTACAATTATTCATACAACTCATAGAGGATTTACTTCTACTAGGTTACACATCGGTCTCATGTCGATTCACTCATCGCATTACTATAATCGGTTTCGTACCAAGTCATAGATCACATAGTACGGAGCTTTCTACTCCTTCTATCTGAAATCTCCCATCAGAGCTACAAGATAGTCCTACTTGAATTCTCACTTCAGAGCTAACAAGCTAGGAGTTATGTGACTAATGTTCACAATGTTTGCGTAATAATCGGAACTAGGGTATGAACACTCTTATCTGTTCTTCCTTTCCTATTCGCCATAACTTATGCGAACTAAAAATATATATGTTCATACATATAATACGTCACAATATTACATCAAGTAATATAATACAATCATAATACTTGTACTCTACGTACGATAATAGTTTGAAGCATGCGTACCATGCGCTACGTACTCCTACGTACGATATATTTTAAGCGCGCGAAATCGCTCAACCCCTCTTAAAAGGGATTATGCCCACGTAATCTACGAGTATATCATCTTGAAGTAAGTAGTTCAAGATGTTCCACTCATGTGGAATATTCGTGCACTAATGTGCTACATATTACATTACCCCTTTTTCTCTAGGGTCAGGCTCTAGCCACTGTAGCTATACTACCTATCTTGGTTAGGTGTATGTATATTCATATACGGTATGGTCAGGAGATGTAAACACATCATTTGTTTTCCCAACCTGTTAGGCAATATGGGCCCACTCGCTTCGCAAGCGGTATGACCCAACTACTTTAGGTAGTAGTTACATGCCGGTTTCAACTCCACGTGACGGTGTTTTCTACACGGTCTTGCATAATTATGGGAATGGAGGAAACTATATTGCTGCATGGTATCACTGTCACACACGCTAATTATTCCTACTAGGTCTTTTATTCAGCCTCTCTGAATTCTATACATGCTCATGGTATGTTCCCAAGAGTTCATGCTACCATACCGAACTAACCTTCGGTGTAAGGGTTATCAACCTATGCTCTAGCACCTAGTGCTTGTAGTAGTTGTCTCTAAAATCTCAAGACAAGTCTGATATGTGCAACTAACTGGCGCCTCATGACTCCAAGTTATTTCTCTCCGGGATGAGTTCGTTCGTTAGGTACCTTGTAGGTCCTCTTTTATTGGTGTGAACTCGTATCCCACGTGTGCTGGTATTTTACTACACACATATGGTTCGTCTCTGCTCTCAATTAGGGGGATCCATTGGTTTATCTAATCTTCCTCGTTCTGCTTCTCACCAACATATTTTGGTTAATAGTCGTTTATAATGGCCGCCTCATTGCGCACATGTACCAATCGATTTAACGGTTATTTGCTATTGCGGTTTGCATGGAGTCCTTAATCTCCAGCTTAAAATATTTCCTAAAATGCTAGCCTTACCCCTCGTCTGTTGTAAACATACAATACGACTATGGGTTTTTAACTTGGTATACGTTTTCCGTTCAACCCTAATTGGTTCTAATGTACTAACGCTTTATGGCTTGAGCATGTGGTTATTATTATTTGATGTGACATCATTGCCGCGCCCTTAGTGCATCATGTAACTCTCTTGTACCCCATTCTCGGGTAGCATCTGTAATATTACAAAGGTTTCTCTCATACATCCTTATAAGGTACCACAATTCATCTCCTCATTAATGGGTTCTCATTGCCTTTATTGGTAAATTGGTCTTTGGCTTTCTCGATACAAAAATTCTATAAAACTTGTGTTCTAACTTCTCCTTTGTGGAGTTATGACCTTCTATCATTTTACTATCAAGCTATTCTTGATTTCCCCAACCTTGTTGGTTTGACTGAGATCCCTCTCGTCAATTCATAGTTTACCTAGTCAGGATTCCAATTTCTAACTTAGACATAGAGTTGATTACCCCCTGGGTCCTTACACTACTCGTTTACATACATGGGGTACCGTACTGATACATTACTACTTACCTAACTAACTTAAATTAAGTTTCGTCGGGCCCACAAGCTCCTAGGATTGTGGTTGTCCCATGTCTCGTTTAGTACACTCGTAGTGTTAGTACCCGGTGGTTATCATGCTCTTAGTCCCGGTAATTTCTATTGGGGTAACTAGGCTACCAATTCTTAATTGCTAGTATTAGAATGGCCCTATAGGGTTCTCTAGGTTCTATGGGTTCCTTGCTCAATATGCATGTTCATTGCCTTCTCCGAGATAGGTGTTTGACATGACGTCTAAATATCGGGTTTCACATGCTCGTCGTCTGGTATTAATGAATGGGGATTAGTATCTGTTTACTATCTCTCCCGTTCACTCCTAGGCTATTAACACCGTTTAGATATGAGTTTTCAGTTCTCGAACTCCACCCAATTCATTGGGTTACACCTTCTAGCGTAGTCTGGACTCCATGATAAGGGTTGACACATCGTGTTTTCCCCGTCCTTTGGTAGTCCATCTTTAGTCTGATATTAATCAGTGTTTGTGATTTATCACCTTCGCTCTCCTAGATTTGGGTCATTATGGTGGTATTGAAGGTATCCTTCTGTAGGGCTACGCCATACAATATTTAGGATCAGTGCCTATTCTAATAGTTAATTGTTGGTCTCTGTATTTAATTTAATCCTAGTTGGTTCTAATACTTTCTCCTAAGGTTTGCAATTGGGTACTCACAAACTTAGTGGGTTCTGCTGATCATCGCTCTTCGTGTGTCGTTCAAACTCTTATCAGTTTCATATCTCATCTTTCCCTTTTCAGGTCACGGTTTCTTCCATCCTCAGGCAAATCTATTGTTCAATTAATATCCCCTACCCTCCGTACAGGAGTCTAGAAACATAATGGGTTCACAACACCCCCGGTGTGTGCGGTGCGGGCATAACATCGGCCCCTTCGTTGCACGTTCGCATCTCCCTATTCTTCTCTTCTGACTCAAACATAGTTTTCCATAACGGCACTTGTCTATTATCTTCATCCGCTCAGTTGGATGGGTTTTTAATTAAAATATTGGCTAGTATAGCTCACTGCTTGCCCTTCGGCAATGTTCAGTGGTAGTGGTTTAACCACAAGTGTCGCGCACTCCCTAAGTATGGTTGTAACACCCCTTCTCTAATCGGCTCCTAATCTTCTTACTTAACATTGTAATCGCGGAGGTAATCTAAACAATTGAATTACTGGTGTCACCGTTCTCACTCGCCTATACGAGTAATAACGTGCTTACTGATATATTCACAATACAAAACAATTTCCCATAGTGACAACAAGAGATAGATTTAACCTTCTGTTCCAACATAAATACAACCCTAGTGAGCATTCAAAGTATCTGAAATACCCCAAATCTAATTAATATTATTAAACCATTATTTAATGGAAAATAATCCTATTATAAATCATTTCACGTACGCATGCAAACCCATGCATGAGAACGTTACGTAAAAACAGTCGTTTCTCCATAAACGCTAAAACGCCTTAGAAGCATATGGTCAAACATGACCTTGTATGACCCTCTAATATTCAAACCAAATGGTCATACAATTATTATATGAATATATAAATATATTCCCTAAGCTATATTCAGTCAAAAACGCAAAACGCTCGGGAGTGCTCACGCACGCCCCTTAAAGCACGAAAAGTCCGGAGGAGTGTCGAGGTGGCACGAACTCCTATAAAATTAATTCCTAGAGTTCCTAACATCATTATTAATCATTCTAAAGAGAACCCACGAAGTGGTTTCACAAAATTCAGCAAAAACCACAGGAGGATTTCTTAGCGCTCCTTTTTGGCCCGGGAGTGTCCTGATGGCCCGTAAATTATGTCACGGGTTGATATAACCTCATATAACCCAATGTAACATCTTAGTATATGTTTATTTACTATAATAAGTGTTTAAAAACACTTTGAACTCATAAAAATAATTTGTTTCCCAAAATTTCCTTAGAGCACAAAAACACACCTTCGGGTGTCACGAAAACGCGTTTTACGCAATTGCCTTGTAGTTTTTGACATGCCACGAATTGGTAATCTTAAATAAGGTTAAAATGAAATTCTAAATCAGTTGGTGTGACTAGTCAACAAGACTCTCTATAGGGGCCGATTTTGAGAGCAAAAACTAGTATAAAATTTGCTCTTAAAGTTTGTAAAAGGCTTAAAACATGGTGACTCACCTTCCCATGTGTTATATTACTTAATTTCAAAGTATGTAGGTCTCATTTGACCATAGAGCTGTCGAAATTATGCAGAAGAATAAGGCCATGTGAGCTAGGAAGAAAACAAAATGTAAAAAGGCAAAAAGTAGATCTAGATTCCTTTCTTTTGCTTTCTTAAAAACTAAGTAACCTTCCATGTTTCTTCCAAGCTATTCATGGCCGGTTGTTAAGCCCCATTCAGACCTCCAAATCGTGCACCTACATGAAGAAGAAGACAAGTCATTTAACATTGAAAAATCAAAGGAATATCTTTACCTTTTCTTACCTTGTCTTCTAGCCAACATTATTGTCTTTCCAACTCTTGCTTAGTCACACCACATGGCCGGTTTTCATGCTGGAAAGGAGGCATTTATTGAGCCAATAACTCATGCAATAAACTAAGGAAAAGAATAGTCAAATGACATTAAAAATTTACAAACAAAAATCATTTCCAAATTGCATTCTCTTACCTATACGTGAGCTTAGTCTCATTTCCCTCCTTGCACTCTTCATTCACGAATTGGTAAGGTTCCTAACTCTCTCTTCTAGCTTCATCTTCTTCCTTTGAAGCTCTTAAGTCCATTAATGGAGTTTTAACTTCTATCTTCATCTTTAAGGTAATTTCTTAGCATCTCTTGTCAAGCCTTGAAGCAAAACTCTTCCTAGAATAACAAGGAGTGTTCGGCACCAATTAGTTCTCCAAGGAGGTTGTCCAAACCAACATTAAACCAAGGAGCATCTCAAGGTTATCTTAAGGTAGTTTTAATGCTTGTAAATCCTTAAAGCACATTTTTATGTGTAACCAAGTTCTACTTCTTCTAAGGTTCTTTTCTTCTTCATTTTGATGAAGGAAAATTTGTTCTTCATCCACCTTAGGAGTGCCGAATTCATAAGGAGAAAAGTCTAAGGTAAATCCTTGTAAAACTACTTACAAATCTACTTAAGATCTTTATTCAAGATCTAACTCCTAAAAGTCCTACACCACTTGCATATAACCGAAGTGGAGCATCAAAATTTCCTTGGAGAAAGCTTGGAGATTCAAGAGGAGTTCAAGCACTTAACCACCTTTGTTAAGAAGTAAGTTTACTAAGTAAATCTTTATGTTATAAGCTTTGTTAAGCTTCTAAAAATTATACAAAAATTATGTACATCTCCTAGGTTTATTAAGACCGAAACTATATGGTATTATATGCCAAAAATACAATCTATAACTTATATAGAAAATATTTACCTTAAGACACATTTTTGTGTCACAAAATTTAGTTATGTCACATATTAATTCAAGCCGAATTATCAAGGGCAAAAATGCTTATTTTTGAGCTAAGAATTTATATAAGACATTACAATAATTTTTACATGAGTTATTAACTCCTATGAATTTATGTATAATTATTATGACATATAAGTCCACTTTTATATACTATATGGTCACCAAATAAATATGGCCGAATGTACTAATTGATAAATAGGTATTAATGACCTACTTAGGTATATAAAATTATATCACAAAGTTTGGTGAGCTAAAAATATTTCATTAGTGCTTAAATGGCTAATTAATTAAGTTAAGTGGCTTAAATGTAATTTTTACAAAATTTAGTGTATATATTGTGAAAGCCGGGAGCTAAAGGGGTATTTGGTGAAATTATAATATAATATAAGGTTAGGAATTAAGTTTATGAATTTAGATAATTTAAACAAGTGTTAAAATAACATTTTATTAAGTTTTGGGCTATTATGTAATTTATAAAAGTTGTTATGAAAGTTTAGAACATAAAAAGGGGCGAATTCATAATTAAGAGATTTATTAGGCTCACCTTTGAAATTTTGAGGAATTATATATTTAGACTTTAGTTTATAAGTCATTAAGAAGTTATTATAAAGTTTTGGGGTGAAAATGTAATTAATGGAGAGTTCAAGACCAAAGCCGAATTATTTGGGGTTAGTTTGGTAATTTAAGAATTTATATATATATATATTCGGCATTTATGGAGAATTAAAATTAAAACTATAGTTTATAAGGCATTATGCAAAGTTTATAAGGTTTTGTGGTTAAATTGTAATTATGGGAAATAAAATATTATTGCCGAGAATTTAAGGGGCTAAGTTGTTATTTTTGAAAGTTATAATACTTAAAAGCTATATACCAAAATATTAGTGTGACTATGTAATTTAGCTAAATAAGAAGTTAAAACTCTATAATATAATGAGATTAGAATTTAAATATAAAGTTTATGAATTAATGTGGTTGATTTATAAATAACCGAAATATAAGGGTAATAATTTAGATTTAAATAAATATAGGTCCTATATGGATATTTTGAGGAATTAGAAGAAAGAATTTTAATTAAAGGAATTATGGAATTAGAACTATGGCTTATGTAGTTATAAGGAAGTTAAAAAGAAACAATAAGTATTGTTTATGACTAAAAGGAGAATAATGAGATTATAAGAATATTATGTCATTGTAAGACATTTAAATATAGTTAAGAAAATTATAAGTTGTTATGTCACTTAGACAATTAAAATAAACAACAAATATAGTACGTGAATATATGAATACATATATGTACATTAAAGGATTTATAAATAAATCAAAAAGGAATAACAAATAAGTTATACATTAAATCATGAGGTAATTAAAAGAAATAAACCTCACATGAAATAACAAATAAGAGATTTGTTGAAAGATCCAATAGGATCATTATATAAGGGTAACATAAATTAACCCTCTCAGTTAATCCTATTCTAGGACTTTGTTTGACCAAACGTTGACCGGGAATTAAACAAGTACAGTCTACGGTGAACGGTATGGGATTCTTGCAACCTGTTTTCTACCGGATTACACCGGCTTGTGTGCTATCTGTTGTTTGAATCAACGACCAAGATAATTAATGTAAACTGTTGTTTTACTCTTGCACACTGTGGTATTATTTTATGTGCGTGAATGATGCTGACTACTACGTGTATGTCCCACGCATACAAACACTACTATACCAGTGGATTAAATACCTGCGTTTCAGTATACCGAGGACTTGTACTCAAGTCTCTCACTAACTTCACTTTATAACAAACGTCATTATCCTAAACGTGATAATTGACAATACACATTGTGTTCTTGTTTAACGTCTTTATATGACACTTAACAACTCTATACTACGAGAACGAGGAGCCCAGTTGGATCTGGCCATGCATGCTACAGGAGCTGTACCTGTCTCAGGTCGTCTCCTATCTACGTCGCAACGGAACTTTCAGTTGGGAGGAAGACTCTATTCCTCCCGGGTTTCTAATGCCCTTCAGTTTGAGGAAGACTTCATTCCTCTAGTGGGATTCTATTTCCCACGCCTCTCAGTTCAGGGTTTAACTACGTTATCTCCTGGGGTTTTTATACCCAACCTTTCAATCTTAACGAGGTCACTATACCTCCACTATATTGATATACTTTTATACATCTGTCAGTCCCACTGTGTGGACCCGACAGCTATCAGATAATTCAGTTCAGCTAACTCGACCTTCTGAGTCTTGTTCTATGTGACATTATTGTCCTTGTATGGATACTTGTTATTATCAGACTATGCTTGTTTACAGCTTTATAAAAATGAACTGCATGTGTTCGACAAAGTAGTTGGTGTGGCCCGGTAGACGATGGGCTGCACGTTTTCCATACCAGCATTGTTTGCTGAGCCCCTTTGGGGGCACCCCCATTTTTCAGGTACCTGAAGTTAAGAAGATTACCACACCGAGTGTAGGTGGGGTAGATTCAAGCTATGGGAGTCTTCCTTTAGACATTTGTTTTACTTAAGTATTTTACATTTGAGTTTGATTCCTAGTATCTCGGATTGTATTCGTATTCAGACCGTGACTTTTGGAGATTGTATTTGGACTTAGCCTTGTTGGTCACAAGGGTGGCCAACGGCATTGTAATACCGCCCGGTTGTTGTATTTATTTCCGCTGCAGATGTATTTTATTTGGGAGTGATCGCCGTTCAGTTTATTGGATTTTGGGTTGGGGTGTTACAGTATCCTAGTCCTATACATGTTTCTAATTTAGTATCGAAATACGACAGTACAAACCTAACAACGGTTACTACTTTACCCAGCGCGTCCCGCTCTCTGTCAACATCGGAAGTTGCATACCTGCAAAATATTTGTTTGTGGTATGGAATCAGCCCCTGCTGAGTATGTTACTACATGATTGTCATGCCCCCTCAGACCCTCAGTTAATTAGTCGAGAGCATGCAATTCATTTTCACGCATGTAGTTTAATATAAAACTGTAAAGCAATAATTATATTGCAGTAACCTCAAATAGCAAACAAGCCCCCAGCTTCACATATCACACCACAATAAACCAACTGAAAGCGTTACAACGCATATATGAGTACGAAGACTCCACACAACCAAACACTTAATAATTCATATTCGAGTACAACGACTCTACTCAACCAATCAATCCACAATAATCCACGCAAGAGTACAGCGACTCGACTCAACCAATTCACAACATAGATATAAGTCCAACGACTCAATTAAACCAATTCACAACACACATATGAGTACAACGACTCATTTCAACAAATCCACAAACATAAATCACATTACCACATAGCATAACCAATGAACAACAAGGCGAAACAACGAGGATTATAAACGAGTATAGATTCCTGTCTTGGCATACAGGCCCATAAAATGTTCGCCTACTGTACGAGCTAATATAGTTGTTCGTAATTATTCAGTCATACCTAATGACGACGTCTCGTTAAAATGACGCGTCTCTAAGGTACCCCTCTCTTATGGTGGGTCACCCACGGCAGTAGCCACTTCAGCGGTAGAGTCTCCGACCAACGAACCATCTGTAGTCCGTTGGAAATTTATCTTGATACTTACAGATACCCACACGGCATCCTAGTATCGTTAATTGATCACAATTCACAGCAAGAGCCACATCATCTTGATTAACTTATCTATACCATCACATCATATTACCATTTTCCTAACACAGTGGACTAAGGTCGTTAGTCCAATCCTGAGTATGTCGACTCGGGATCTAGTGCTAGATACGAGTGCGGCGTTAAAAAGGCCAATGCTCCGTTTATAAGTCTCGGATAATATATATATATATCTTATTATCCTAATGCTACAACGTTTTACTTACATTCCTTATATTACATATATAAGATAGCATCATTGCCGCTAGTTCGTTTTATAATATGTTCATATATAAGAACAATACTGTTATCGTACAACAGTAATAATAATAAAGCAGCATTAATACACAACTCAAGCATATTAATTCACACAAGCAGACATTCAATCTTAACACAGATTTTCACATAATGTCTGAACTGAGGAAATCCTCAGAGACAATCAAGCCACATAATAACATACTGTGCACCGGGATTATAAAACTGTGGAGTATGAATCAGCTAGATCTGATGCTTCCCCGTGATGTCTCTAACAGTCTAATAATACATAACACTACAGATTAGCATCCCGTATAACAACATTACTCTACAGTACCCCGTACCGTCACTAATCCCACTCGGTTCATTCCCCGTTATTTACTAACAACGTTTGTCGGGTTTTCAGTTTCACTCAGGATTAGGAAAAACGCTATATTGCATGCGTGGTTATGTTGTGTATATTAATACACTTAACTTGAAACGTTGGTTATCGCATGTAATTTAATACACATTTGTATATTATATAGTTTATCTCTATATTGCATGTATAATCTTAATCATATATTATACATCTCACCTTAGTATTTATTTTCCCAAGGTTAGTTTTTCCAATGTAATGTTGTATAACTCATATTTAAAAATACTTTGAATTATATAACTCCTTATTATTCCATGTACAACATAACATTAGAATTTTCTTATCTAATGTTTATAATTCTTTTCTTCATATTTTATATCACGTTAATTATGATATTATATGGTTATTGAACCATATTGTATATCTCACAACATGACATATATTTATTTATATATATGTATCATGGGACAATTTATTATATGGTAATTCTTTATAATATATTCATTCTCTTTTAAGGAATATTTCTTATATTATAAATGTTACTATCTTTATAACATTAAAAACCATATTATAATTTTTTATTCTAAAATACCCATTATTTCCGAATAGAACTCATGCTCTTTAATTATTTACAAAATCCACCACTCATTTATATAATGTTACATTATAGTTATATAACATATATTATGACATTCTTGTCATTAAAACATTTATAACCTATAGTTATAAAATGTTACAAAATACCAAACAAACCATATGGTTGTCGGTTTTCATTTAATTTCATTATATTTCCAGAAATTACACATTAACCCCAAATGGTATATAATTGTTACACTTATAACATATACCTTATATTATAACATTTAAACCTTAATATAATTATAACCTATGGTTATAAATTCCCAAAGTCACCGAACAGACCCTAGGTCTGTTCTAAATTAATTTCCAACCCATTAACTTTCTATTATTGCCAAATGACCCCATTTTATATTATATAGTTTCTAATGTCATTAAAACTATATATTATACACATATCTTATTAAAACCTCTTATATTATTCTAAAAATCACCAAACTATACCAAAAGGTTATATATCATTCCTAACCATATACTTTCGGTTATTTACATTTCCACCCCAAATATTTATCCAAAAGGTGATAATGATATAAATACTATATATTATATATATATAGTTCATTATAACTCCAAACTTAACCAAATCAATTCCTATAAATTCCTAATAACCCATAGGTGTATAAAATACCATTTTATACCCAAAACTTTCGGAAATCTCATATATACCCATATGTTATGTAATTTTCACAATTTAATACATAACTTACTATAAATTGATAATTAACTTAATAAATCATCAAATCTGGTCAAAGTCTTTTGCTTGGTCAATGTTCGACTTCCAAACATCATTTTGACCCAATTTTCTTGGTAATTACATAAATTACCCCAAACTTTCCAATATTTTCAATTTCACCCCAAAACTTTATAAAATCTTATAATTTTTATTTAATATCATTTTAAATCCCAATTTTCGGCTATATTCACCTATAACCCTCTAATTTTTGTTTATTTATGGCTTTGACCCCATACTTAATAGTAAGTACATAAATTAAATTAAATAAGCTTTTAAACTTAAATAAAATGGCCTAATAGCATGGCCTTATTACAAATTTGCTTTATAACATAAAATTACACATAAGGGCTTAAAAATTACTATAAACTCTCGGCCTTACTCCAATTCTTCCAATATTATTAATTCTTCCACATAATGTCATAATTTGACCATTATGTTAATTAAATCTCTTAAATGACTAGCTTAATTTATCTAAGTCATTTCTGGTCACACTTAGGTTAAAAATAACCATTTAAATTACTTCACGCTCAGCACATATAATATATGAACTTGGAAATCATATAATATAAGGTTAAGGTATTTATACCTTGATTTAAATGCCTTAAAGCTCTAAATCTTCATGGCAACTTGGAGGAAAAATCAGCTCAGCACTTTAACATGTTTTGGACACCAAAATAAGATATGGTTATACTCTAAGCATGAGTAAACCATAAGGAACAAATTAATGTAAGATTTAAGGCAAATATTACCTTAAAATGGAAAGGCTGTCTCAAGCTATTTTCGGCCTATGTACAGAACACCAAAGCGTGTTAAAATCGCCATAAAAACATAGGGATTACCAAGAAGACATCAAGGTGCTATGGTAACAGGTTTTACCTTGGCAAAATGCCTTAAAGTATGATTTTTCTTCTTGTTTTCGGCCACTCTTGCTCCAAGGGGTTAACACACTGAAAAAACATGATAATGGGAATATTATGAGTGTATAAACTCATGGAAATCAAGCAAAGAAAACCGGATGGAGAAAGGAAATCCTTAAGGTATGTTTTTACCTTATAATGGAAATTTTGACCTCCTTGGTCCCTAAGGTTGCTTCAGCCGAGAATAACCTTTGATCGAGGTTTAAAATAATGAGACTGAGCCATGGAAAGTGATAGATCATTAGCTCCATGTGTAGGTAATGAAGTAATGAAGAAAAAGAGCTAAAATATGACTTAAACCATTACCTTAGGTGGGAATGAGTTAGATTTCCCTTGATTACTCATGAACACAGCTTGAGAGGTTCTGGAGGAGCTAGGTACTCGGCTGGAATGGGACAAGAGCAAAGAGAAAGCAAGATTTTGTGTTTTTGAAATACCCCGAACGTAAATATAGTGATTAAAATTATCCTAATACGTATTTAAGGGCCTAATAACGCCTAAGTAATATTGGTAAGGAAAAATAAATCCAAAAGAAATTTGGAAACGCTTAAAAAGCGAAAAACGCTAAATAAGCGTTAAATAACCATAAGAGGTACGAGACCTCGGTTAGCGTATTATAGGGATTCTTAAGGCTTAATAAGGCCTAAATAATATAAGGGAACAAATCCTGAAGAAAACGGATCCTTAAAATGGATTAAAAGCATAAATGAACCTTAGAGCGTGTTTTTCGAGGAAACTGGGGAAACACGACTTTAAGCGGGTTAAATAGACTCGTAATAATTTCGGTAAACCAAACAGTCATTAATAACCATTAATGAAGGTTGAGAACCAATAAAATTAATTAAACGGGAGAATTCCAGAAAACGGGTTCTGGTAAGTAAAAACCGTAACAACCGGGAAGTTGTGGGGTGAAAGTGTAATAAAATAAAACTAGAGTGTCCACTTTTGTAAATAAAAAGCAAAAATTTGAGTGAGTGTGTGTGTGTAGTCGGCAGCCCCTCTGTAGGATCGGGTGGCTGACTCAAACCAACCAAAGGTGTGAGTCTAAGAGTTGGTTTGACTCAATCGGTCTTTGAAAGTAAGACACACTCTGTGATTTAGAGGCACTCAATCGAACTTTGTATGTGAGAACACTTGAGACGTAGAAACACTTAGCCGAACTAAGCGCACAGAAGCAGTTGCTCAAGGTAGTAAAGTAAGATAGACTTAGCGGAGCTAAATGGATTAACACTCGAAAGGTGGAGGACTCTGTCGAACTCAGCAGGATACACAATATAAGTTATTTTATTTCCTGGTCAAAACAAAACAACTTATAATGCCCACTCAGTAGATGAGATCTACTTCGTGGTTTTCACTCACTCACCCAATACAATCTCTGATCAGCTCAATGATAAGTGTAGTGAAAACTAGGTCCTACCTAGAAAGACTCTATCGATATGCACAAACGAATCTAGTACTTCTCTCTCTCTCTCTTTTTCTCTCTCTAAAATAGGCAAAGCTTTCTCTAAACAAATGCTCTGAATGATTCTCTTGGAAAGCTGCAATGAGAAACGAAATGACAACTCTCTTATATAGTGGAGCCGGTGAGGGAGTCTGCTTCCGAAATTTCTGCCATCTGAACGTTGTAGTTGCTTAAAATCGGTCCTAACTTCTTTATGAACGTTGCTAAGCCTTGGCCCTTAATTTTCGGACAATTACCAATCCATTGGACGACTTGGCAACGTTCAATTATGACTTTCACGTCTGATGTAGTGGACTGACTCTGTCAGTTCTGAAATTTCAGGAACCAATGACTCTTTCCTTGAATTTGGAAGCTGGAGCCATATTTCGGAAGCTGAAGCCAAGTCTTCTGATTAGTGCCATGTTGAGAGAATTTTGGTCCTTCAAGTCTGACGTTCTGACCTTGCTCGTTTCTTCTTGTAATTTTCGTGCATTTTTTGTGTTTGCTGTACTTGCTCCTTAATTTTCGCCTGACCGACAGACTCCTCGAATTATCAGAAAGTCAAGGCTTTGGATTTTGCTCACATTTTGCATGAATTTCGGCCAAGGATGATAGTTGATGACTATTATGGTTAGGTGGACGTTGCTCCTTGAATTTCATAACTGATTGATGAATTCACATAGATGGACTCTCTCGCTCTTTCAAGGTTGACTGACTCTGTCTTGTTTTGAGAAGTGTGATTGACTCCTTTGATCTAGTTGACTATCTCAGCAACACCTTCATACTCCAACAGTTTCCCCCTTGTTGCTGATGATAGCAAAACTCTTTTTGTGAATCCCGAATGAGTCAATCTGCAAAACAAGACAATAGCAAAATGAATTTTGGGGAACCAACCCTGTCCAGGTTCCCCCTTAATCAAGGCATAGATTGAGTAACTCTTGTTAGAGTTCCCCCTGAATCGATGAGCACAATTTTGGCAAACCACAACCTACTAAGAGAGATTGGAAAAATGGAATATAAGACTAAGTTAAGAAAACTGCAACCAACATGATCTACTACCAACAGAGTAAAAACGAAACAGAATACCCAAACTTCACCTAAGACCTAGTCGCACAGAGACAGAGTCAATCCAGAACATAACCGGAGTGACCCGTTCGTAGAGAGACGGGATTCACTACTTCCCCCTTTTTGCTGTCATCAGTAAGAGAAGTTTGCAACAAAGTCTAAGTCAATCCGTACATTAAAAAACAAATAGACTGTATCCATAACGCAAACATACTTATGGACGACAAGGGGCAAGAAGTATTGTCATAGTCCACAATACCTTTCATTGCCACATACTCATAACTTGTAATGATCCCTGTTGCATTGCATTGTATTTTTGAAGACTATATAGCTCTATATTTGCAATTCATAGATATTTAACAAGTTTAAGCACACAGGGACTGTCTCCATCCCCCAGACTTTTCTCTCTACCCATGTAACAGCTTTGGGCCAACTTTCCCAGGTTTCGCATCCTTAGGAAATTAGGTGATAAAGCACCCTTAAAGGCTTAATAACCGAGTGGACGAGGTCCGTTTTGGTTCAGGAGAAACAAGTTAGCGGAGTACCTTGCCTTTGTCCTCTCCCTTCTTCTTTTTTTTTTAAATGAAAATCGCTAAGGGATACAAAGAACAGACACAGACTATCGATATGAGAACACGGATTGACTCAAACAGTATGCAAACAGCACCTACTAATTATTACAACCAAGGGAGAAGAGAGATTACCGTATTCCGTTGATTGAGTCATTCCGAGTGCTGAACGGAGTGCCTCGAATCTGGTGGTAGGAAGAGGCTTGGCAAAGATATCGGCTAGCTGATCCTCTATTAGAACAAAGTCAAGTTGAATTACCTTTTTCTCAGCACAGTCCTTCGAGAAATGGAAACGTATTTCAATGTGTTTGGTTCTTCAATGTGTTTCAAGAGAATTTAAATGCACAATTATTATCACAGAAAATACCAATTTGATCTCAGCAAAATTTTGCTTTGTATAGGACCAAGAGTCTAAGCATAGACAAAGGAATTTTGCATTGCTAGATGTACTCTTTCGATCATGGAGGGAATCTATCCAGTCAAAATCACTAAAACCAGATAAAGTAATATAGGGGAACGAAGGTACCATATATGAAGTTGACTGGTTCCTTTTAAGTATCGAAAGATTCGGTTGACCACCTTGAGATAAGACTGATTAGGTGCTGCTTGAAAGCGAGCACATAGACAGACTTGGTCGTCCGAATTGATGGCATTTAGACATTTCTTGTACATATTACCTTCTTTTACGTCTTGTGGCTCTAGAGATCATGTACGTTCATCAAAAACTTGCAAATGACATATGAGAGAATACTAAATTGAATCTTTCACAAATTTGAAAAATGCTTAACAGACTAGGTTGAAGTCCAGTGACCAGATGGACTCCATCTACTTTAAACTTGGAGGGGTTACCTATGGTGCCAACTCCCACGATTTCACCTTGGTTGTTGTTTCCAAAGGTGACCTTACCTCCTTTGTAGGATGAAAGCGAGCTGAATTTGTCGGGATTTCCAGTTCTGGAGCACCCTCTGTCCAAGTACACATAGTCCATCTCCACGCTCGCTTCCACCTGCAAAAAAATCACTTGGTAGTTTTGGGAACCCAAATATACTTGGGTCCCCTTTTTGAACCAGATTTTTTCAGCTTTTCTCGTGCCTCAAGGATAAGATTGAGTCGCTTGATATTAAATGACACATCCTTGTGAAGCTTTTCACAGGCACTATCTCTATGTCCAAGACTCCCGCAATAACCACAAATCTTAGTGGGAGGAAGATTGACGTATTTTTGCTGTCCTTTCCACCAAGAATCAAAATTTTCTTTTTGTTGTTGGCGCTTGGGTTTGTTGTTGGATTTGGACATATTTTTAGCGATATCGAATTTACCTTTGTGCCACTTGGGCTTCGATTGAGTGGATCCAACTCCAGATCGTATATTGACTATCTCTTGGGAGAGTTTTTCAACTTCCTTTTGAAGTTTATCATGATCTTGACTAACTTCCTTGATCTTGGAGTTGGCCCACTCGGGCAATTCTGATGGAGTGACCTGTTTGATGAAATTGACTGGTTTGAGAGAGAGTGCATGTTCCTTTTCTTTCAACTTTCGAGAGAGTTGCTCAACAGAAGAGGTTAGAGACATAACTTGAGATTCTGAACTATTTAACTCATTCTGCAAAGAACAACACTTGTTAGCGAAAATAGTTAGATCCATTTTGAGAGAGTCAATCTGAGTGAGTGACTCCTCTTGTTCCCTTTGGTTGGATTCAGTAAGACTCTTGGTGTTGTTGAGTTCCTTTTTAAGGGAGTCAACATGACGCCGAGAGTCTTGCAGATCCAATCTAAGTGAACAAGAAATAGTCTTATGCTCCTCAACTTCATCTCTTAGAGCATACATAAGACTTTTTGAGATCTCAAGTTCCTCACTTAACTCGGAGATTTTTCTGTTAAGATCAGCTTTAAGAGAGTTAGTTTCGGAAGCCATTTTAGCAATCAAAGTCATAAAACCCATAGGAGATATACGATAAAGATCTGTCTCAAGATGAGAGCGAGTTACCTCATTGTCGAGGATTATGGACTCAGTCGCATCATGTGCCATGAGACATACTAGGCCGCTGGACTCCGTGTCTTGATCGTCGGAGTCTGAGTCACCCCAACCGACGGCTGCCATTTCTCATTGATTGACTGTCAGCCTAAGCAAGGCTCTGATACCACATGTAGGATCGGGTGGCTGACTCAAACCAACCAAAGGCGTGAGTTTAAGAGTTGGTTTGACTCAATCGGTCTTTGAAAGTAAGAAACATTCTGTGATGTAGAGGCACTCAATCAAACTTTGTATGTGAAAACACTTGAGACGTAGAAACACTTAGTCAAACTAAGTGCGCGGAAGCAGTTGCTCAAGGTAGTAAAGTAAGATAGACTTAGCGGAGCTAAATGGATTAACACTCGAAAGGTGGAGGACTCTGTCGAACTCAGCAGGATACACAATATAAGTTATTTTATTTCCTGGTAAAAAAAACAACTTATAATGCCCACTCAGTAGATGAGATCTACTTCGTGGTTTTCACTCACTCACCCAATACAATCTCTGATCAGCTCAATGATAAGTGTAGTGAAAACTAGGTCCTACCTAGAAAGACTCTGTCGATATGCACAAATGAATCTAGTACTTCTCTCTCTCTTTTTCTCTCTCTCTCTCTAAAATAGGCAAAGCTTTCTCTAAACAAATGCTCTGAATGATTCTCTCTAGAAAGCTGCGATAAGAAACGAAATGACAACTCTCTTATATAGTGGAGCCGTTGAGGGAGTCTGCTTCTGAAATTTCTGCCATCTGAACGTTGTAGTTGCTTAAAATCCGGTCCTAACTTCTTTATGAACGTTGCTAAGCCTTGGCCCTTAATTTTCGGACAATTACCAATCCATTGGACGACTTGGCAACGTTCAATTATGACTTTCACGTCTGATGTAGTGGACTGACTCTATCAGTTCCGAAATTTCAGGAACCAATGACTCTTTCCTTGAATTTCGGAAGCTGGAGCCATATTTCGGAAGCTGAAGCCAAGTCTTCTGATTAGTGCCATGTTGAGAGAATTTTGGTCCAAGTCTGAACGTTGATGACCGTTGTAAGTCAATGTAGTTGCTGTACTTGCTCCTTAATTTTCGCAACTGACCGACAGACTCCTCGAATTATCAGAAAGTCAAGGCTTTGGATTTTGCTCACATTTTGCATGAATTTCGGCCAAGGATGATAGTTGATGACTATTATGGTTAGGTGGATGTTGCTCCTTGAATTTCATAACTGATTGATGAATTCACATAGATGGACTCTCTCGCTCTTTCAAGGTTGACTGACTCTGTCTTGTTTTGAGAAGTGTGATTGACTCCTTTGATCTGGTTGACTATCTCAGCAACACCTTCATACTCCAACACCCTCTCTCTCACACTCTCTTTTGTTTTCCTAACATGCTAAAAGACAAACCCATAAAGTAGAAGGAAATAAAGAAAAAGGGGAGTTAGGCACTCTCTCTCCTCTACCCCCTCACTCCCTCACGTGCTGCACTCCCTCCTTCTTCTCTGATTTTTCTTCTTTCTCCCAACAGCCTCTAATGTGGATTTGTACACCACCACACAACCCTCCTCTTGTTCAACACTCAAACCTCCTCAAAAAATTAAAAACTTGTACCATTGGAATCCTCTCATCAAGGAGAACACCCTTCTCCTTTCAAAATTCGAAAACACCCATTTTCATCTCCATGGGTGTGCTGCATTTGGAGTTTGAAGACCACCATTAGAAGCACCTACATCTCCTTATCATTTTGAGGTAAAAATAATCTTGAAAGCTCGTCTTTTTCTAGCCCTTGTTGGCAAAACGAAAATTCAAACTAAACCCCTGTTTGGTGCCTTGTATTCCAGCTGATTTTGGCTTCATTTTGGGCGTTGGAATCTTGCTTTGGTTGCTTTCCACCACTCCATCTATCCATTGGAAGGTAATGCTTCAATTTAAACCTTAAACAAGCATAAACCCTAAGTTAGTAAAGATTGTCTTCTAAGTAGTTGTGTGTATGGATATGGGCTGTAGAATTGGAGTGTGAACCCCATTGGAACCGAGAACAAGAAGTAAAGGAAGGAAAAGAAAGAAGAAAGGAAGGGAAGGGAAAGAAAGAAGGAGAAACTAAAATCACAAGGTAAATGCTCTTACCTTGAGTTGGTTTTGTATTGTGTAGTGTAACAAATTTTGAGTATTAGAAATGAGTAATGTATATGGTAATGAGTAGTAAGTATGTTGTAGTGTAATGAGGAAGAGAATTTAACAGTTTTGAAGCTTTAGAAGATGTTTAAAAGCTTGGGAAAACATTGGGTAATGTATGTGTATGTGCAGGAAAAATATTGTGTTATGGTGTGTAGAATGATGTGTGATTTGGTATGGGAATTGGAATGAAATTATGAGCTGAAAATGTATGTGGGCAATGTTAAAAATATAGGGGAACCTCTGCCCCAATTTGTATGGAAGTTGGAGGACTTAGATGTGGAAGAAGAAGGGATAACCTAGGTGGTGACTAGGTATATTTGGGAAGCTTATGTGTGCAGTTTCAGTAGTTTGAAACAGATTTGGAGAAGAGCTAGGTAATGGGATGGAACTAGGATAGGTGTAATGCACTAAGGATACTAGGAGTAGCATTAGTAGAGGGAGTATTGAATGGTAAAAGCAAAAGTAAAAATCTGTAGCATTTGTGAAATAAGAAAAACTGTAACAGAGGAGAAAAATTGACAGTGAGGAATGTTATGCAACAGATTTGTATAGTGATGGATTAGGTTAGTTTTGATTGCTTAATTAGGGTCAAAACACCCTATATTATATTTAGGAATATTGGGGAAGAGGTTGGTAGAAGTTTTGAGTTGAAACATATTAAAAAACACATTTATTTTGCAAATCTGTAGCTGGTCCGGGTTTGTAAACCGGTACAGAAACCCGAACCAGATAGAAAACACGGCAGATTGGTATATTAAAGGAGTGGTCCGGGTTTACAAACTAGGACACTAACCCGGACCACCCCTAAAATACACCCGAGAGAACTACAAACGCATGGTCCGGGTTTGTAAACCAGAACCTAAACCCGGACCACACATAAAACATACCCGAGACTGACCAAATGCATTGGTCCGGGTTTGTATCCCCGGACACAAACCCGGACCACCCCAAAAAGTCACCAGAATGTGTTTTAATGCATTCTAATGATGGGGATTTGAATGGTAATGATAGTATAAGGTAATTAAGACATGATTAATGATGTTTAATGGTCATTAAGGCCGTAAACAAGCTTAAAGAATAATTTTATGTAAGTAACATAAGTAAATGTATTTAAGTAACAATGAGATAGTAGGTATAAACTGTGAAACAGTAGGGAAAGTAATGAGTAAGGTTAATTATAGATAATTAACCATCCAACTCTATGTATATGCTAGGATTCAAATAGTGGAACACCGAAGAGGAGTCGGTGAGTCCAAAATCAATGGTGAAAGGTATGATTTCTTCATGCTCTGTATCCTAACCTGGTTACCCCGATTGGTGTGCTTATTTGATCACCTAAATAAGATAAATGCATGAATCGGACTATATTGCACTTACTTGTGCTTGCTTTAGGTTGTTCTTGATGTATATTGTCTTGAACACTAGTTTGTATAATTCATGAAATATATGGATGAAAATGAAGTGAATTTGTACCTTGTAGTGTACTAGTGTATTGTATTGTATCTTGTATGGATGTGTATATGAGCAATGTATTTGTGTGTGGCTTGGATATGTGACTTCTACTAATTCTTAACTACCTAACTCCTAACGTAAGTATTGAGTAAATTGGAATGAGTTGAAGTCCGATATAGTTTCCGCCACGTGTGAGGATGAGGAGACACAAGAGGTTGGATCCGATTCCTGGTTCTTAAACTTGTCCATGGCCCAAACCCCTTAAATGGGTAGCAACCTGGATTAGTGAACCAAGTAAATCCCGGTGGTGGGACAGAGTAGTCCTTCGGCCAGAGGTCACGACGACTTGACTTGAGTATGTAGTAGTAAGTAAAGTATTGTATGAGTAATGGTCTTGGCTGGTGTAAGTCATTGACCCCGAGTAAAAGAGTAATCTCCACCCGATTAACCCGGGTGGACAAATGGAGCTAACAAGTATTGTGTATTGTGTATGTATTGTGTATGTATTGAGTATGTGTACTTCGGTAAAGGTAAGTAAGTATTGGTGGACTGGTATTGCCTTCCTTGTATGTAATGTGTTGTGTGTATGTGTGTATACCTTGTGTAGTATTGTAGTATGAAGTATGAAAGCATGTACGCATGTATGTATGAATAAAATGAATCACATGTATTCGACCAAGTGGTCGGCATACCCTCACTAGTACGCGAGGTATGCGGAAGTCATATGCAGGGAAAGCTGAGCCCCTAGGGGCAACGTTTTTAGTGTGCAGGTACCCGAAGCGGACATGATCATAGTAAGAGACCGACATCTAAGTCTGGATAGCTGGGAGTGAAATGTAGGTAGTAGTGAATTGTATAACGCTTGTAGCCTTGAAGTAGTAGTGTACCAAGGGGTACACCTTATGTATTGTAAGCATGTAGATGTGAGGAATGGGTAGATGTAGATTCTTCAAGAGTGTGTATGAACTTGGAAGGGGTATTATATTTGTATTTGGAACTTAGTAAACTCGGGATATTATAATGTATTGTATGGTATGGTAATGGAGAATTGTATTGAATGGGAAGTTGTAGTACCCGGTTGTAACTGTAGTACGGATTGTATTGGTGTAGCACTCGGATATTCCGGTCCATCAGACCGATGTTGTATGTAATAGTGGTAGCCTTGTTAGTCACGTGGGTGGCTAACGGCATTGTAGCACCCACCGTTGTGTAAGTATGTATCCGCTGCGTGAGTATGAAAGTATAAGGGGATTAGATAGTAATGACGGTATTAGCGGTAGGGGTGTTACAAAAAGTGGTATCAGAGCGAAGTATCGCTCTAATGACTGGAAATACCGAGTTAGGAATTAGAAGCTTAGGGCTAAGGGCTGAGTGATAGCATAGAGATATGCTAGTTTGGAACTCCCGGTGAGTACCGGATACCTACAATATCAGACCCGCCCTCCACAAACCCAATGTATAACTTGGGAAAGAACGCCAGAGAGAAGGAAAGTCCTCTCATACTCAGGGAAACCCGATCTGGCAGTTGTGAAATAATCACACGGTAAACAAGAATTCGATGTATAATGAATTCCAAGAGTTAGAAGTCCTGGAGATGGTTCCCGGTTGAACAACAATACCCGCACTCAATAGCGGTAGAATGAGTACTCCAACCATAAGGAGGCTACAATATACAACAACATGGGGCGACATGCCTAGCAGTCGCGAAACCTGGCTAGTCAACCAGCAGTAGGAAAAGAAGCACTAAGCGTGCAACCGAGCGGAAGAAGGAACAGTAATAAAACCCGAGACTCCAGTCTACGGACAACAATAGCTAAATAGCACCACCAGCGGTATACTAGCTGACTAAGGACATAGTTTGGAGTGGTTAACTCCAAAACTGCAATGCCAAGAGGTTACAATACCTGGCCAACATAGCTCAGATAGCTACAAGGACAACCGCTAGATATAAGCCGATAGGACTGCAAGAGTAGAGCCTAAACAAACTAAGGCTCAATAACCACGGTAAACCTATGGGAACGAGCAACAAGGAAAAACATAAGAGAATAAATGGGAGACTCCAAGGATTGAAGAAGTACCCCGGTCAACGACAGCCATGTCCAGATCACTGAGAAGATACTTGAAAGATCGAGTATGCCAACCATAGATCAATAAGATCAAGGGAAGAGTCGATAAGACTACCAAATTCAAGTGGAAGCCATACCGAGACCGGTATAGGTTTACCCAAAAACCACCAGTACCACACACTTGCCACGGCAAGTGCAGTAAGAACCAGAACATGTAGAGGAACCCTAACACACCACAAGTACTTAGTAATGTACCATGACCGCAATGAAGCGACTCACACATCCTAACAACTGGAAGAATGAAACCATGGAAGAGCCTGACGGCCTGACCATTGCACTAAAGGACATACCAGTCAGTAAGAAGCTGGACTTGGTCAAGACCTCAGACATGGCTACGCCATGAAGGACCTCTTTTAACACCGAACCGTTATTTTTCAAAACCAAGTTTTTCTTTCAAAACCACAAACCCTTCTTTTAAAACCTTGGATTTTAAAACCAAACCAACAGGATTACGGTGAGTATCATAGAATGATACAAGAGGAGTTGACAATAGAATACTTCACCTAGGCGTGTGACGAGCACTACGAGTGTACCCAATTACGGGATGTGGGACGACCACACTCCAAAGGAGCTTGCGGGCCTGACAGATAGTCGAGAAAGTGGTAACGTATCAATATGATACCCCACGTATGTATACATGTAGTGCACGAAACACGGGAAGTAGTCAACTCTGTTCTACGGACCATTAGTGAGTGCAAATAAAAGCAGCTGGACACCTTAGGCGATCAAGGATAAGGAACCCAACTAATTAATAAGTATAAAGGAACTCAGAAATTTCATCTGGAGATAAGGAATGAGGACTAGGAAGCACAAAGAGCGCAGACTAGTAGGTATAGGCATTGGATATGTCTCAAGGACTTCAAACAAATACATGGTAGCTGGAACAAACACCCAACCCAACACGGTAAGGCAAAAGCCTAACGTGAACACCACAATGCTCAACAAACGGGACGGAGATCCCAAGAGCAATCACAAGATTACCACGAAGTATAATCCATCATTGGAGAGAATATTAAACCTATTCTAAAACACTAGGAGAAAGTATGAACAGTCTACCCAAGAACGGGAGACGTTATAACCCAAAAAGGGATGACTCAAGCTACGATACCACAAGGCAGTATAGTGGACACCACATATCGTAAACATTAGCCGGATCTAACGGCATAACCTAACAACACCTAGGAGCAATCCTTGAAGGGTGTCTGAGATAACAATAGTCGAACAAAGCGTCAAGATAAGAGCACAGAAGCTAGAACAAACACTCGGTTAGGACACCGAAGGGATTTCACATAACAGGAAATACCCTAAATTACAAAAGGCACTGACTAGCACCAGATTGCCTGAAGGGCCTCCTATGAACGGAAGCATGATGTCACGACTTGCCATGGAGCCCAGTAATACCTCCAACCTATGGGGTATACAAGGAGTGGAAACATATATAATCAGCTTGCAAAGAGTATAGATTGCAGCAATAAGGCTCAGAAGCCATAAACCAACTATGATATGCAAGCTTAAATAGTTGCAAAACCTTAATAACAATACTCGCAAGAGATATTGCTTCATACGACAAATAGATCAACAACTGAACCACCCAATTTGAGGTCAACATCATAAGTGGCTTGGAGTAATGGCTATCTCAGTGTCACTGTCATTAGAGAATCAGTCTAGTATACAGTTAACAAGCTTTAATTACCTTCATGTCTTCTGTAGTAATGGCAGCACAGAGGCATAGGAGTCGTAATGATGTCAACAATGGTCTGGTCCACACTTGGACACTACGGGAAACTCGAGGAAAGGTACCTCCCGTTAACCAAAGACCACCAATGTGGTGAAGATGTGAACCCTTAGAAAAGGCTTCCACCTACCTTAACAACAAAGCTTGTGCATGTAGATGTTGCGAAGAGGCGATTGAAGAAGGAAAAGATATTTCCATATCAGTACGACTTAAAGGAGTAAGTATACTCCATATGCACCCAAGCATATGGTGAACCATTGTATAAATACTAACATGGTAAACCTTGTCGTGAGACCTATGAGTGGAAACAACCTCTCAACAAGAACCTTCATTTACTATTGATGAAATACTGTTCAATGGAAGAACGGGACCAGAAAACCCCTGAAGTTTCTTGGGATGTCCCGATGATGTATATACGAAGTAAAACCGTATAACTGGAGCCTATAACCAATGCTCAGTACTGAAAGACAGTAATTGTCAAAAACAATTAATGCGAATGCACAATGCACACCACGAATAACCAACGCTCAAGAGAGCTTGTAACCCGGTAAATCACTTCATTCATTGTCAACCAAGATACTTGGTAAATTGTATCATAAATGATGAAGGAATGTGAGGTAAGCTAACCTACACATGAAACCTAAATTGCAATAGAACACCTTCACATTGGGAAGATAGTAACATTGCGGTATGCTACAACAATCGTCATACACACGAACAGAGGAAATCCTTAGTGTTCACACCATAAGGAAATGGTGCCAACGACAATGGCAACGAGTAAAGATAAGCAACCACAGTAACGGAGACCGTAAAAACAATGTTGTATAATGAGTAAGAATGTGGTGCGCAACAAGCGACCGCTATGAGGAAGTAGTTAAACAATGACACGGAGTGTAAGTATGAGAAGACAGGCAGAAATATTCATTCCTATCACATTAGTGACTTATTGTCAAGTTTTTACGCCTCTGCACTCTGTATGACTGACTGTTTTGGTATTGCACTTGTGCAGCTAATGATCAAGTGGGATAGCTAGGAATATGGAAAATGTAAATTCTAGTAAACCCTTCTTATCACCAACGAACATGGCATAAGCCAGTTAAGCAAGCTTAGCAACAAACCGTGTGGCCTAAGGTCAAAGAAGCACGAAGAGTCTAGAGCACACTAACAATCACAAGACGTGAATTCCATTGGAAAAAAGGGTGAAAGAAGACTGAAGAAAGTCAATAAAACCGACACACAGAAAATGCAAGGTCATACAAGTAAAGAACACTTGTACTGAACCAGAGAAACTGGTATAATTTAGAAGCTACTGACAACAGAGGAAGCACCACAACTAAGTAGTGACTTATCCTCACCCGACAATAAGTCGGAGGGACTTAGCGAATAATCGTGGGAGTACGAATATTATGTATAATAGATTGCCAGAGAGCTGGTCATAAATCTAAACCTATCAAGTCCAAGCACGGTAAAAGAATACCACATTCGTTTAATAAACCTTATTCCCACAAAGAGGGATAAAAAGGCGATGTATAGCACATTAAGGATAACAAGAAGGGTGAATAACCCAAGTTATCAGGGTCGCGCAGCAGCAGCTAGTGGGCCCAAGCTAAAAGGTTAATGTACCTAGTAAGTATAATAGAATGGCTATTAATGCCTTGAAGCCTGATAGACTAGAACCGAATTAATTATGAGTTAAATAAACTTATATAGGAATTCTTGGTGCAAGGACTAAACCATTAGGATGGTTAAGACCCTTTGACCAGAGTACATTATATAATAAACCGTAGAGAAGCTAAAACGCTTCAGATTGCCCGAATTAAGTAAACCAATGTATAATAATAACATATGGTAGATTTCGTGGGCGTAATCCCTTTTTAGGGGGTAGAGCAAAAAATCGCTTATTGTAAGTTTCATGAATAAAACACATAAACTGTAATGTGCATAGCACAAATGAGAATTTATTTGATGATGGGTATCTATGTTAAATAAACATACGTATTCACTCATAGTGAAATTGTGGTAATTAGGCATTAGACATGTAAATACCATAGGGCGAATATACCCATCTTGTAACCCCAGTGTAAGAGTATTGGTAAAGAAGAGTAATGAGTAGTGGACGGAGTTCCACAAGTATTGTATTCCTTAAAGAAATAGTATGAAACGATTGAGAGTAGTAGATGAAAGAAGTCCATGAGTAGTGTATTCTTAGGTAAATTATTGGAAGAAAATTGAGGACGACTGAATTTCACAAGTATAGCATTCCTTAGCTAGAATATTAGAGATGATGGAGAGTAATGGATGGAAGTAGTGAAAGTCAATGAAGTGATCCGTAGGCATTGAATCTCAAAGTAAGGTATTTGGGAAGTAGATTGAGAATGATTGATGGACTGAATTCCATCCTTTGGAGATGTGTAAAATTGTAATTATGACTAGGAAGAGTAAAAAGATATAAATTGAAATAATTGAATTATTTGGTTGTTTGAAACTGATGTGGGAAGTTGAACTTGATCCTGATCAGATCGAGGGAAACTGAACACAAATTGGGGTGGAAAGATAATTCAACACTGATGTTGATCACATCAGGGTCAAATGATTCTTGAAGCTCCCCTCAAGTGGTCACAAGAATCACGCATAGGATAGATGTAATGAAAATAAATTGGAATTTGGAGTTGTATGTTTTAGAAAAATTTCTAGTTAGTAGTGTTGAAAGAATTTCCCCTAGACTGGAGAGTGAGTATTTGTTGGAAGCTTATACCGGAGAACGGTGGTAGTATATCATATTGTATTATTCCAAGGGCAACAGGACATAGAGGAGTCCTGTGTCTAGATGACCGGAGTGCCTGCGGGATTGTAATGTGGATTGCATTGCTTTGGGGATAGCTTTGCACTATATATATGTATAAATTTTGTAATGTGGAATCGGATGGTTGGATGTAATGCGGACTGGAGTAATAATGGTACATTTGTATGGTATGGTATGTAGAAACCTTGAGTAACGGATTTGGGAAATTGTAAGGAGGAATAATGTATGACTTTTGGTATTAGACATGTATGAATGAGTAAGTATAGTAATCTGATAATCTCTAACAACTTTGAGGACAAAGTTCGTAAGGGGGGTAGATTGAAATACCCCGAATGTAAATATAGTGATTAAAATTATCCTAATACGTATTTAAGGGCCTAATAATACCTAAGTAATATTGGTAAGGAAAAATAAATCCAAAAGAAATGAGGAAACGCTTAAAAAGCGAAAAACTCTAAATAAGTGTTAAAGAAGCATAAGAGGTACAAGACCTTGGTTAGAGTATTATAGGGATTCTTAAGGCTTAATAAGGCCTAAATAATATAAGGGAATAAATCCCGAAGAAAACGGATCCTTAAAATGGATTAAAAGCATAAATGAACCTTAGAGCGCGTTTTTTGAGGAAACTGGGAAAACGTGACTTTAAGCGGGTTAAATAGACTCGTAATAGTTTTGGTCAACCAAATAGTCATTAATAAACATTAATGAAGGTTGAGAACCAATAAAATTAAATAAACGGGAGAATTCCGGAAAACGGGTTCCGGTTAGTAAAAACCGTAACAACCGGGAAGTTAAAGGGATGAAAGTGTAATAAAATAAAACTAGTGTGTCCACTTTTATAAATAAAAAGAAAAAATTGAGTGAGTGTGTGTGTGTGTAGTCGGCAGCCCCTCTATCTCACACTCTCTTTTGTTTTCCTAACATGCTAAAAGACAAACCCATAAAGTAGAAGGAAATAAAGAAAAAGGGGAGTTGGCCACTCTCTCTCCTCTACCCCCTCACTCCCTCACGTACTGCACTCCCTCCTTCTTCTCTGATATTTCTTCTTTCTCCTAACAGCCTCTAATGGCGATTTGTACACCACCACACAACCCTCCTCTTTTCTCCTCTTGTTCAACACTCAAACCTCCTCCAAAAATTACAAAACTTGTACCATTGGAATCCTCTCATCAAGGAGAACACCCTCCTCCTTTCAAAATTCGAAAACACCCATTTTCATCTCCATGGGTGTGCTGCATTTGGAGTTCGAAGACCACCATTAGAAGCACCTTCATCTCCTTATCATTTTGAGGTAAAAATAATCTTGAAAGCTCAACTTTTTCTAGCCCTTGTTGGCAAAACGAAAATTCAAACTAAACCCCTATTTGGTGCCTTGTATTCGAGCCGATTTTGGCTTCATTTAGGGCGTTGGAATCTTGCTTTGGTTGCTGTCCACCACTCTATCTATCCATTGGAAGGTAATGCTTCAATTTAAACCTTAAACAAGCATAAACCCTAAGTTAGTAAAGATTGTTTTCTAAGTAGTTGTGTGTATGGATATGGGCTATAGAATTGGAGTGTGAACCCCATTGGAACCGAGAACAAGAAGGAAAGGAAGGAAAAGAAAGAAGAAAGGAAGGGAAAGGAAAGAAAGAAGGAGAAACTAAAATCACAAGGTAAATGCTCTTACCTTGAGTTGGTTTTGTATTGTGTAGTGTAACAAATTTTGAGTATTAGAAATGAGTAATGTATATGGTAATGAGTAGTAAGTATGTTGTAGTGTAATGAGGAAGAGAATGTAACAGTTTTGAAGCTTTAGAAGATGTTTAAAAGCTTGGGAAAACATTGGGTAATGTATGTGTATGTGCAGGAAAAATATTGTGTTATGGTGTGTAGAATGATGTGTGATTTGGTATGGGAATTGGAATGAAATTGTGAGCTGAAAATGTATGTGGGCAATGTTAAAAATATAGGGGAACCTCTGCCCAAATTTGTATGGAAGTTGGAGGACTTAAATGTGGAAGAAGAAGGGATAACCTAGGTGGTGACTAGGTGTATTTGGGAAGCTTATGTGAGCAGTTTTAGTAGTTTGAAACAGATTTGGAGAAGAGCTAGGTAATGGGATGGAACTAGGATAGAGGTAATGCACCGATGATGCTAGGAGTAGCATTAGTAGAGGGAGTATTGAATGGTAAAAGCTAAAGTAAAAATCTGTAGCATTTGTGGAAGAAGAAAAACTGTAACAGAGGAGAAAAATTGACAGTGAGGTATGCTATGTAACAGATTTGTATAGTGATGGATTAGGTTAGTTTTGATTGATTAATTAGGGTCAAAACACCCTAGATTATATGTAGGAATATTAGGGAAGAGGTTGGTAGAAGTTTTGAGTTGAAACATTATAAAAAACACATTTATTTTACAAATCTGTAGCTGGTCCGGGTCTGTAAACCGGTACAGAAACCTGGACCAGATAGAAAACACGACAGATTGGTATGTTAAAGGAGTGGTCCGGGTTTACAAACCAGGAAACTAACCCGGACCACCCCTAAAATACACCCGAGAGAACTACAAACACATGGTCCGGGTTTGTAAACCAGAACCTAAACCCGGACCACACATAAAACATACCCGAGACTGACCAAATGCATTGGTCCGGGTTTGTATCCCCGGACACAAACCCGGACCACCCCAAAAAGTCACCAGAATATGTTTTAATGCATTCTAATGATGGGGATTTGAATGGTAATGATAGTATAAGGTAATTAAGACATGATTAATGATGTTTAATGGTCATTAAGGCCATAAACAAGCTTAGGGAATAATTTTAAGTAAGTAACATAAGTAAATGTATTTAAGTAACAATGAGATAGTAGGTATAAACTGGGAAACAGTAGGGAAAGTAATGAGTAAGGTTAATTATAGATAATTAACCACCCAACTCTATGTATATGCTAGGATTCGAATAGTGGAACACCGAAGAGGAGTCGGTGAGTCCAAAATCAATAGTGAAAGGTATGATTTCTTCATGCTATGTATCCTAACCTGGTTACCCCGATTTGTGTGCTTATTTGATCACCTAAATAAGATAAATGCATGAATCGGACTATATTGCACTTACTTGTGCTTGCTTTAGGTTGTTCTTGATATATATTTTCTTGAACACTAGTTTGTATAATTCGTGAAATATATGGATGAAAATGAAGTGAATTTGTACCTTGTAGTGTACTAGTGTATTGTATTGTATCTTGTATGGATGTGTATATGAGCAATGTATTTGTGTGTGGCTTGGATGTCCGACTTCTACTAATTCCTAACTACCTAACTCCTAACGTAAGTATTGAGTAAATTGGAATGAGTAGAAGTCCGATATAGTTTCGGCCACGCATGAGGATGAGGAGACACAAGAGGTTGGATCCGATTCCTGGTTCTTAAACTTGTCCACGGCCTAAACCCCTTAAATGGATAGCATGCTGGATTAGTGAACCAAGTAAATCCCGGTGGTAGGACAGAGTAGTCCCCGGGCCGGAGGTCCCGACGACTTGACTTGAGTATGTAGTAGTAAGTAAAGTATTGTATGAGTAATGGTCTTGGCTGGTGTAAGTCATTGACCCCGAGTAAAAGAGTAATCTCTACCCGATTAATCCGGGTGGACAAATGGAGCTAACAAGTATTGTGTATTGTGTATGTATTGTGTATGTATTGAGTATGTGTACTTCAGTAAAGGTAAGTAAGTATTGGTGGACTGGTGTGCCTTCTTTGTATGTAATGTGCTGTGTGTATGTATATATACCTTGTGTAGTATTGTAGTATGAAGTATGAAAGCATGTATGCATGTATGTATGAATAAAATGAATCGCATGTATTCGACCAAGTGGTCGGCGTACCCTCGTTAGTACGCGGGGTATGCGGAAATCATATGCAGCGAAAGCTGAGCCCCTAGGGGCAACGTTTTTAGTGTGCAGGTACCTGAAGCGGACATGATCACAGTAAGAAATCAACATCTAAGTCTGGATAGCTGGGAGTGAAATGTAGGTAGTAGTGAATTGTATAAGGCTTGTTGCCTTGAAGTAGTTGTGTACCAACGGGTACACCTTATGTATTATAAGCATGTAGATGTGAGGAATGGGTTGTTATAGATTCTTAAAGAGTATGTATGAACTTGGAAGAGGTATTATATTTGTATTTGGAACTTAGTAAACTCAGTATGTTATAATGTATTGTATGTTATGGTAATGGAGCATTGTATTGAATGGGAAGTTGTAGTACCCGGTTGTAACTGTAGTAAGGATTGTATTGGTGTAGCACTCGGATATTCCGGTCCTTCAGACCGATGCTGTATGTAGTAGTGGTAGCCTTGTTAGTCACGTGGGTGGCTAACGGCATTGTAGCACCCACCGTTGTGTAAGTATGTATCCGCTGCGTGAGTATGAATGTATAAGCGGATTGGATGGTAATGACGGTATTAGCGGTAGGGGTGTTACAATTTTAAGGAATGAAAAGTATTAAATGGAATAGTAAAGTGATGATTCACCAAATTGGCAAGATATTTTTCCTAAAGCTTAATGTGCTGTCCTCCTCCCTTAATGCTGCTGCCTCAATATAGATAAGGGTGGGTCAAGTCTTGACCATTGACTTGGCTTGGTCAACATTACTTAAAATGCACTATTTCGGTTACTATTCACAAATGAATGCCATATTTGTGAATTTTTTTTTAAATCTTTGAATTAGACCTTCTAATTTGGTAAATTATAGTACATTAGTATAGCAAGGTATAATCCAGCCCCTACCACCACTCAAAACCCACTTAGATAGTCAATTTTCTCAAAAACATGCTTTAAGGAGTTTTAAAGCATAATTTGTGTTATGTTTTTGAGCTTGGTTTCCTTTAATAATAGTTTTATAGTATTCATTACTTAATTATAATACTTAGGAATCTACTTTGGATCCTAATTGACGTCATACAATCTCTGTGGTGTCTTAAAGCACATTTTTGGCTTTACCGATTTTATGGCAATGTTTTGCCTTGTTGAGATCTTAGATTGTTCCCCAATGGTATTAAGATGATTATTAATCTTCTTAGATCATTAATAGATCATTTAATTAAGTTTTTAGGGTTAGGGGTATTTCAATCTACCCCTTTAAAAAGGCTTCGTCCCGAAGTCCTTATTCATATTCAGTTCACCTAAGGAATCCAGTTCCACTAAGTAATCACAAACATACTATCGCTAGGGAGTACATCCCACTAGGTTCAGATCTAGTATATATGTATCATAATTGATACAGCATTAATCTCATTACATATAGTCAACAATCCTGACACATTCATTCATACACAACACTAAACAAGGTGCGAAACTCATTCATACACAGCACTAGACAAGGTGCAAAACTCATTCATACACAGCACTAGACAAGGTGCAAAACCAACCAGAAGTAAAGTTGTTTCGCAAGGGATACTCCACGCTTCCCTATCTATATGTTAGTATCTCGCGAGGATAGCCACACATCACTCCGCGTGTATGTGTGCACATATATTTAATGATGGCAATTCACGGGGAAGCAGTCTTAAAGACCAGGACTTGACGATCCCCAACCCCATGCTAACCAACGTCAACTACCCGTGGACACACCGGTTTAATAACGAAGGGCACTACGGTCCACGGCTCCTCGGATAGTATCACCTAATTTCCCCTAATCACCCGTAGACACACCAGTCTAATGACAAAGGACTCTGCGGTCCACGGATCCTTGGGTGATGTCACTCGTAGACACACCAGTCTAATGACGAAGAACTCCACGGTCCAAGGCTCTTTGAGTGACGCCCTAAATCTCAATTTCTATTCATATCCGTGTCCACTTGTAGGAAGTTTCGAGAGTCATCCAACCCCAACATGGTCAGCGTCAGTGTTGAACTATCTCTTACCCCAATTTGTGTTCGGTTTCCCTTGATCGGACCAGGATCAAGTTCGACTTCCCACATCAATTTCAAGCAATTAATTATTTACCCATTTCTAATCTTATTTTCTCTTGATATTTGCAACCCTGTGTTCAATAGATACACAAGTCAACTAGTGTAATAAATCTAGTCATCGGTATATAGGATCGTACATCCTAACCATGAACCAAGTTCTCTCGACTTACAATTTTTCATATAACTCCTAGAGGATTTACTTCCACTAGGTTACACATCGGTCTCATGCCGATTCACTCATCGCATTACTATAATCGGTTTCATACCGAGTCACAAATCACATAATACGGAGCTTTCTACTCCTTCTATCTGAAATCTCTCATTGGAGCTACAAGATAGCCTACTTGAATTCTCACTTCAGAGCTAACAAGCTAGGCGTTATGTGACTAATGTTCGCAATGTTTGCGTAAATAATCCGAACTAGGGTATGAACACTTTTATCTGTTCTCCCTTTCCTATTCGCCATTACTAATGTGAACTAAAAAATATATATGTTCATACATATTATACATCACAATATTACTTCAAGTAATATAACACAATCATAATACTTGTACTCTAAGTACAATAATAGTTTGCAGCATGTGTACCATGCGCTACATACTCCTACGTACGGTATATTTTAAGCGTGTGAAATCGCTCTACCCCTCTTAAAAGGGATTATGCCCACGTAATCTGCGAATATATCATCTTGAAGTAATAAGTTCAAGATGTTCCACTCATGTAGAATATTCGTGCACTAATGTGCTACATATTACATTACCCCTTTTCTCTAGGGTCGGGCTTTAGCCACTCTGGCTATACTACCTATCTTGGTTAGGTGTATGTATATTCATATACGGTTTGATCGGGAGATGTAAACACGTCATTTGTTTTCCCAAACCTGCTAGGTATGTCAAACCTAAGTAATATGGGCCCACTCGCTCCGTAAGCAGTATGCCCAACTACTTTAGGGTTAGTTTACCCTTTTAAGTAGCAGTTTTATGCCGGTTTCAACTCCACGTGATGGTGTTTTCTACACGGTCTTCCATAATTATGGGAATGGAGGAAAAATATCGCTGCGTGGTATCAATGTCACACACGCTAATTATCCCAACTAGTTCTTTTATTCAGTCACACTAACTTCTATACATGCTCATGGTGTGTTCCCAAGAGTTCATGCTACCCTGCCGAACTAACCTTCAGTGTAAGGGTTATCGTGTTATGCTCTAGCACCTAGTGCTCGCAGTAGTTGTCTCTAAAATCTCAAGATGAGTCTGATATGCACAACTAACTGGCGCCTCCCGACTCCAAGTTATTTCTCTCCGGGATGAGTTCATTCATTAGGTACCTTGTAGGTCCTCTTTTATTAGCGTGAACTCGTATCCCTCGTGTGTTGGTATTTTACTACACACATATGGTTCATCCCTGCTCTAAATTAGGGAAATCCATTGGTTTATCTGATCTTCCTCGTTCTGGTTCTCACCAACATAATTTGGTAAATAGTCATTATAATGGTCGCTTTGTTGCACACCATGTACAATCGATTAGACGGTTATCCGCTATTGCGGTGTGCATGTAGTACCTAATCTCCAACTTAGAGTATCTCCTATAATGCTAGCCTTTGCCCTTCGTCTGTTGTAAACATACAATATGACTATGGGTTTTAACTTGGCATACGTTTTCCACTCAACCCTAATTGGTACTAATGTACTAACATTTTATGGCTTGAGCATGTAGCTATTATTACTTAATGCGACATCATCGCCACGCCCTTAGCGCATCATGTAACTCTCTTGTGCCCCCTTCCTGGGTAGCATCTATAACATTACAAAGTTTCCTCTCAAAGTGCTTAACATTGTGCGATCCTGGGCAACTCTCACAACCTCATAAGGTACCATAAATCATCTTCTCATTAAAGGGTTCTCCTTGCCTTTATCATTAAATCGGCCTTTGGCTTCCTTGTTTATAATAATCTCTGAAACTTGTGCTCTAACTTCTCCTCTGTGAAGTTACGACCTTATGTCATTTTACTATCAAGCTATTCTTGATTTCCCCAACCTTGTTGGTTTGACTGAGATCTCTCTCGTCAATTCATGGTTTACCTAGTCAGGATTCCAATCTCTGACTTAGACACAGAGTTGATTACCTTCTGGGTCCTTACACTACTCGTTTACATACATGGGGTACCGTACTGATACATAACTACTTACCTAACTAACTTAAAGTAAGTTTCGTCAGACCCACAAGCTCCTAGGAGTGTGGTCGTCCCATGTCTCATTTAGTGCACTCGTAGTGTTCATACCCAGTGGTTATCGCACTCTTAGTTCCGGTAATTTATGTTGGAGTAACTAGGCTTCCAATTCTCATCCTTTAGTGTTAGAATGGCCCTAGAGGGTTCTTTGGGTTTTTATGGGTTCCTTTGTTAATATGTATATTCAATTCCTTCTCTAAGATAGGTGTTTGCGACCTAGCGCCCTAATATTAGTTTTCACATGCTCGTTATCTAGTATCTATGAGTGGGGATTAGTATCTGCTTACTATCTCTCCCGTTCACTCCTAGGCTATTAACGCGGTTTAGATTTGAGTTTTCAGTTCTAGAACTCCACCCAATTATTGGGTTACAACCTCTGGTGTAGTCTGGACTCCATGATAAGGGTTGACACCTCGTGTTTTCCCTGTCTTATGGTAGTCCCTCTTTAGTCTGATATCAATCAGTGTTTGTGATTTATCACCTTCGCTTTCCTAGATTTTGGGTCATTATAGTAGTATTAAAGGTATCCTTCCGTAGGCCTATGCCATACGGTATTTAGGCTCAGTGCCTAATCTGATAGCCGAATGATTGTTGGTCTCTGTATCTAATTTAATCCTAGTTGTGTCAAAACTTTCTCCTAAGGTTTACAATTGGGCACCCACAAACTTAGTGTGTTATGCCGATCATCACTCTCCATTATGTCGTCCTAACTCTTTTTCAACTCGTATCACCTCCATCCTCTTCGAGGTAATGGTATCTTCCGTCCTCAAGTAAATTCATTGTTCAATTAATATCCACTGCCCTCCGTACGGGAGTTTAGCAGCATAATGGATTCACAACACCCCCGGTGTGTGCGGTACGGGCATAACATCGGCCCCTTCATTGCACGTTCGCATCTGCCTATTATTCTCTTATAACTCACAAATATCTTGCTGTAATGGCACTTGTCTATTATTTTCATCCACTCAGTTGGATGGGTTTTAATTAAAGTCTTGGCTTGTATAGCTCACTTCTTGCCCTTCGGCAATGTTAAATGGTAGTGGTTTAACCACAAGTGTCGCGCACTCCCAAAGTATGGTTGTGCTGGTCCTGAAGACTCGACACTCCCCACCAGTATTACTTGACGTTTAATGTCCGTACCGGCACTGGGGTTAGGCTCTTAGGCACTGATTACCATTGTTCTCATTAACTCCCTTTTCACGCTTTACTAAATGGTTTATTCTTTTCAGATTTAATGGTCAGACCGGCTAGGTCTTCCCGAGGTTTTATCGACCATTAACCCAAGGGTTTTGTAACCTTGCCATTAAAAGGTTATGTCCTTGCTTCATTGCATTATGGACTCACATGGAAGTTTAGAGTTTATTGGTAATCACCCGGACTACTCACCCCTTCGGGGATAGTTTACCGTCACTGCACTTGCTGTAGCAAGTGCGCAAGGCAGGTTGAAATTTAGTACTTCGGTTAGTATAGCACTTGTTATGGCAAGTGCACCATGCAGACTGAGCCACCGGTATGGTGCGTGTCAGTTGCAATACTATTCCCTAATCAGGTTTCCACTCCTGTTGAAGAGGTTCTTGTTCACATTAATATAGTCTCATTCCCGCCCCGTTCCCACAAGTTTACTGTGGTAGTAAGGTATTACTTCCCTTCCGAGTAGTTGCATACTAGCAATTTAGCGAGTTCTTATTTCTACAGCTCTCATGATCTCTCCTCATGCACGTCGGGCCATCTTGAACCTTCATTGTTGCATGGGTTTAGAGTCACTCGCTTCGGGTGAGACTTCGAAAAGGTCATCCATTCCGTCTGTTACATATCTCATAAATAAATCTTGACTCGTTGTTCCACCTTCTTTCCCCCAGGCGCACTTATTAGTGTTTTCTTGGATGTAGGACAGGGTTGCTTCGTTTATGGCAAGTTGACCCTTGTTAGTCCTACGGGAATTATCTCCTCAACCTCAGTTTAATATTCATCTCATACTTGGTATGGTAGATATTACGTCGTTACCAGGACCCCCGTTCCTAAACAATTCATCACAACACAAGTCTTATTTTCTAAAATTAACATAATTCTCATAGCAACCACATCGGGTCTTCCCAATCAGGAGGATTAACTCCGTGGTGCTTCTCATTTCATTGCCTCACTAGGTAGTACTCGAGGTACGGGCTGCGGCGGGTGGGGTACCATTGCAAATTCCCGGGCTGCTCTCCCATTCATGTGCGAGCGGTTCCTACCGTCTTCATGTTACTTGGATTACTGGACCTTCACCACCTTCCGCTGCGCCTCGTCATTCCATAGTACACTTACCCAGACCTCTCCCAAACGTATGTCAAGAGGACGGGTTAGACCTTTACGCGGCCTCATACCGCAGTCTCTGTCGTTTAATATTGAAGTGCCTCTACGGCTATTGTGTGCAAGCATTAAGCATTGCATCGACCTCGCAAGGTCACGTATCCTCACAACGTTTCCCATATTCCCAAAAACCTATGCTCACTGTCTAAATCCAACTATCTCTTGTCATCAGAGCGGTACTCCGCTCTAATACCACTTTTGAAACACCCCTACTCTGATCGGCTCCTAATCGTCTTACTTAACATTGTAATCGCGACTGTAATCTAAACAATTGAACTACTGGTGTAACTGTTTTGACTCGCCCATACGAGTAATAACGTGCTTACTGATATATTCACAATACGAAACAATTTCCCACCGTGACAACAAGAGATAGATTTAACCTTCTGTTCCAACATAAATACAACCCTAGTGAGCATTCTAAGTATCCCTGAAATACCCCTAACCTTTAAAACATAATTAAATGATCTTTTAATGATCTAAGATGGTTAATAAACATCTAAATACTATTGGGGAACAATCTAAAGGATCTCAACAAGGCAAAACACACCTTAAGATCGGTAAAGCCAAAAATGTGCTTTAAAGCACCATAAAGATTGTATGACCTCAAATAGGATCCAAAGTGGATTCCTAAGTACTATAATGAAGTAAGGAACACAAAAAAACCGTTCTCAAAGAAAACTAAGCTCAGAAACACCCTATGACACAAAAATGTGCACTAAAACACCTTAAAGCACGTTTTTGTGTATGAGCTCTAAGATAATGACTTTTTGTCATTTTAAAGACTGGAGTTTATCATTAAATCATTAATTTGACATTATAGACTATTTTATAAATTCTAAATCAAAGTTTGAAAATAAAAATCAAAATATGCCATTTAGGTATGAATAGTAACCCAAATAGTGCATTTTTGAACAAATTGACCAAGTTTGGTCAATGGTCAATTAATTGACCCTTCTAACCATATGGCTGTCGGCTGGCAAGGAGGTGGGAAGACAGCTCACACATCATTGATTGCTAATTACCACCTAATACCAATTTACAATAGTAAAAGTTGCTTTTTCAATCATTTAACCTCATTTCAATCATTCTCTTGCCTCTTGTCCCATTCCAGCCGATCCAGCAGACCTTCCAAACTCTCTCAAGCTTTTTTCTTGAGCATGGAAGACAGATCTAACTCTTAAGCTCCTAAGGTAATGTTTTAAGGCTTATTTTAGCTCTTTTTCTCCATCTCTTCATTACCTACACTTAGATCTCGTGGCTTATCACCTCCTATGGCTCATTCTCAGTGTTTTAAGGTTAGAAAAACATCCAAACTCGGCTGAAGCAAGTATAGGGACCAAGGTTTCCCAAATTGGCATTTTAAGGTAAAACATACCTTAAGCTTCTCTACTCTCCATCCGATTTTCTTCCTTTGATTTTTATGAGTTTATACACTCATAATCTTCATATTTACATGTTCAATCAGTTGGTTAGCCATTTGGAGCAAGGGTGGCCGAGATCCAAAGGAAATACCCTTCTTTAAGGCACTTTGCCAAGGTAAAACCTATTACCATAGCAGCTTGTTGTTGTCTCGCTATTTCCTATGTTGATATGGTGAATTTAACACCATTAGGTGTGCTTTTTACAGGCCGAAATCCTCTTGAAGTTCCCTTGCATTTTTAAGGTGATTTTTGCCTTAAATCTTGCATTAATTACTCCTTATGGTTAAGCTCAAGCTTGGAGTATAACCATATCTTATTTTGGTGTATTAAACATGTCTAAATGATGTGGTGAATTTTCCTCTAAGCTTCCGAGCTCATACAAGGAGGAATCAAGGTATAAACACCTTAAAACTTATGATTTTATGATTTCCTAGCATATATAATTATTATGCCGAGAGTGGAGTTTAACATATGGGTTATATTAACCTAGAAATGTAAAAAAATGACTAAGATAAATTAAGCTAGTCATTTAAGTGATTTAATTAACATAATGGTCAAATTATGACATTATGTGGAAAAATAAATAAACTAAAGTGAGGCTGTGAGTTTATACTATATTTTGAGACATTTAAAGTGTAATTTATTTTGCAAGTTCAAGGTTGTAATAAGGCCATGTCATTAGGCCATTTTAATTTAAGTTTATAAGCTTATTTAGTTAGATTTATGCTTATATAATTAAGTTTGGGGCCAAACCGTAATTACTGGAAAAATATAAAGTCGTGGGCTTAATTTAGAGGAATTTAGGGTTTTTAAATGAATTTAATAAAAATTATAACATTTTATAAAGTTTTTTGTCAAAATTGTAAAAATAGAAAAGTATGGGGTAAGATTGGTAATTACCGAAAGTTTGGGTCCCATTTGGTATTAGAAGTCAAAGTTGACTATATAGGAGACTTTGACCAAGTTTGGAGAAATTAAGAAATTAAAATACTACCTTATAATAAGATAGTTATTAAATTGTAAAAGATTTATAAGAGATGGGGTTATAATGTAATTTCCGAAACTTGGGGGTACTAAATGGGATTTAGTACAGTCCTTAAGTTACTTGGAATTTTTAGAAGTTTATTTGGTTAAATTTGGAGTTTATATGAATTATATAAGTATAATATATGATATTTTATAACATTGTTACAAATGGGTAACAAATGGGTAAAAACCGAGATTTATAGAAAATATAAGGTTAGGAATAATATTTATAACCTTTTGGTATAGTTTGGTAATTTATGGAGTTATATATAAGGTTTTATAAAGATATATGTATAATATATAGTTTTAATGGAAATAGAAAACCATGTATTATAAATTGGGAAGATTTGGAATGTATACAAAGTTTGGTGGTGGGAATTTAATTAAAACAGTCCTAGGGTCTATTCGAAAATTATAGCCTTTAAAAACTATAGGTTATAATTATTTTAAGGTTTAAGGATTATAATATAAGGTATATACTATAAGTGTAACAATGAAATATAATTTGGGTTTGATTTGTGATTTATAGAAGTTTAGTGGTGTATAGTGAAAGCTGGATAAAATAAGGGTTGTTTGGTATTTTTATAACAAAATATAACTATAGGTTATAATTGTTTTAAGGCAATTTCTTACCTACATCTGCTTGTAGCCATCCTAGCTACATATGGGACAAATTTTATAATTTTAAAAAATTGTGAGAGATATGATAGGGACAAAAATAGAAAACAAAAAAAGAAACGGGTGCAAAATAAAAAAAAATGGAACCGCGGCGAATGTAAAAACGAACGCCGTATGACATTTGTTTTCTTTTTTGAATTTTTTTCCTTTTTTATCACAAAAACTTTCAATTGTTGTAATTTTTAATATATAAATCCAAAATGAAAAAAAATTATATCATTGTTCATCTAAATTCAAGCTCTTCAAAACAAGACCAGTCATGGATATTTTTTGACAACTTTGAAAAAAATTATTTTTATATGTATAGTGCACAAAACGTAAAAAAAACTTGTACAGATAGTCATACAAACATGTACAAATGTTCATTAAAACATGTACATCTACACGTAAAAACTTGTACATCATCGCATTAACTCAACAGATTTTTAGGGTTTGTGGTAGCGGGTTTAACGGCCCTAAACCCGCCACTGTAAACCTTTAAAATGTCTTCGACGTTTTTTAGCTATCCTAGGGTGGGTTTTGGGGTGTTTTGGGGGTAGGGTAATCTATTTGGAATTTGTTTCGTACTTTATATTGTAGCAACTAACTCGACAGGTTTTTAGGGTTTGTGGTAGCGGGTTTAGGGTCGTTAGACCCTAAACCCGCCACTGCAAACCCTAAAAATGCCTTTGACGTTTTAGCTATCCTAGGGTGGTTTTGGGGTGTTTTGGGGGTAGGGTAATCTATTTGGAATTTGTTTCATACTTTATATTGTAGCAACTAACTCGACAGGTTTTTAGGGTTTGTGGTAGCGGGTTTAGGGTACCCTAAACCCACCACTGCAAACCCTAAAAATGCCTTCGACGTTTTAGCTATCCTAGGGTGGTTTTGGGGTGTTTTGGGGGTAGGGTAATCTATTTGGAAACCGTTCTATACTTTACATTGTAGCAACTAACTCGACAGGTTTATAGGGTTTGTGGCCGCGGGTCTAGGGTCTGCCACTATAAACCCTAAAAATGCTTTTGATGTTTTTTAGCTTTCCTATGGTGGGTTTTAGGGTGTGTGGGGTTAGGGTCATCTATTTGAAAGCCATTATATACTTTAATGTGAGAATGTACATATTTTAATGTGAGAATGTACATGTTTTAATGTGATGATGTACATGTTCAAATGTGAGAATGTACATGTTCAATTATGAGAATGTATATGTTTTAATGTACATGTTTGAATGACCGTCTGTACATGTTTGTATGACTGTATGTACATGTTTGTATGGCTGTATGTACAAGTGTTCTTTCTTATATGTACAGGTTTTAATCTAAGAATATACATATTTAGTGATTCGTACAGGTTTATGTGACCTTCTGTATGTTTTTAATGTACATGTTTTTACGTGATGATGTACATGTTTTAGTGAACATTTGTACAGGTTTGTATGACCATCTGTACAAAGTGTTTTTTTTATGTTCAGTGCACTATACATGTAAAAATAAATTTTTTTAATGTTGTCAAAATATATCCATGACTAGTCTTGTTTTGAAGAGCTTGAATTTAAGTAAACAATGATATAATTTTTTTTCATTTTGGACTTATATATTAAAAGTTACAATAATTTAAAATTTTTGTGGTTTAAAAAAAAAAAAAAAAAAACCAAACAAGACGCACGCGCGGCTGGAGGATGAGATGTAGCTAGATATAGCTACACTTAGGTGTAGCTAAGAACGACTGTACCAATGACTTAAATGTCATATTATATGTTATATAGCTATAATATAACACTACATTAATTATGTGGTGGATTTTGTAAATATTTAAGAACATAGGTGCTGTTCGGAAATATTAACATTTTTAAATGAAATTTATAATATGGTTTTTAAGGTTATAAGAGTTATAACATTTATAATATAAGAGGTATTCATTAAAAAGAATGAATATATATTATAAGACTTACCATATAATAAATGGTTCCATAATACATGTATATAAATAAATATATGTTATGGTGTAGGAAATGTAATATGGTTCAATACGGGGGATTAACCGGGAGGTACTAGTGACAGTACGGGGTACCGTAGAGTTGTGTTGTTATACGGGATGCTAATCAGTAGCATTATGTATTGTTTAGACTGTTAGAGACGACACACGGAGCATAGGACCTTGCTGATTCATACTCCACCGTAATACAATCAGGGTGAACGGTATGTTGTTAGGTGTCTCTGATTGTCTCTAAGGGCTTCCTCAGTTCAGACTTCTGTGTGATCTGTGATAAGATTGTTTGTCTGAATGTGTTAATTAATATGCATGAATTGTATATTTATAGCTGCTTATTATTTACTGTTGTTGAGTTAACAGTATTGGTTCGTATATATGAACCTATATATATAAAACGAACTAGCGGCTATGGTGCTATCTTATATGAAATATAAGGATCGTCAGAAAAACGATGTAACACTAGGATAATAAGATATACAAATTATCCGAGACTTTTATACGGATCATTAGCCTTTCGAAACGCCGCTCTCGTATCTAACACTGGATCCCGAGTTTACAGACTCCGGATTGGACTAATGACCTTAGTCTGATGTGTTAGGAAATTTGGTAATGCGATGCGATGGTATAATTAATTAATGAAAGATAATAAAGCCAAGAGGATGTGGCTCTTGGTGCGCGCTGTGATCACAAAAACGATACCAGGATGTCCGCGTACGGGTCCATAAGTATCAAGAAAATTTCCCGTGAGCTAGAATGGCTCGTTGGTCGGAGACTCTACCGCTGGAGTGGCTACTGCCGTGGGTGACCCGCCATAATATATGGTTAATTAGAGACATGTCGTGTTTAACGAGACATTGTCACTAGGTATAACTGAACAATTAATACAGCTGAGACTTGTACAGTGGCGAACGATATTGGTTTCTACACTATGGACGAGAATTAATACTTGTTTATTATTCTCGTTGTTTCGCTTTGTTGTTCATTGGTTATACTTGTGGTTATATTATGTGTGTTGATGGTTGTGCTATTGTATGGATATTACTGTTAATTGTTTTACAGTTTAAATATTAAAACGGTATTGCATGTAACGAATCTCATGCTCTCGACCAATTAATTGAGGGGTTTGAGGAGGCATGACGGGGCATGTAATAATATAAACTCAGCAGGGGCTGATTCCATACCACAAACCATTTTTATTGCAGGAGACTAGCTGGTGGGTCGACGCGAGGCGCGACTATTGTGTTTACTGTTGGTTAGACTTGGTACGGTGTGATACTAATGTTGTTTTGGACTTGGGTTGTGTAAACCGAGGTATATTTTGGTTAGATGCTCACGGTCTGTAATAATCGGTTGTTGTTGGATTTGTTTTTAGATTGTTTAAGTACTACTATCTATCTCTTGTGGTCACTACGGGAATACGTTTCGCAAGTTGATTATCAGGTAATTCGTTATCACCCGTATGGGCGAGTGATAACAGTGACACCATTAGAGCGACAGTCTGTTATTTACCGCTGTGATTTATTTATTATGTGCGACATTTATAGGACAATTAGGAGCCGAATTATTAGGGGTGTTACAAAAGTGGTATCAGAGCGGAGTACCGCTCTGATTACAAGAGATAGTAGTTTAAGTACCGTGAGCTTAGGTTATTCACACACCAGTACCAAGGAGATAGTTGTAAATAATATGAGTTAGGAGATTGTCGAGGACAATGTGTTTTATGCCTTTCAGGGCTATGTGAACTTATGGTTTTGAAAAGTACAGTAGTTATACCAAGAGCTGACTTTGATTCTGAATTCTTCAGATGTCTTCTGGAAGACGTTCGACTGGCAGAGGCAGAGGAGGTGGTGGAAGAGGCGGCGGGCCTGGAGGAGGTCCTCCTGAGGCCCCAGCCGTGGGCGTTGCTGAGACGGTAGCTGCCGTCTTTGCTCAGCTAGCCCTGAGGGGGGTGTCCAGATAGGAGCACCACCTGTAGTCCCACCCGTACCCGCACCTAGACAGCCGAATTGGCTTAAGAGCGTTGCTGACACGCGAGTACCTACCTATGACGGAGTTGCTGACCCCACCGTCCTGGAGAGATACATTGTTGAGCACGAGAAGGCCTTTGATGCCATTCATGTGCCTGCTGCGCACCGGGTAGGAATATCAGCCTTTCATCTGAAGGACGCTGCCAGCACTTGGTGGAGGTCCGTGAAGGCACATTACATTGCTATAGAGGGTTTTGGTTGGACAGGTTTTGTGGAATTGCTGAGAGAGAAGTACTATCCTGCTCATCTGAAGCAGAGGAAGAGGGAGGAGTTTGAGGCCCTGAGGCAGGGTAGTATGACAGTAGATCAGTACTACTCCTCTTTTATTGGGCTCTTGGACTTTGTCCCAGGAATTGTTTTCTCTGATACGGTGAAAGTGGAAAAATTTAGAGGCGGGCTGTGATATGCTATCAAGGCCGCCATGGGTGCTGCACTATACCCTACGATCCAGGTAAAAATTAGTTGATAGATTATACCTTGTAACTCAGTTTGATTTATTACAAGTTCGGGGAACTCATTGATGTATTGTAGGAGTGCTACGATGCTGCTTCTCGGACCGAGCTGTTGGTGAACAGCCGGGAGGACAACCAGGGGCAGAAGCGTAAGGCCCCCGAGAAGGCAGCGGAGGTTGAGGCTGAGAGCGGAGGCAGTAAGGGCTGGAAGTAAGAACCGTCTTAAGTTATTTAATCCATTTAAATTACTTACTTGCTGCCAGCTTTTATACCTGCTATTCCTAACACTTTGACGATCACAGGAAGAAAAAGTTCTCCTGGAGGGAGAAGAAGAAGGAGCAGGCTAGCCAGAAGGGCAAGGAGAAGGTCCCGATGCTGACCGGGCCTACCTATGATGTCCAACCTCTTAGATCTGCACCCCCTAAGGGTAAACGATCTAACCTTGTGAATGAGTTGTGTATTATACTATCCATTACCATCCTTGTATTAATCTGAGTGTGATATGATAATAGGTTCTGCACCCCAGCGCCACTTTCACTGCAAGCGCTGTGGTAAAGACCACCCGGGTGTTGATTGCACCGGGCAAGCGGTGGACTGCCATCATTGTGGGAAGAAAGGCCACAGGTCGTTCGAGTGCTTTGCTAATCCAGAGAGCCGAGCGTACCGCCCGCCGAAGGGGACTCGGAGCGCACCTGCTGGAGGAGGTGGAGCTCGTGGTGGCCAGAGGGGGCCGGCGCCCCAAGCCCAGAGGGGGCAGCAGCATCAGCAGCCGCAGCAGCAGAACCAGAACCAGAGGAACCCGCCGGGCAACCGTGTGCTGAATGCAGCGGGAGATTCAGGCGCTGGCACTAGTACCCAGCGCGGTGAAGGTTAGCATTTGAAACCTTAACCATGGTATGAGAGCATGACTAAGTGTTAAACGCTTTACCTTAGCATGAATGTGTGTTTTTAACTACCGCTTTAGATAAACAACTTAACTAGGAAACCTGTTACCTCTTAGGAGACTTCGACATCTGCTATCCCACACTTACAAGACAGAGATCACCTAGACCCGTGGAAGAAAGACGGGAGTTGAAATACCCCAAACTAATAAAATATGGATTAAATATTTAATCACATTGATTAGGGCCTAAACATGCCTTAAAAGTCAACTGAGAACAACAGTGGTCAACACAAAGCAAGGTGTTGCACCCTTTGACTGTTTAGAGTAAATAAATACCCAAATGAACTTCTTAAGACCTAAGATTTCGTCCTAAGCTTATTAACACATTACTAAACCTGTTACAATTGTTGGACAACACTCCAACACAAAGAACAGGCGTTTACATGCTTCAAGGTCAAGTAGGGCGAAAATGTGCTCTAAGAGTACCTTAAAGGTCTAATGACCTCTAAATGATATAATATTGGATACCATGATCAAACATCATGTAAGGAACACAACAAAACTGTTCTCAAAGAAAACAGAGCTCAGAAACACCCTGCGACTTAAAATGTGCACTAAAATACCTTAAAGCACGTTTTTTGTCTATGAGCTCTAAGATAATGACTTTTTGTCACTGTAAAGACTATAATAAGTTCTTTATAATATTAATGTGACATGATAGTCTATATTATAAAGTCTAAATAAAAGTTTAAAAATAAAAATCAAAATTGGCAACTTAGTATGAATAGTACCCGAAAAATAACAACTAATTACTTAACTTACCTTTAACCATGGTCAAAGCTCACTAATTGCCTTAGTTAGGGGCTGCCGATTTCTAAGAGCTGTCAAGCCCACTCAATTATCAATCTCCACTCAGTTATACAGCTGTTATGATGAGTCACCTAGTCAATTATTGAAAAGTAACAATAATACACATATAAGCTTAATTAACTTACTTTTCTCATTTGCTGCACTTCCCAGCCGACACCAGCCTTCTCCATTCTCTCTTTGCTCCTCCATTGTCGTAAGAACACAGCCAAACTCAGAAGAGAACAGCAATCACCATTGGTAAGCTTATTAAGCTCTTAAAAGTCCATTTTCTTCACAATTTCTTCCTCTTTCCATGGAGCAAAGCACCAACCACTTCCATCAATGTTCCTAGGTTGTTATGGAGGTTAAATGGAGGGTGTATCTTGGAATTAACAAGGGAAGAATGTAACACCCCCGAATAACGACCAACAATCAAACGACGCGCCTAACGGTAATACGAGATGTCTACGCAGCGGTTCCTACTCTATTCGGGTGCTACAGACGCCAACCACCCACGTGGCTGACAGTCCTCATTACCAACTCCAAGTTATGGTCTGAATGACTGGAATCTAAACCTTAACCAACTCCAAGTACGAACAGGAATTACGAACCAAGTACCGAGAGTCTACAACATAAGTTCTTAATCCAACAACATAAACCGAAAGTACAACCCATACATTAGAAGCATACTACTAAAGTCTTGCCATGTGGACTACCCCTATGGTAGTCACCCTTGCCTACTCTCCGTTATCGTCTGGCACAAGACCTGAAAAAAATTGGGTGTAAAGGACTAAGCAAACTACGCTGAGTATGAACGTGTGAAGCCCGCATGTTGCCGGGCCACACGACTACTTGGTCGAATATTATTAAGTCAATTTTACATGCTATGATAAAGCAGTAAAGCACACATCAGCACATCATGATATCATACACACTCATCGGTAGCATAGCAATATCAGCAAGCAACCAAGCACATCTTGCAAGTAGCACAGCAATATCAATAAGCAACCAAGCACAACTTGCCAGTAGCATAACAATGTCAAACACGCAGTCCAGCACAATAAGCTGCTAGTGTAGCAACAACAGTCAGGTAATTATAGGACGTGTGCGTAGGTACATTATACCGTCGATCCTCGCTATGGGATCATTCAAGAGATTGCGTATTGTTTTCTTGTTCTCATTACATATGTTTTCCTTTCTTCTCTTGCACCGAATCAGGGGATATAGATTAGATCCCGAGACTTTGTTAAGTAGGTGCTATTCATTCCTTGTTTCTTAAAGATCACATTTGTGACTTTCTCTTGTTTGCTTGGTCTCATTACACAAGTTTTCCTTTATTCTCTGGCACCGAGTCAGGGGATATAGATTAGATCCCGAGACATCATTATGTAGGTGCTAATCGTTCCTTGTTTCTTTAAGGATTGTTTGGGAATTCTTTTATCACCGCACGTTGGAGGACGTCTCCTCCATAGCTAGTCCCCCATTCCCGACACCCAGGGTCGAGAAAGCGGAGTCACCTCTAGACTCCAGGATAAGCTTCACCAATTTGTCACTCCCCCATTCCCGACACCCAGGGTCGAGAAAGCGGAAGTCACCTCTGGACTCCGGGATGTGCTTCACCAATTTGTCACTCCCCCATTCCCGACACCCAGGGTCGAGAAAGCGGAAGTCACCTCTGGACTCCGGGATGTGCTGAGAAAGTGGGGTCACCCAGGGATCCCCAAAATATATTCCACCATAGACGGTCCAAGGATCTGATGCAGATACCAACTCCCGATCATCCATACCGCGCGGCCCGAGCTGTTGTCTTCCCGGGTTGTTCTAATGTTTCACAGTTGGTACTTTTCGTTTCATTATCATTATAATCTCGACACCATAGTGGGTGTCATTAGCGGTCCTCTAAAGTTAGAGAGGATTTGTCTCTTTGTATAGTTCTTTTGTTTTGTCTACGTGGTTCGTCATATCTCACCAAAGGAGACTTGCTCTTCATTATCATTAATGAATAGACACCATAGTGGGTGTCGTGGTAGTCCTCAATGGTTTAGAGAGGAGTTCCCCTTATAGAGTTTTTCTTTGTTTTCATAGTTCATTGGTTCATCTCGAATTACATAAACGCGAAGGGACTAAACTACTGTGTGCGCGCAATGATACACAACGATGATATAAAAATCATACAACATAATAAACAAGCAATCCAATTTCATGCTTTGATCTTACGGTCTTTTCACACAGAGCACACAGCACACAAGCCGTGTAACACGGCAACATACGAACCACACATGTCCATACCTGGATCAGAAGCAAGTGTCGTCTCACACACGGGTTCCTGGTTGGCGTTCGTTACGACCCTAACGTTGATTAAAAGTAATGTGTCAGTTCATGATTTCATGTGACGACACTTTTCTAGTTTATCTCGTTTATACCAGGTGTTATTCCCTAGGTGAGTCGTTGAATGTACAGTTTATTCTAAACCTTAGAACTTCCCAAGTACTCACCTTAGATTATTATTTAACTCCTAGGACGTTTACATCGTCGTTGTATGAGTTAACTAAGTACTCCCTCTAGATATTATTCTAGAGTATTTCTAAACACTAATATGTAACAAGTTTATCTAAGGTAGATTTAACTTGCCTAGAGTGTATTCCCTTCCTAGCTAAATAGGTTTGTAATGTTTTAAACCTATTATCATAGTAATATAATATTTAGGAAACTCCTAAAACATGTTTGTACAGAAGTCCCAAGATTTATAAAACTATCACATAATTTCGGTGTTACCCCTTATCTAACCTCACTTTTAATGTATCAACCTGATGTCTAATCCTCCCAAAATGTTCCACCAACCTAGATAAATGTATTAGCATATTTTGGGTTCATTTTTAAACCAACACCACACCTTTAAAACCTCTGGATAATGATCATACAGAGGCACAAATTTCAGAAACTAAAACATCAAATCTGTACATACTTCCATTCCAACCTCTCTTTTAATGCATTAGATTGATTTATAATTTTCCCAAAGTGTTCACACTCTTAGGTTGATGCATTAGCAATGTTATAAGTTCATTTCCAGATCATATCAACACCCTCATACCAACTGTATTACAGTTATACAGAAACAGCAACTTTCAGAAAAACTGAAAGCACAGTTTGTATATCTCTTCTTTAAGCTCTCTTTTAGTTCATTAATCTGCTTCTAATTCCACCCAAAAATTTCACCCAAATAGATAAGTGTATTAGGGAGGTTTCAAACTCAAACCAACACAAAACAACTCTGTCCACACCTCTGAATGTTCATTATACAGAAATCAGAAAGTGCAGAAAACTGAAAACACCAATTCTGTACAGCTCCTCCTTAAGCTTGCTTTTAGGTTATAAATCAGTTTCCAAATCTTCCCAAAGTTTTTACCCAACTAGCTAGGTGTATTATGAATGTCTTAAAATCAAAACCAAGTCAAAACAACACTGTTATCACTTCTGAAAACCCACTTTACAGAAACTGTAACTGCAGAAAAACTGTAAACTCCAGTTTGGTACAGCCCGTCTTCAAACTTTCTTTCAGTCCAAAAATCGGTTTCTAATGTCACCCAAAAATTTTACACAACTAGATAATTGTATTAGGAAGGATTTGAACTTAAAAACAGCTCAAAACAAGTCTATTAACATCTCTGAAAGTTGATTTTACAGAAGACAGAAACTGCAAAAAAACTGTAAATCCAGTTTGGTACAGCCCCTCTTCAAACTTTCTTTCAGTCCATAAATCGGTTTCTAATCTCACCCAAAAATTTTACACAACTAGATAATTGTATTAGGAAGGATTTGAACTTAAAAACAGCTCAAAACAAGTCTGTTAACATCTCTGAAAGTTGATTTTACAGAAACTGATGTGCTGCAGGAATTTGAAAACTAATTTCTGCATCACCTCTTTAACCTCTCTTTTAGTTAATTAAATTAATCTCCCTTTTCCCCCAAAGTATTTACCCACTTAGTTAGGTGTCCCAACAAGGTTTTAAACCAATAATTAACCCAGCTCAATACTGATAACATTTCTAAAACTTCCTTATACTGAAACGTATGACTGCAGTAACTGAAATATGAAACTGATCCTCTTTTCTGTTTTTTCTGTTTGTTCACAGCTTGACTTACAGTTTTTTTTTTCAAAATGCTTACACACTTAGGTAAGTGAGTTAGCAAGGCTTTAAGCTCTTGAATCACTCAATACAACCCCCTTATACTCTCTGTAACAGAGTTGTACAGAAGCTTAAATTTTTCAGAAAAACCGAAAAACTGAAACCATGGACTGGTGCATGTTCTTTTCTGCTGATTTGTTTCTATTAACTAGCCCATCTCCTGTTTTCTCCAACTTGTTTAGTTACTTAGTTATGTGTTTTAATACAGTTTTTAATTTTAAAACAACCCAAGGCAATAGGGACTACTCTTCTGAAAGTCATTTACACAGAACTTGAAAAACTGCAAAACCGAAAACTGTTGCTCACAACTGGTGGCTTTCTTCTTTCTTTCCTGTCTGTTCCTCAACCTAACTTCTGATTTTCCACCCCACATTGCTTACCCTCTTGGTTAAGTGTGTTATCCAGATTTTGAATTCAAAAACAAAGCCAAGGTAACAAGGGCTATGCCTCTGAAACTCCTTTACACAGAATCTGTAAAACCGAAAACTGAAACACAACTTTAGTTTACTCCCCACTCTTAGTGCATCAGGTTGGGTTTTTTTTTTTAATTCTCCCAAGGTGTTTATAACTAGTTAGGTGGATTAGCAATGTCTTAGGTTAATGATTAAACCAATAGGACCCATCATCACTCCTCTGAGATTTAGTTATACAGAAGCAAAAGTTGCAGGATTGATTCCAGATTTCTGCACACTACTTCTTTCTGTTTTTTTTTTCAATATTCTCACGAGCCTACTGGGTTAGTAAAGGGTTTTATCTTTTCCTTAGGTTCATTATTAATCTAGCTCCACATCTATATCCTGTCTAGGCACTTAATATACAGAGCACAATGTTACAGAAACACCTAAATACTAACTGGGAGGAAACTGAAAAACTGAAGGCTGTTACACAAAACTGCAACCGGGAACTCAGAAATCAGAAACTGATACTCCTTTTTCTGTTGTTTTCTTTATGTTTGAGTTCATTCTCTGATCATGTAACCAGTTTAGAGAAAACTCACCACTTAAGTATCTTAGCTGTTTTCCATTGGTTGATCTTTGGCTGAGTGTGAAGTTCTCAGGACCTTGAGCTCTTGGCCTCAACTTCTGGTTCTGTTTCAGCAAGGATTAAGCGCATTTATCAGCAGATTTTTAAGCCCAGTGCATTTGTCTTCCCAGGTGGTCTTGTCATGCTTACCGGGGGTAGTTGTATGCAGGTTTCATGTGTGAAAAACAAGGGAGGTTAGCAAGACTTGAGCAAGGTGTTTCGAACAGAAACAGACAGGGGAAGAAAATAGCAAGCAGACTGTTTGGAAACTGAAAATCTGAAATGGAAGACACTAAAACCGACGGGTTGTGTGGCCTCACCTTGGCTGATGTGCAGGAACTAGTTGTAGGTGTTTTCTGGGTAGGTCTTAGTGCATTGATAGAGGAGGTATCCAGAGGAGCAGATGCATGTAAATGAGACAAGAGTTTAGTGGCCATGAATCAGCATTTTCAGACAAGGAAAATCGGAACAGAGGGGAAGGAAGGAATTAATCTCCCACGGTTCCTGGTTGCATGCTCTTACCTTGGAGCTCTTTACAGAAGACTTTGGTAAAGAATTTACAGCGATTCTACTAGTGAGTTTACAAGCAGAATCCAAGCGTGAGAAATGCAGGACATTAGAGGAACTTGAGTGAGGGTTTTTTTTTCTGGACTGAACCAACAGAGGGAAAAGATACAGAAGGGCAGCTGAGTTGGTTTGCTCCAGGATTTCCAGAACTTGAGCACAAGGAGCCGGGCATGCACAAAGGAAATGTAAAGCTTAAGTTTCATGTACAGACACATGGGATTGATGGGCAACTGATTATTTAATTTCTACTGGTTCCCATAAGGTAGGCGTGGAAGTTCAGCAGCTGGTGCCTATCTCTTGTCATCCGACTGTTTGTTTTTTTCTTTCTGTAACTATCAACCACCGGGCAACAAGGAAGTATGGGCAGGAGAGAATAATTTAGTGTGACTGATTATGAGACAAAGAAATCAGCAGCATGAAGCATGAATGGTCTTGACTGAAAATTAGTTTCTCTCTCCATTTTTTTTTCTGACTGAAATCGGCAGCAGCAATGCAAGGTCTGGTTCTTGTATATTTTTTTTTTATTTTGATAACACTCAACACATGGGGATGTATTGGAGTTGACAAGTAGAATATGAAGTAGAATGAATATTTTTCATTACAGATTTTCGGACAGTGGCATTAGATGAGGACTGATTTGTTTGTTGTTTCAGTTTGCAACTTAAGGTGGGTATACGTAGACAATGTGATGTCAAACTCATGGAGTATTTAAGTGTCCTAATGTCCCCTCTTGTTTGATATAAAATCGATCAGCTCTAGTTTAATGTTAGTGTTTGTTTTCACTTGGTATATTATAATATCATGTTAGTTGGTTTGTACACCATTAATATAAGTCATGTGTTACATGTCCTTTTTATGATTTTTCCATGTGTTAGTTCTTGAGTTGATGTGCTCTTGTAGTTTAAATATCTAGCACAAGGTTACCTTAGGCGTTACGCGGTGTACGTACTTATATACTTTAATCATGTATTATAATTTGTAACGGTATTGTATTTTTGTTCTAAGTGTGATCTTTGTATATTAACTTGTACACAATTTAACTAGACTTTATAATATACCTTAGGTGGTGACATGTGGTCACATTCTCGGACATATATGTCGGGCTTAGTTTAATTGTTCGTAAATTATTACATGTCCCGCATAATGTGACACGTTATTATCGAATAATCTTCACACGGTTATGATTTTATGTACTTAACCGTTTAGGGGTATTTCAAAGAAGGTGGAGAAAGCTAATCTTGTTCTTAAGGTATAAAAATGTGCTTTAAGCACATATCTTTTGATTCCCTTCAAATTCGGCTGTGAAACTTTGTTTCTAAGCTTATAATCTTTATCTTAACATACTTATCCAGTTGGTACATCAAGAGCTTCGAAGTATAACCAGATCCAAGCCAAAAACACAATTTTAGGCATTTTAAACAAGGTAAAGATGAACTATCTTCTAATCTGAGTTATACCAGTTTAAAGCTTGGTTTTAGTAGCTCTTTTAACACTCTTTGCCTACTGTAAAAACATGCCTAGACCAACCTTGTTTACCTTGGTATTTTAAGGTGAATTTTACCTTGAAAATTGACATTAAACACTTCTTATGGTTAGATCTTGCTTGGAGACTAACTATGCCTTAATTACTGTATGAAAACATGTAAATAATGCTGTGGAAATTATATCCTAAGTTGGGCGTGGCCAAACAAGGCCTTAACTAGGCAAAAACAAGGTATAAATCACTTAAACTTTCACTTGGTATATTTATATGTAATTATACATATGTGTATAATTGTGTCGTGAGTGAACAAGGTATTTAAGGTCGTATTTTGACCTTAGGTGATTAAGGAATAGTTTAATAAATTTTATAACTAATTAATTAGCATAATTGTCAAATTTAAGACATTATGTGGAAAATTGGTAATTAATGAAAATATATGGTAAGGGCCGAGAGTTTACAGCATTTTTGGGCATTTATGTGTAATTTATTTTATAAGCCAAAGTTTGTAATAAGGCCATGTACTTTAGGCCATTTTATTTATGCATTTATAAGCTTTTAATTAAGTTTAGGTGCTAAATATGAATTACCGCATATTATTGGGGTTATAGTGAAATTAAATTAAATTTGGGGGCTATAAAAGGATATAGCCGAAATTTGAAGTTTTAATGAGTTATATAAAAATTATAGGATTATATAAAGTTTTGGGGTTAAATGGTGATGTAACACCCCTCTCAATAATCACGATATAATCTCTCACGTAGCAATAAATAAAACGTCTCGCAGCGGAAAAACAAATAACAATTACAAAACTCACTCGGGTGTCACCGGCCGTTACTCGCCCATGCCAGCAACGCAGCCAAACTACATCCAACTTCCAATTTAATACAAATAAACTGCTAACCGCAGTGATAACGAGAAACTCCTATACATCATACTAAGTCCATAAACCATAAACATCGACAAGTGAGCGTCTACCCAATCCTGAATACACAACCTTACCATAATACAATTCACCATCTTCATTGCTATACAACATCTCCAAGTGTGGTGACAAAAGTAACACTCCAATTACCCTGTTCCTGCTCTTCAGCTCCGACAATGATCAACAACCTGTAATGGTGTAGTATCAGCGATAGATGCTGAGTATGCCGGGCCTGGACCCTAATGGTCACATGTCATTTTAACCATCTTATTATTAGGTTGGTTTCATGCTTTACCATTTAACAGTTATAAACAATACTGAAATAAACATGTATAGTATACATATTCATCCATCCAAATATTCATAGATATTCAACCATCCATCCAATCCACAATCATTTAATAACACAATCCACAATTATATATCGAACGTATCGAACAATAACAATATAATGTACAGTGTACATTCGCCGTAGCGTACAGTGTTCATATTTAATTTACCTTGGCCTTGTAGGCTCCATCCAACCATCAACACACAATAAAATAACCACAAGTATAACCAATGAACAACCAGCGAAACAACGAGAATAATAAACAAGTATTAAGTCTCGTCCTTGGTATTGTTCGCCACTGTATAAGTCTCAATTGTTTTAGTTGTTCAGTTATACCTAGTGACAATGTCTCGTTAAAACGACATGTCTCTAGTTACCCATATATTATGGCGGGTCACCCACGGCAGTAGCCACTCCAACGGTAGAGTCTCCGACCAACGAGCCATTCTAGCTCACGGGAAATTTTCTTAATACTTACGGACCCGTACGCGGACATCCTGGTATCGTTTTTGTGATCACAGCGCGCACCAAGAGCCACATCCTCTTGGCTTTACTTCCATTCCATTAATTAATTAATTATACCATCGCATAGCATTACCAAATTTTCTAACACAGCAGACTAAGGTCATTAGTCCAATCCGGAGTCTGTAAACTCGGGATCCAGTGCTAGATACAAGAGCGGCGTATAGAAAGGCCAATGCTCCGTATAAAAGTCTCAGATAATATGTATATGTTATTATCATAGTGCTACAACGTTTTACTTACGTCCCTTATATTCCATATAAGATAGCACCGTAGCCGCTAGTTCGTTTTATATATATAGGTTCATATATACGAACCAATACTGTTAACTCAACAACAGTAAATAATAAGCAGCTATAAATATACAGTTCATGCATATTAATTATCACATTCAGACAAACAATCTTATCACAGATCACACAGATGTCTGAACTGAGGAAGCCCTCAGAGACAACCAGAGACACATAGCAACATACAAGTTATATCAACCAAATCCGAGCCCAAGGAGCAACCTTAGGTCAACTCGGCAAACCCCTTTACATACCGTTCACCCTGACTGTATTACGGTGGAGTAAGAATCAGCAAGATCCTACGCTCCGTGTAGTCCGTTAGCTCATCAAGCGTCCTTGTCAAAAGTATACTCTAAACGGTAATAAAACTATAAGTCAGTCTCCATGACTAACTACATCCGGTATTTCCGAATTATAAGTAACCCCGACAGTTCACCCCTTTTCTACAGTTGTTTGTTACAGGTTTTTCTAAAACAGTCGGCTTTGTTACTTAAAACGCGTACGTCAAAACTATTTCAACTGTTAAGTTTAATTCCTTATATTTCTTTTAATCTTATCCACATCTAGTTTAGGTACGTAACCTATAGTTGCATGTATGCATGCATTCTTATTATATATTTTTTTCCAACATCCATTATAATTCTTTGTATTTCATTACCCATTATCTTAGCAAAATTCATAGCCTATAGTTTGTAACTATATTTTTCCAAATAACCACCACCATTAATCATAAGGTTTTCAACCAAAATATGTTTATCCACCTTATATACATTATTCTTGTGTATGTATATATTTTTACCACGTAGGTAATTCTCATGAGTTTCATAAACTCTTGTATTTTATGTTACATTTTATCATCTTTTATTGGATGATTATTCCCATTAGTTGTATTATATTATACAACTTATATTAAGATTATTATCCTAATATCATGTAACATCTTATGTTGTATAATTACAACTCCTAAGGTTTATTCCATAAACACCTTAGTTTATAAATCTCCTTTATCTATAGTTTGTCACATTATTTTATGTGAGTACCCTTCCTTATATTAATTCCATCTAAACCATATCATTGTCATAACATTTATAACATTATAGACCTTAGTCTAAAATTCATCTTTCAACTCTTATTAACTCAGTATAGCCCTTAACTTAATTTAAATTCCGTTTTGACCACATAACATTATGTAATGTTATACCATATACTAATATCATACTATGTGATATTTTTATTCCCTTTAACTTATAACCTATAGTTTTTATACAAAACTATTTATTATTGCCTCTTGGGCACCATAAGAAAATCTTATTCTTTTCCATAAACCATAGTTTCCTTTATTTACAAAATCACCCCTTTCTTTTTACCATGTTATATATACCATTTAATATAACATTTCTAACTTATAAAAGAGTATAACCTATGGTTATTTTTTTGTAAATTCCGAACAGCCCTTGTGCTATTCTATAACTGCCATTTGGCCCTATTTATAACATATAGTTCTTCCATATCATTAAAACCATATTTCATACACATATCTTAATAAATTCTCTTAATAATTCTAAAAATCACCAAATTCCACCAAAGGGTTATAAATATCCTTATTAACCCATATACTTTTGGTATTTACCATTCCACCATCTATTTTTCTCCAAAGTGTCATAATGACATAATAACTATATATTATACGTATATAGTTCATTTTAATTCCAAAATCCACCAAATAAATTCCTAAAAATTCCTAATAGCCCATGGGTGTTTAAAATACCATTTTACACCCTTAATTTTCGGTAATAACATATTCACCACATATGTTATAAAAATATTACCATAAGATTCTTATCTTATTATACAACCTTAAATAAGTTATTTAACTTATCTAATTTGGTCAAAACCTAGCATATGGTCACGGTTGACCACCTTAATATTTACTTGACCACCAATTCCTTATAATTACGGTTTAGTACCCAAACTTTCTAAAATTCACCATTTAACCCCAAAACTTTATAAAATCTTATAAGCTTTATTTTAACTCCTTTTTAACTCTAATTTTCGGCTTTATTTTTCTAAAGTCCCTAAATTTAATTTAATTACACCTAATACCCCATTTATTTTCGGTAATTCATTTATACTACTTAAACTTAATTAAAAGCTTGTAAATGCATAAATAAAATGGCCTAAAATACATGGCCTTATTACAAACATTGGCTTGCAAAATAAATTACACATAAATGTCCCAAAACACTTATAAATCACGGCCTCACCATATAATTTTCATTTATTTACCAAACTTCCACATAATGTCTTAAATTTGACATTTATGCTTGTTTAATTAGTTATAAAATTTATTAAGCCATTCCTTAATCATTTTAAGGTCAAACAAGACCTTATTTCACCTCTTCACTCACGACAATTAATTAGGAATAGCTTAAACTTGTATTAATGTAACAAGTTATGGTTTTAAGTAATTTATACCTTGATTTAACCTAGATAGAACCTTGTTTGGTTCGGCCACCTTAAGTAGAAATTCTCCACAGCTTGTTTTACATGTTTTCAAACAGAAACCAAGGCATAGTTAGTCTCCAAGCAAGATCTAACCATAAGGAATAATTTATGTAAGATTTAAGGCAAAAATCACCTTAAAAATGCAAGGAGAGTTCAAGATGGTTTCGGCCTGAATCAAACACACCACAAGGTGTTAGATCTACTATATTGACATAGGAAATAGCTAGATCACGACAAGATGCCTTGTTATTAGGTTTTACCTTGGAAAAATGCCTTAAAAGAGGGTATTTCCTTTGGATCTAGGCCACCCTTGCTCCAAATGGCTAACCAACAGATTCCACATGAAAAGGAGAAGAAGATGAGGCTATGACCAAAGTTTCACAGCCGAACTTGAAGGGAATCAAAAGTTATGAGCTTAAAGCACATTTTTACCTTAAATGGTCAAGACTTGAACTTCCCTCCTTAGATCTGGCTATGTACAAAACCAACACTTCCTTTAACCTCCAAATCACTCTACATAGATGTATAGAAAAGGTTGGAGTGTAGATCAATCGAAAAAGGAGAGAAAGATGAAGAAAATGGGCATTTTTATGCCTTAAGAGCTTACCTAGAGCTTGAGATCTCATCAATGGTGCTTGGGAACCTTACCTACGGTGGAGGGGAGCCAAATAGAGCTCAAGGAGTGAGCCATATCGGCTGAAGAGGAAGGAATGAAGGGGAAAGACCTAATATTGCCTTAAAGCACCTTTTTGCATTTTTTTATGATTTCCTTGCTTTGATGACTCATCAAGTCTGATTGTAATTGATAATTGATGAGTAATTTCGGTGGAGACAAGAAGGGGGCAGCCGTGTATGATTGAAGGGAGTGGGTGAATTATTTGATTCCAATTTGAATGAATAATGGACTAATATGTTACTTTAATCCATTATTATAAGGTGAGTCACTCTCCTTGTCTTGTTCCTACATGGAGCACCGTAATGCAAGGGAAAGGAGGAGCAATTGAAGGCTCCAAAACCGGCTGGCATCACATGGGGTGAGGTAAGTGGAACCCACCTTTTTGTTTTATAAGGTAAAGTTTGTTTTTTTGTTATTTTATGCAAAAGTAAAGTAGCTTATTTAATTGTCACATGTCTCTTGTCTCTTGGTCTGTTAAGAGACTTAATTATCTGATTTTATGTAGTCCATTTCGTGGTCAATGGTCAACATTGACCAACTTAGTCAATGTTGACCCAAACGGGCCCCACATTAGGGTTTTTTAATATTTTAATATTAAATTTGTAAAAATTCGTAAATTTCTGGAATTAAATTCCTAATATCATATAATATGATATTTTATTATAATTAAAGGTAATTATAACCTTTTAGCCCATTTAAAACCAATTTAGAAGGCGATTACACAAAACGTGCTTTAAGGAGTTTTAGTGCACATTTTGTGTCGCCAGGTGTTTCTGAGCTCTGTTTTCTTGACAACGGTTTTGTTGTGTTCCTTACATGATATTTGATCATGGTATCCAATTTTATATCATTTAGAGGTCATTTGATTTTTAAGGTTTTCCTAGAGCACCTTTTTGCCCTTTTTGACCTTGAAGCATGTAAATGCTTTTTCTTTGTGTTGGAGTGTTGTCCAACGGTTATAATATGTTTAGTAATGTGTTAATATGCTTAGGACAAATTTTTAGGTCCTAAGTAGTTCATTTGGGTATTTGTTTACCCTTAACAGTCAAAGGGTGCAACATCTTGTTTTGTGTTGACCACTGTTTTTCTCAGTTGACTTTTAAGGCATGTTTAGGCCTTAATTAATGTAATTAAATATTTAATCCATATTTAATAAGTTTGGGGTATTTCAATCTACCCCCCTTAAAAAGACTTCGTCCCGAAGTCTCTTAATCAAATAGGTAAGTATATAAATGTACAACTACCCATTATTCCCATAATGTATATCTATGTGATATATCATTTACACACATCGTATTGCGCTTATACAGCACATAGCCATCACGTTGTGGCGTTAGTTCAATCATATATGGATATAGGTGATCCATCAGCACCATTATTTCCTATCAGTTCTACAAGTCCTGACAACCTTCCTGAGGTGTCCATAACGTTCCATTGTTCCACATTCCATATCTAATGATTCATTTCGTATCTAGGCGATACCATATGTAATCATTCTATAAAACAATATGAATACATATCACAAATAGCATAAGCAAGGTGTTACACACCTGGTGTAAACACATCATTCATACAGGTATCTCGTAAGATACATACATACCAATGCACATCACACAAGAACAGACCAAACAACGCACGCCCCGCTAATCAACCATAACCATCAAAACCAATTCACTGTATGTCATGCATACGAAATAATTCACATACCAACCAAACAAACCTCGTATGCCCCGCACACCACCAATTCTTTGTATGCAATGCATGCAAAACAAACAAAATTTAGTGCACACATGTGCATAGCCAAGAGGCTCTACCCCCCTTAAAAAGGGTTACGCCCCCGTACCCCACAAGTATACAACAACCGCTCAATAAGGAGCGCTGGATACTTGGCTCTCAAAGAGTTCTCCAACTCGTGGATTATCCTCATATCAGAGAGACGGGTATGACTCTAGCCCTTCAGGGTTCCACAATATATAAAAGGTGAGGCACTGATCTTTTTGTGCTCTCTCCCAAGTTCATTCTTTTGGGCCCACTCGCTCCGTATGAGGTGTAGACCCATGAACAAAGGCTCAATTTGCCTCTTTTTTTTTCATTGCTCTGAATCCACTGGTTTGGATCACTAGCATATATGTGTGTGTCTTCTCTCACTGACATTCAGTTTGAGATGTAATATGACATTAGCTACTGTTAGTACTTAGTGCTCTTTGCACTTGTCTTTGTAATACTAAGACGTACCAGCCTATATGTCCACAAAGATGATGTTTGTCATCCATGTCTCCTGGTGATTTGTTCCAGAGTAATACTCTGTTGTAGTTATCTCTTTTTTTTCCGTTTTTTTTACACACTCTTGTTGATATCCACTTTATCTTTCTGCATTCCCATTAGATTAATAACTGCGCGAGTGCAATACCAAAACACTCAGTCATACAGAGTGCAGAGGCGTAAACGCTCAACAGCTAATATCCAATGAGGCAAATAGAAAAGATGTGTGAATTATCCTGTGAGTGGTACATTCCGAATCCACTGTTCCTTGAGCAAGGTTTCTGCTATCATATAGCTTTAACTTTTCTCCTTGCGTAGTCACTTGTTTATATCTATATCATCTGGTAGATTTCCTCTGGATTGCAAGCATTTGCTCGATCCTTATGAGGATTCTACATATTATCCGTCCATAACGGGTTTTCCTGTTTCTTCTATTTTTTTGTTGGGTTTCTGTCCTTGAATTGTTTCCCTGTCTTCACTGTATACTGTCTACTGTTCTCTGTTTAAGGTTCTTTTTTTTTAGCCCGTTGGTTTAACTGCGGCTCTTCTCGTCCATCTTCGAGGTAATATGTCTTACGGTCCGTAGTACGGAGTTGACTACTTCTCGTGTTCCTAACACTACTTGTTGATAAGTGTCCAAATGAGCATGTTTTATAGGTGTATTTCATATATAATATTAGCACTTTTCTTGCTCATTTCTCCACTTCGGTTAGTTTTCCTCTAGTTTATGTTTTATTGTTTATCTCACAAATTATTGGTTTAACATGAGGAAAACCAAGCCGGGAGTAAAGTAGACGAAGAGACGAACGCATAGACGCAAACGGCTCAGAAAACGGAGTCCAAACGAAGAATCTAGAGCCGATCAAAGTTTCTAAAATAAAATAAGTCGAGACCTTGTGTCCGCATATGAACCGGGCGGACGCCAAGGCGGACAGAGGCGCGGTTGACAGAGACGTCCGCGTGAGAACTAGGCGAACGGAGACGCGGACGTGAGTGAGTGGCCGGGCGGACGGACACGCGAACGGAACAAGTGACCGGGCGGACAAGGTGAGGGCGTGTGAGACGTCCGCGTGGGATTAAGGCGGACGCAGAGGCGGACGCAGAGGCGGACGCAGAGGCGGACGCAGAGGCGGACGCGACTAAAATCGCACGCGAAGCAGTTTTTCTTCTTCGGCGGCGCTTTCTTCTTCCTTCTTCACGGCGCCTACAGACAACAAGATAAGCCGACAATCTTCACGCATCTGCAACCCCAATCCATCTACTCCCACTGCAGCTCTCTTATCTTGTTAATCCACACGCATCTCCATCTCTTCTTCTGCTTTCTTCTTCTTCCTCCTCTATATAAACACTACCACTCCATTACAAAAAACCTGCGCTCCATTGCCCGAAGTAACACACGCTCACACACGTTCCATCCCCAAACTCAACACTCCAAATCTCTCATTTTACTTACAAAAATCCTACGTATGTTCCCACTCTTCTTCCTCTTCATTTTCTCCATTCACCATCCACGCATCTTGTATTGTTATTACGTCCAACCTCTGTCTGACTTATTACCAGTTAATATGTCAGGCTAAGGAGGATTTACTCCGGGTAAAGGTTTAATTATGTATTTATATTAATTATGCAACATTTCTACCAGTTAAAATAAATTCAGTTTGTTACGATTAAAGTTTTGTTTCTCTTTTTTTAAATTTCATCGATTTATTAAAAAGCCTTACTAAGTCTGTTTTTAATTTCATCGGTTAGAAACAGATGGGTTAATTAAGCCGTAAAACTGTAAGAACTTATTTTCATCGTTTAAGTTAATACATGTTGCAAGAATAAAATTCCTCACTCTCCTCTGCCGTTTACACGCTTTTTGCTTGAGTTTTCATCGGACCTTGCATTACAGGTAAACGAGTTCTTATGAGTTTTCATCGGACCTTAAGAAAATTACAGGAATCTTGCCAAACTATTTTATTTAACCGGTAGAGATAGCACAATTAATTAAATCATATTAACCTGAACCCGAAGTTCCGTTTAATTCATCTTCACTTCACTAAATTAATCTGTTATTTACTTTTCAGAAACAAGTCAATTTAACCCCCCTCTTGTGACACGCTTAGGTACTACTTATCTCACTATAAGTCCCACGGTTCGATAATCCGGTCGCTTACACTTTTCTATACTATCACGACCGGGATTTGTTTGCAGCCCGACGTTTAATTTGAGTTTTAATTTCTTTTCTTTTAATTTTACACCAGTTTAACCACTCACGATAATAACGTTTTGCAAAATGGCGCCGTTGCTGGGGACTTGATTTAATCTAGTCCCTAAGCCCCGGTTAATTCACCTGTTATATTATAATAATCTGTCAATATTAACTTATAATAATCTAATTTCAGACATCGGACTTCTGATCTGACTTGGACATCTAACTTTGGACTTCGGACTTCTGACATTTTAATATTATTGTCATTTATTTCTGTCATTTCTTTCCATTGTCATTTCAATTCCATTGTCCTTTAATATTCCATTGTCTCTAACTACTAACTTATAATTTCTGTCATTTCGTTCCATTGTCATTTCGTTCCATTGTCATTTCAATTTTCTTTCATTTCTTTCCATTGTCCCTAACTACTAACTTTAAATTTCTGTCTACTAATTCCTAACATTTTTATTTATTCTAACGTATAACCAGTTCTTTTCTCTATTTTGAGTGGTGAATGCCTTTTACCAGGTCAAACAGCCTCCCAGAAAATATTAATAATCACACGGTTGGTTATAATCCAGAGATCGAGAGAACCTTTCTGCGCACCCTAAGGCTGAGACGAACTCAACAGAGCATTACCACCACAGTGGTAGATTATGACCCGGAAGCTAACATGGCATCTACACCAGCAACGGTTCGAAATATCAACAGGCCGTCTAACCAAGGACAACAGCCTGCTATCATCCTTCCTCACCTTAGCCCATCTGAATACGATGAGTGGCAGAAACTGAAGCCATATCATCAAATCAGATGTGTGAAAGAGTTGGGCATGTTCGATGGCACCAGTCCAAATGAAGCCCTGTTACATGTTACAAAATTCTTGCAACATGCCAACAGTCTTACTACAACCGACGCAGTACTCCAGTATGCAAGATTGTCATTATTCCCTCACAGCCTGACGGGAAACGCGAGCAAGTGGTATCATAGCCTGACACCGAGTACCATTGGTACCTGGGATGACATGGCCACCAAGTTCTACGACAAATTCCTACCCCCGAGCCGAACATTGGAGATGATTGCTGAAATCTATAATTTCAAGCAACCAGGGTCGGAGAATATTTGTGAGACTTGGGACCGTTTCAAAGGTCTACTACTTACTTGTCCTCACCATGGTCTAACGAAAGAACAAGTATCACAATTGTTCTACAAAGGCTTGATCAGTCCATGCAGAACAATGGTGTTATCTTCGTTAGGGGCTGACATTCTGAAAAAGCCGGGAGCACAATTTCTAAACAGCATGGAGTCTCTCTGTGAGGAAATCAGAGACTGGACCTCCGGTGGATCAAGGAGCGGTACTCCAGGATTATATCATGTTGGGGAGAGTGATAACAAGTTCGACCAATTGATGAAAAGCCATGAGCAACTCATGGAGAGCAATGCTCAGCAGGCAACAAAAGTCAGTACTCTGCAAAAAGTGGTTGAGCAGATGGCTATGAATTCCTTTCCCCAGCAAGCTAAGTCGATGATTTCCCAATCATCTGCAACTATTTCTTGTACGCAATGTGGCGGGCCTCATGATTATGAACAATGTCCCCAATTACAGAAATTAAAAGCAGCGGAGGAAGCAAACTATCTCACCAACAGTTCAGGATACAGACAACCTTGGCAACGTAACATGCAATCCGACCTTCGCTACTCAAACACAGAAAATATCCAGAACCCACATACCCTACAAACATCCCAAAACTACAGACCTCAGTCCAATTTCCAAGGAGGCCAAAGGCAATATCAACAACAGCCTTATGGCAATGAAGCTTCATCGAGTCGACCAACTCAACCTCCTTCGAATCCTGAGTCTGATATGTCTCAAATGCAGGAGATGTTTAAGGCGATGATGGGCAAATCCCGAGATACGCAAGAAGAGGTCGCAGCCCTGCGCAAAGACCAAACAGCCTTGCAGTCTCAAATACAACAGCTTTTAACTCAACAAAGACCTCCTGGTCAACTCCCTTCACAAACCAATCCAAACCCAAAAGAGTATGCAAAAGCAATTTACATAGTGGACCAACCCATCACATTAGCTCAAAGGGAGCAACAACCCGAGAGTGAAATGGTCCCTGAAGTGGAGCAGCAGGCTGAGGAAGATTACCTCGATATGAACCAAATGAAGCTCTATGCCAAATTAGTTGCGATAAACGAAATGATGGAAGGTCCACTGGACCTTACATCACAGCAACCGGAGAGCAAACTGGTTCATATAGTGGACGACCTACCTGGGGATTTGAGTTACTCTTTACCACCACCCCCGTTCAAAAATGAGCAAACAGTATCAAACCTTCTATTTGAGCTTGAAGACAAGCCATCAGAGGACGACTTCTACCTCAACTTCATGGAGTCTCCTCCCTCTGAAGTCAATTACCGTTATTTTCCCTCCTTCTCTGTGCTATATCCAGACAATGAGGATAGTTACATCCTCAAAAATGAAGAGGAGGAAATGCTCGCTCCCGCCAGGACATCCAAACAAAATACCAATATCACCTTCAAGGAACCACCTCCCTCTGAAATTGAATTCAACCAAGGCTCTTCCTATGAGCCTCTCAAAGAAGACGAGGATTATTACATCCTCAAATCTGAAGAGGAAAAGCCATCCAACTTTGATCTTCATCTGGAGGATCACAGCCTTCCCCTCTTGTGCAACAAAGAAGTAGGGTGGAAACTCGAAGTCAGCTCGCTAAGTGAGAAGGCCACCTTTCCATTTGATCCAGGGTCAGAATTTGAAGATACAAATTTCCCCGAAGTTCTCCCTGAACCACTCAACGCAGTTAAGGATGTCTTCATCCTTAAATTTGAAAAGGATGATACTCACACTAAGGATCATCCATTGGAAAATTTGGGCCCTTCGACAAAGAAAAATAACACCCGCCCAACCCACCCGTTGCAGCTCACTTCCACCTTCATTTTCGTTCCAGAGAAGGAAATTTACATCCTCGACTCTGAGCAAGCACCACCACTACCATCTTGCTTCCATACAGCTAAACAACAGAGGGAGAATGTTTACATTCTCCAATTTGAGGAAGCACTACAACCATCATCCGGTTTTCACTACAATATTAATGGCACCAAACACCTCCTTCAAAACCAGGTTTTGTGGAGTTTGTCTTTTCCTACTGTAATTGTTGCCGTTATACTATGTTTTGATCCAGGTGGTTCAGTCCTACATATTGCCAATTTCCTGTTCCCGGTACTACCATTGTCAACAATCATTTATGATCCGGGATAATAAAGAACATACGTCTAGCTAGAGACGTTAAACCCGGGCAGCTTAGTTGGAGGCAACCCACTATCTATCTTTTGTATTTCCTTCAATATTAAAGCTATTTTCCTTTTGTACTATATTTCCCTTTTATTTGTTATAATAAAATGCAGGTTTCACTTGAGTTCTTCTGGCTGTGTAGAATATTCTTTACAGGTTCGATTCATGACATTCCACAGCTGCACTCAAGTGTGGGGGAGCTCTACACACTCTACGAATCTGGGGAGTACACTCTTTCCTTTATTAATTGCATGCCCTATTAATTTTATTCCATCTACGCAATGAGGGCATTGCTTCAACTTAAGTGTGGGGGAAGAGCCTTTTCAGGGCATTCTGTGCTTAAATTGTTTAAATCTCTCTGCTTATCTTGCATTTGTTCAAAAATTAAAATTATGTACCCTGCTAATGTAGGTCGTTCTCTTTAAAAACAAATACTATTATGAATTGTGGGATAAATGGTACAAATTTTAAAATTTTCATTTGATTACTTTTGAGGAGCATTTCTCTTATGCGGTGTGACCAAATAATCTGCAAATGGTTGGATTTTATTGCTCAGGGTTTCTTTCTGTCTTCTCTCTTAGGGATTGCTAAGGGGTGCTTCTCTATTAAAAAAGAAGAATACAAAAAATAAGGGACTTGTGAGACACCATTGGTAACCAACAAAAGAGAGTTGAGTGTTCTTAAATACAAAGGTGTTATGCCTACATTTTCTCATCCATTATGCAGAAGTGAAACAAATGCATTTATCTTTTCTTCCTTTTGTTTTCTCCTCAATGCCCATTCTTGAGAGAAGTTGGCCATGGTAAAAGTTCTCGGAGTCTCCTAAACAAAAGAAACATTGAAGTACCTTAGATCATACCCCGAAACTCTATATTTTATTTTTACCTTGAGCACACCTATGCCACCAGCAGTTGATTTTTCACACTCCTCAATAAGTTAAAAAGATCAAGTTTATCCTACCCTTCATAATAATATATGTTAGTATTGAGCATTTCCTACTTGCTTAGGTACATGGTTTTGCTTGAGGACAAGCAAAAAGATAAATGTGGGGGTGTGATAAGTGTCCAAATGAGCATGTTTTATAGGTGTATTTCATATATAATATTAGCACTTTTCTTGCTCATTTCTCCACTTCGGTTAGTTTTCCTCTAGTTTATGTTTTATTGTTTATCTCACAAATTATTGGTTTAACATGAGGAAAACCAAGCCGGGAGTAAAGTAGACGAAGAGACGAACGCATAGACGCAAACGGCTCAGAAAACGGAGTCCAAACGAAGAATCTAGAGCCGATCAAAGTTTGTAAAATAAAATAAGTCGAGACCTTGTGTCCGCATATGAACCGGGCGGACGCCAAGGCGGACAGAGGCGCGGTTGACAGAGACGTCCGCGTGAGAACTAGGCGGACGGAGACGCGGACGTGAGTGAGTGGCCGGGCGGACGGACACGCGGACGGAACAAGTGACCGGGCGGACAAGGTGAGGGCGTGTGAGACGTCCGCGTGGGATTAAGGCGGACGTAGAGGCGGACGCGACTAAAATCGCACGCGAAGCAGTTTTTCTTCTTCGGCGGCGCTTTCTTCTTCCTTCTTCACGGCGCCTACAGACAACAAGATAAGCCGACAATCTTCACGCGTCTGCAACCCCAATCCATCTACTCCCACTACAGCTCTCTTATCTTGTTAATCCACACGCATCTCCATCTCTTCTTCTGCTTTCTTCTTCTTCTTCCTCCTCTATATAAACACTACCACTCCATTACAAAAAACCTGCGCTCCATTGCCCGAAGTAACACACGCTCACACACGTTCCATCCCCAAACTCAACACTCCAAATCTCTCATTTTACTTACAAAAATCCTACGTATGTTCCCACTCTTCTTCCTCTTCATTTTCTCCATTCACCATCCACGCATCTTGTATTGTTATTACGTCCAACCTCTGTCTGACTTATTACCAGTTAATATGTCAGGCTAAGGAGGATTTACTCCGGGTAAAGGTTTAATTATGTATTTATATTAATTATGCAACATTTCTACCGGTTAAAATAAATTCAGTTTGTTACGATTAAAGTTTTGTTTCTCTTTTTTTTAATAAATTTCATCGATTTATTAAAAAGCCTTACTAAGTCTGTTTTTAATTTCATCGGTTAGAAACAGATGGGTTAATTAAGCCGTAAAACTGTAAGAACTTATTTTCATCGTTTAAGTTAATACATGTTGCAAGAATAAAATTCCTCACTCTCCTCTGCCGTTTACACGCTTTTTGCTTGAGTTTTCATCGGACCTTGCATTACAAGTAAACGAATTCTTATGAGTTTTCATCGGACCTTAAGAAAATTACAAGAATCTTGCCAAACTATTTTATTTAACCGGTAGAGATAGCACAATTAATTAAATCATATTAACCTGAACCCGAAGTTCCATTTAATTCATCTTCACTTCACTAAATTAATCTGTTATTTACTTTTCAGAAACAAGTCAATTTAACCCCCCTCTTGTGACACGCTTAGGTACTACTTATCTCACTATAAGTCCCACGGTTCGATAATCCGGTCGCTTACACTTTTCTATACTATCACGACCGGGATTTGTTTGTAGCCCGACGTTTAATTTGAGTTTTAATTTCTTTTCTTTTAATTTTACACCAGTTTAACCACTCACGATAATAACGTTCTGCACTTGTCTACTTGCATGGGGTACCGTACTGATACATTACTACTTACCCGAATAACTCATAAATAAGTCTGTCAGGCCCACATGCTCCCAACGGAGTGCGGTCGTCCCATGTCTCGTTTAGTAAACTGGTAATGTCTGTCACACGGTTGTTGTGAAGTATTCTGTTGTCAATCTCCCTTTGATGGATATCCCTTTTTTTTGTTCTTCTTCTTTTTTTTTGTCTTCTTTTTGCTTATGTTTTTTTTTGTCTAATAGTTCGTGTTATCGGTTATCCTGTAATAAGTGTTATTGCCTTTGTGGCATCAGTGGTAATTCGTGCCATAGACTGGTATTATTCAACTTGGTGTAAGTAAAATCCGTGCTATATTAGCAAACTTGTTTCTCCTTTTTTTTTTGATCTCATTGAGTACAACACAATTTTCCTTTTTCTCCCTGTATTTTTTTTATCATATCTCATCCAAAGTTCATATATGTCCCCTCATCCATGTAATTGGATGCATTGCAGATTGCATAATAGCTTGAGCAACTTGGCTCTTCACTTTCCAACCATCCTCACTGACGGTGGTGCATCTACAAGGGTATGCTTGTCCACGAGGACTAAACATGTATCACTAGTAGTGATTAGCATTTAAATGCGGGTATACACTGGTGGTATTTGTCTAATAAGCCATGTCTGAAAATTCCCAACAATTTAAACTGGTGTGGTTTACAGTCATAGTGGCTGTATAGTTTCCCCAGTTGCAGTGGTTGGACTAACGGTCCTTCCATAGTTGCATAAGTTTCTAATCTCAAGGTTTGTATGAAAAAGTTTGAAAAACATTTTTTTTTTAAAAGGTTAAAAGAGTAGTAGTTGTTGTAGTTGCATTTGCAGTAGCTGTTACTGTTGCTGTCGCTGCACTTGCTGTAGCAAGTGCGCAAGGTAGATGGAAATTTCAGTAGTTTATTGTCATAGCGCTTGCAATAGCAAGTGCGCCATGCAGGTGGAAATTCTGGTTCAGTAATTCCCGGTCTCATTGACTCTTCATCATTTGAGTATCGCTACATGGTAATGTAAGCATTAACATCCTGTTCATATATATATCCGTCAAGGTTTAAAGTTTACTCGCATCAAGTTCACAAATCTAGTCTCCAAAGTCATACACAGAAAGGCGAGTGGTCAATGACACACTCCCACGTAATCATAACATGTTTCTTTCTAACATCCCAAGTAAGCACACCACATAGTAAGTAAACAAAGTCTTCCACCAGCGGTCTCATGGAGTTAGGGTATTCATGCCCTATCTATCCTTTGCCTTTATAGGCTCCAGCATCAGTAGATGTCTGGCCATCCTGACCGCCTCGTGGTACTCCAGATCCTCCAGCTGAGGTCTTCTAAGTATTCTTTGGTGGCCTGTAATTACAGCTCTCTGGGTTCATCCAGCATTCAAATTCCCTATGGCCTTCTTTGTGGCAGCACCGACATTCGACTTTGCGGCCTTCGCAGTCGACCCCAGGATGGTCTTTCCCACAACGCTTACAGTAAAAGTGGCACTGGGGCTGTCCGGTGCCTGATGGTAGTATTTAAGTTTAAGTTAAAATCTAGCGGTATAAAGGTTAAGGTTACAATTTAATTTAAGAGGTAGGTGTTCTCACCCTTAGGAGGTGGGGATCTCAGAGGCTTAGCATCTATAGCTGGGCCGGTCAACCGAAGGACGGGCTCCTTTCCCTTTGTTCCCTGGTGACCCTGCCGCCCTTTCTTTTTAAAGAATTCCCTATTTAGGGTTTCAGGTCAGCATTCCTAAGGAATTTAATATGGTAAATAATCTAAAATGGGATAAGTCCTTACTTTCCCTTCTTTTGGCTTTTGTCTGGAGATGCTCCTCCACCCTCAGACTCTCCCTCAGGGTTCTTCCTTTTCTTGGCCCCGAGAGTCTCTTCCCGAGCCTGGAGCATCAGCTCCGTCCTCGAGGCAGCCTCATAACACTCCTAGAATCTCCTTGGTAAGTTCTCACAAAGTTAATTGGTAATGTAGTAAGTAAAGAATTTTATGGCTTTCATGTTAGCACCTGGATGGTATTGTAGAGGGTAGCACCCATCGCCATCTGAATGCGAAATAATAGTCCTCCCCGGAACTTCTCGACCTTCACGGTCTCTAAGTAATCCACACCGGGAATGAAGTCCAGCTGACCAATGAATCGAGCGTAATACTCATTCACGGTCAGACCTCCTTGGGTCAGTGTCTCGGACTCCTAGCGCTTCTTCTGTTTGAGATGTGCTGGGTAGTACTTCCCTCTCAGCAACTCGACAAAGGCAGCCCACGAAAAGTCGGGCGTAGCCAGGTGATGGTCCTTGACCAACCTCCACCAAGTACTGGTTGCATCCTTCGGATGGAAAGCAGCAATGGCGACCTTCTTGTCGTTAGGTACTTGTAAGGCTTCATAGGCCTTCTCATGTTCAACAATGTAACACTCCAAAGCTACGGGGTCTGTTTCCCCGGAATATGTAGGTGGTCGGGTCTCGCTAACTGACTTCAGCCAGTTTGTTTCCCTGGGCTGTGGCGGGTGGGCTGGTGCTCCTCCTATCTGAGTACCCAGCTGTGCAAGAACGGCTGCAACCGTCTCAGCAACTCCTGGAATGCCGGGGTCACCGCCTCCACCTCTTCCAGAACCACGCCCTCTAGTTCCACCAGACATCTGTAGTACAGTATGTCACATAATTACTCAATAAATTACCGTACACTACCAATAGATATTGAATTGCCTTAAGGCTAACCTGTCACGCAATTTGCGTTACTAGACACAGTATCTTTCTAAGACGAATCGTCTCGTAACTCCTAAATGTTTCCCAATATTTCCCAAGTCCTAAGCTCACTGTCTTAACCTACTTTCTCGTCATCAGAGCGGTACTCCGCTCTGATACCACTTTTGTAACACCCCTCTCAATAATCACGGTATAATCTCTCACGTAGCAATAAATAAAACGTCTCATAGCGGAAAAACAAATAACAATTACAAAACTCACACGGGTGTCACCGGCCGTTACTCGCCCATGCCAGCAACGCAGCCAAACTACATCCAACTTCCAATACAAATAAACTGCTAACCGCAGTGATAACGAGAAACTCCTATACATCATACTAAGTCCATAAACCATAAACATCGACAAGTGAGCGTCTACCCAATCCTGAATACACAACCTTACCATAATACAATTCACCATCTTCATTGCTATACAACATCTCCAAGTGTGGTGACAAAAGTAACACTCCAATTACCCTGTTCCTGCTCTTCAGCTCCGACAATGATCATCAACCTGTAATGGTGTAGTATCAGCGATAGACGCTGAGTATGCCGGGCCTGGACCCTAATGGTCACTTGTCATTTTAACCATCTTATTATTAGGTTGGTTTCATGCTTTACCATTTAACAGTTATAAACAATACTGAAATAAACATGTATAGTATACATATTCATCCATCCAAATATTCATAGATATTCAACCATCCATCCAATCCACAATCATTTAATAACACAATCCACAATTATATATCGAACGTATCGAACAATAACAATATAATGTACAGTGTACATTCGCCGTAGCGTACAGTGTTCATATTTAATTTACCTTGGCCTTGTAGGCTCCATCCAACCATCAACACACAATAAAATAACCACAAGTATAACCAATGAACAACCAGCGAAACAACGAGAATAATAAACAAGTATTAAGTCTCGTCCTTGGTATTGTTCGCCACTGTATAAGTCTCAATTGTTTTAGTTGTTCAGTTATACCTAGTGACAATGTCTCGTTAAAACGACATGTCTCTAGTTACCCATATATTATGGCGGGTCACCCACGGCAGTAGCCACTCCAACGGTAGAGTCTCCGACCAACGAGCCATTCTAGCTCACGGGAAATTTTCTTGATACTTACGTACCTGTACGCGGACATCCTGGTATCGTTTTTGTGATCACAGCGCGCACCAAGAGCCACATCCTCTTGGCTTTACTTCCATTCCATTAATTAATTAATTATACCATCGCATAGCATTACCAAATTTTCTAACACAGCAGACTAAGGTCATTAGTCCAATCCGGAGTCTATAAACTCGGGATCCAGTGCTAGATACAAGAGCGGCGTATAGAAAGGCCAATGCTCCGTATAAAAGTCTCAGATAATATGTATATGTTATTATCATAGTGCTACAACGTTTTACTTACGTCCCTTATATTCCATATAAGATAGCACCATAGCCGCTAGTTCGTTTTATATATATAGGTTCATATATACGAACCAATACTGTTAACTCAACAACAGTAAATAATAAGCAGCTATAAATATACAGTTCATGCATATTAATTATCACATTCAGACAAACAATCTTATCACAGATCACACAGATGTCTGAACTGAGGAAGCCCTCAGAGACAACCAGAGACACATAGCAACATACAAGTTATATCAACCAAATCCGAGCCCAAGGAGCAACCTTAGGTCAACTCGGCAAACCCATTTACATACCGTTCACCTTGACTGTATTACGGTGGAGTATGAATCAGCAAGATCCTACGCTCCGTGTAGTCCGTTAGCTCGTCAAGCGTCATTGTCAGAAGTATACTCTAAACGGTAATAAAACTATAAGTCAGTCTCCATGACTAACTACATCCGGTATTTCCGAATTATAAGTAACCCTGACAGTTCACCCCTGTTTTCTACAGTTGTTTATTACAGGTTTTTCTAAAACAGTCGGCTTTGTTACTTAAAACGCGTACGTCAAAACTATTTCAACTGTTAAGTTTAATTCCTTATATTTCTTTTAATCTTATCCACATCTAGTTTAGGTACGTAACCTATAGTTGCATGTATGCATGCGTTCTTATATTATATATTTTTTTCCAACATCCATTATAATTCTTTGTATTTCATTACCCATTATCTTAGCAAAATTCATAGCCTATAGTTTGTAACTATATTTTTTTCCAAATAACCACCATTAAATCATAAGGTTTTCAACCAAAATATATTTATCCACCTTATATACATTACTTGTGTATGTATATATTTTTACCACGTAGGTAATTCTCATGAGTTTCATAAACTCTTTATTTTATGTTACATTTTATCATCTTTTATTGGATGATTATTCCCATTAGTTGTATTATATTATACAACTTATATTAAGATTATTATCCTAATATCATGTAACATCTTATGTTGTATAATTACAACTCCTAAGGTTTATTCCATAAACACCTTAGTTTATAAATCTCATTTATCTATAGTTTGTCACATTTTTTATGTGAGTACCCTTCCTTATATTAATTCCATCTAAACCATATCATTGTCATAACATTTATAACATTATAGACCTTAGTCTAAAATTCATCTTTCAACTCTTATTAACTCAGTATAGCCCTTAACTTAATTTAAATTCCGTTTTGACCACATAACATTATGTAATGTTATACCATATACTAATATCATACTATGTGATATTTTTATTCCCTTTAACTTATAACCTATAGTTTTTATACAAAACTATTTATTATTGCCTCTTAGGCACCATAAGAAAATCTTATTCTTTTCCATAAACCATAGTTTCCTTTATTTACAAAATCACCCCTTTCTTTTTACCATGTTATATATACCATTTAATATAACATTTCTAACTTATAAAAGAGTATAACCTATGGTTATTTTTTTGTAAATTCCGAACAGCCCGTGTGCTATTCTATAACTGCCATTTGGCCCTATTTATAACATATAGTTCTTCCATATCATTAAAACCATATTTCATACACATATCTTAATAAATTCTCTTAATAATTCTAAAAATCACCAAATTCCACCAAAGGGTTATAAATATCCTTATTAACCCATATACTTTTGGTATTTACCATTCCACCATCTATTTTTCTCCTAAGTGTCATAATGACATAATAACTATATATTATACATATATAGTTCATTTTAATTTCCAAAATCCACCAAATAAATTCCTAATAGCCCATGGGTGTTTAAAATACCATTTTACACCCTTAATTTTCGGTAATAACATATTCACCACATATGTTATAAAAATATTACCATAAGATTCTTATCTTATTATACAACCTTAAATAAGTTATTTAACTTATCTAATTTGGTCAAAACCTAGCATATGGTCACGATTGACCACCTTAATATTTCCTTGACCACCAATTCCTTATAATTACGGTTTAGTACCCAAACTTTCTAAAATTCACCATTTAACCCCAAAACTTTATAAAATCTTATAAGCTTTATTTTAACTCCTTTTTAACTCTAATTTTCGGCTTTATTTTTCTAAAGTCCCTAAATTTAATTTAATTACACCTAATACCCCATTTATTTTCAGTAATGCATTTATACTACTTAAACTTAATTAAAAGCTTGTAAATGCATAAATAAAATGGCCTAAAATACATGGCCTTATTACAAACATTGGCTTGCAAAATAAATTACACATAAATGTCCCAAAACACTTATAAATCTCGGCCTCACCATATAATTTTCATTTATTTACCAAACTTCCACAATATGTCTTAAATTTGACATTTATGCTTGTTTAATTAGTTATAAAATTTATTAAGCCATTCCTTAATCATTTTAAGGTCAAACAAGACCTTATTTCACCTCTTCACTCACGGCAATTAATTAGGAATAGCTTAAACTTGTATTAATGTAACAAGTTAAGGTTTTAAGTAATTTATACCTTGATTTAACCTAGATAGAACCTTGTTTGGTTCGGCCACCTTAAGTAGAAATTCTCCACAGCTTGTTTTACATGTTTTCAAACAGAAACCAAGGCATAGTTAGTCTCCAAGCAAGATCTAACCATAAGGAATAATTTATGTAAGATTTAAGGCAAAAATCACCTTAAAAATGCAAGGAGAGTTCAAGATGGTTTCGGCCTGAATCAAACACACAAGGTGTTAGATCTACTATATTGACATAGGAAATAGCTAGATCACGACAAGATGCCTTGTTATTAGGTTTTACCTTGGAAAAATGCCTTAAAAGAGGGTATTTCCTTTGGATCTAGGCCACCCTTGCTCCAAATGGCTAACCAACAGATTCCACATGAAAAGGAGAAGAAGATGAGGCTATGACCAAAGTTTCACAGCCGAAATTGAAGGGAATCAAAAGTTATGAGCTTAAAGCACATTTTTACCTTAAATGGTCAAAACTTGAACTTCCCTCCTTAGATCTGGTTATGTACGAAACCAACACTTCTTTTAACCTCCAAATCACTCTACATAGATGTATAGAAAAGGTTGGAGTGTAGATCAATCGAAAAAGGAGAGAAAGATGAAGAAAATGGGCATTTTTATGCCTTAAGAGCTTACCTAGAGCTTGAGATCTCATCAATGGTGATTGGGAACCTTACCTACGGTGGAGGGGAGCCAAAGAGAGCTCAAGGAGTGAGCCATCTCGGCTGAAGAGGAAGGAATGAAGGGGAAAGACCTAATATTGCCTTAAAGCACCTTTTTGCACTTTTTTATGATTTCCTTGCTTTGATGACTCATCAAGTCTGATTGTAATTGATAATTGATGAGTAATTTCGGTGGAGACAAGAAGGGGGCAGCCGTGTATGATTGAAGGGAGTGGGTGAATTATTTGATTCCAATTTGAATGAATAATGGACTAATATGTTACTTTAATCCATTATTGTAAGGTGAGTCACTCTCCTTGTCTTGTTCCTACATGGAGCACCGTAATGCAAGGGAAAGGAGGAGCAATTGAAGGCTCCAAAACCGGCTGGCATCACATGGGGTGAGGTAAGTGGAACCCACCTTTTTGTTTTATAAGGTAAAGTTTGTTTTTTTGTTATTTTATGCAAAAGTAAAGTAGCTTATTTAATTGTCACATGTCTCTTGTCTCTTGGTCTGTTAAGAGACTTAATTATCTGATTTTATGTAGTCCATTTCGTGGTCAATGGTCAACATTGACCAACTTAGTCAATGTTGACCCAAACGGGCCCCACATTAGGGTTTTATTAATATTTTAATATTAAATTTGTAAAAATTCGTAAATTTCTGGAATTAAATTCCTAATATCATATAATATGATATTTTATTATATTTAAAGGTAATTATAACCTTTTTGCCCATTTAAAACCAATTTAGAAGGCGATTACACAAAAACGTGCTTTAAGGAGTTTTAGTGCACATTTTGTGTCGCCAGGTGTTTCTGAGCTCTGTTTTCTTTGAAAACGGTTTTGTTGTGTTCCTTACATGATATTTGATCATGGTATCCAATTTTATATCATTTAGAGGTCATTTGATTTTTAAGGTTTTCCTAGAGCACCTTTTTGCCCTTTTTGACCTTGAAGCATGTAAATGCTTTTTCTTTGTGTTGGAGTGTTGTCCAACGGTTATAATATGTTTAGTAATGTGTTAATATGCTTAGGACAAATTTTTAGGTCCTAAGTAGTTCATTTGGGTATTTTGTTACCCTTAACAGTCAAAGGGTGCAACATCTTGTTTTGTGTTGACCACTGTTGTTCTCAGTTGACTTTTAAGGCATGTTTAGGCCTTAATTAATGTAATTAAATATTTAATCCATGTTTAATAAGTTTGGGGTATTTTAGGTGATTTATAGAAAATATGGGTATAAACCGTAATATATGGATATTAATGGTCAAGGAAATATTAAGGTGGTCAACCTTGACCATATGGTAGGTTTTGACCAAACTAAATAAGTTAGATAACTTATTTAAGGTTTTATAATAAGATAAGTATTTAATTGTAACAATTTTATAACATAAGTGGTGAATATGTTATTACCAAAAATAAAGGGTGTAAAATGGTATTATAAACACCCATGGGCTATTAGGAATTTTTAGGAATTTATTGAGTTGATTTTGGAATTAGAATGAACTATATATGTATAATATATAGTTATTATGTCATTATGACACTTTGGAATAAAAGATGTGGTGGAATGGTAATAACCGATTATATATGGGTTAGTAAGAGTAAATATGACCCTTTGGTGAAATTTGGTGATTTTTAGAATTATATAAGGGTATTTAATGAGATATGTGTATAATATATAGTTTTAATGATTGAAATACCCCAAACCTAAGTATGCTAAGTAAACATCAAATTATGATGTAATAAGGCTAGAATATGCCTTAGGAAGATTGGTAGACAATTTAAACCAAGGAAAACACAAGAAAGTGCCTTAAGGGCAATTTGGGCAAAAACATGCTCTAAGCTTGGAGTGGCTTTGATTAGCACCCAAATACCATTATAAGACTTTAGTAATATGCTAATGGACATCTTAAATCAATTAGCAAAGAAAACCAAGCTTGAAAACAAGTTAAAACACAAAATGTGCTTTAAGAAGTCTTAAAGCACATTTTTGAGAAATTGTCTTAGAATTGAGTTTTGAGTGGCTAAATGTCCATCATTACTCTTTAATCAACATGTGTACTAATTAGTATCACATTAGGAAGTCTAAATCAATGGGAAATCAAAAATTTCAGAAATATGTGCACTAATTAGTGAATAGTGCCAAATAGTAACTAGTTTAAGTTTTAATCAATATAAGCAAATTAGTTGGTCAACAAAGACCATGACTAGCCTTAATTATGATGGGGGCTGGTTTCTAAGGGATGAGTCATTAAAGACTTCATCAAATTAAGAAAGAAAAAGGGAAGGAAAGTAAAAGCAAAGACTATTCACCTTTTTATAACAAATATCTTCACTTAAGTTACCTTTCTTCCTCTCTCTCTTCATTTCTCCTTCCTTCCACGATTTCTCTTTCTCCTCTCCTGCTCCAAACCGAGAGAGAGCTCCATTCATGGCTCCTCACCTTCATTCACTTGCCAAGTGCAACTCCAAGCTCCAAATCCAAAACAAATTGCATATTTGTCTTAGTTAAGTCAAGACCCTCCTTTCTATCTTTTCAAATCTTTCAAAGCTCCATTTTGGTGCCATGAGAAAACTCCATTGATGGAGGAAAATCAAGTTTGAAGAGCTCATTAGCTTCTCCATTCTCTTAAGGTAAAGAAAATGTAAGAAAAACCAAGTTTCCATCACTTCCTTACATGGCCGAAAATTACTACTCATGGGGCCTTGTTTTTATGCCTTGTTCTAGCTTGATTTATTCACCAAGGACTAGTGGAGGTCCTATTTCATTCAATGCCAAAGTCTATCTTGAGACTTCAAAGGTAATCATCCACTTTTATGCCTTAGAACACATTTCTAACCTAGGGTTTCATTCCTTGAGGTTAGTGTATTGTTTAGTACTCATATGAGTCATTGAATATTGGTTAGAACATTGGCAAAGGAAAGTGGTGGCCGATATTCATTCAAGAAGAAGGTCTAAGGAGGAATATAAGATAAGCTTGAGAAAACAAGGTAAATTACTTACTTAATGGTGGTTTAAGTTTTAAGGAATGAGTTTTAGATGGGTACCAATGTATCCTAGGGCTTACATTAGGTAATGGGTTATGTAACCTAAGAAAAAGAACTTAAATAAGCTTGTGAACTTGTGACTAAGGAGCCAATGGGAATGAGTTAGTAATATAAGTTTAAGATGGATTTTAAGAGTGTTGTAACCACTATGAGATTGATGGGTGTATTTGCAGGTTGAAAGCTTTTATATGTGGGAAATTCAGTGTTTAAGTTTAAGTCATTTAAGGGCCAAAGAGCCATGTCATTTAATAGCCTTGGTGCTATGCAATTTAAGATTATTGCAATATAATGAGTTGTTGTGAATGAGTTGGTTTGGTGATGAGATGTGATGAGAAAGAACTTGATGTGTGTGAGATGGTTGAATGAGGAAAACAATGTGCGTGGGCATGATAAGATACTAGAGAAGCTATGGCGAAATTTGAGTAGAAAATAAGTGTTTAGGTGATGGTGGTGAACTAATATGACCTAGGATTTACTAGGAGTCATAAAAAGGAATTTGAGTGGAAATGAGTTAACTAAGGAGTTCTTGAGGTTTAGGATGACCTAGAGTTGTCTAGGAGGAATTAGAGTTTAGATGGGTGTATTGAACACACCAAAGTCATGGTAAGAGGAATGGTGAGACTTGTGCATGAATTTGAAGGAGAAGGTGTATAATGCTTTAAGGTGACTTAGGTATGAACTAGAGGATAAAACAATGAGGAGTTTGGATAGTTTGTGTAAGAGGTGGTGATGTTAGTGGTGGACTAGTAAGGTTTGGTTGAATGGTAATGTGTGGATTTGGGTGATGGAAGTGAAAATGGTAGGAGAATGTTGTAAGTCGTCAAGGAAATGACTAGAAACGTATAAGAGGTTATGATCATGAGAATGGTGAGTAAGTTGCATAAAAGAAGTGGAAATGTCTAAGGAGGGCGTTGCATGGTTAAGGTAAATGAAGAACAATGTCAAGGTATTAAGGTAATGGAAAGAAATGTATAAGCAAGCTTAAGAGTTTAAGAGTGATGAGTAACAAGTGAAAAGAAGAGAAATTGTGCACGGACATGCAAGATGACCTTGGAAGGTTTAACTAGCAAAGATGGAGTGCAATGATGTTAAGGAGGAGTTATATGGGTTGAAAAGAAACACTTTGGTTAGTTGAAGTTTTAGACAAAATGTACATGTTAGAAGTATAAGGAATTAATTGACAAGTGTTAGGAATTTCTTGCAAGAATTGAGCTAAAGGTTGGAATGATCTTTGGAGGTGATTTTCATGAGTTTGGAGGATGATTAAAGGTGGGTTTAAGGGTCTAAATGATGTTAGAACACATTAGAAGGCTTAAGGAGAAGTTTGGTGATGATTTAACAAATTTTGGACATGTTCTGGTGGCGTCCGACCCAGGGGTCCGACCCAAGTTTGGGTCGGACGGACCTCTGTTAAGCCGCCATAAGAGTTTCTGTAATGGTCCGACCCAGTTGGTGGGTCGGACGGTGGGTCGGACAGAGGGGTTTTAAAAGACGGGAGAGTCTCTGGAATGGTCCGACCCAGTTGGTGGGTCGGACGGTGGGTCGGACGACCCTTAAGATTTTTTTTAAAAAAAAGAAACCCTAAGAGAGTTTAGTGGTATTAATGGTACCCCCATTAAGGGGGCAATGATGATTAGAGGTATAAAGACCTAAGGGATTAAGTTAAGAATAAACTTAAAAGTTTAAGATTAAGTTTGTAAGATTAAGTTGTAAGACTTAAGAGGTGTTAGGTTGGAATCATTAAGGGTTAAGTAAGTTAAGTAAGATAAGTAAGTTGAATTGAGTTAAGTGATTAACAACCTAAAACTGAATGAATGTTTTAGGACTTGGAATTTGGACTCCGGAAGAGAGTAAGCAACCGAACGACCAACGGTGAACGGTACAGTTCTTCTTGTGACCTGCTTGCTAACGAGGTGTCCCTCGACTTGTGTGCTATTTGTTTTTGTGTGCTCACTAAACAAGATAAAGCATGTAACCGGAATATTATGTTTATTGTATTGTTGTGTGATGTTTGAAAACTAACACAACATACCGTGAGAACTTACTAACTAACGTTTAGTAAGGAAATGAGTGAGACTAAGGAACACTCCCTAATATGGGTTGATATAAACCGAAAGAGGTTAACCAACAAACATGGTCTTGAGACTACTATTAACTGGAACTTGAGTGAGGAAACCCGGGACCGATCTCCGGTCATGCATGCTAAGGAAAAAGGGGGACGGTATCTGAATCAGATCCGCCCTCCGCTTAAGGACTTGTCTTCGGACTTGTAGCCTAGGGCCGGTTGCCGGCTCAGCTATGCTGGACTCCCGTCCAGAGTAGGTGGCATTAAGATGGTGCGGTGGGATCACCTAAATCCCAGGTTCGAATTAAGCTGCAACCATTCCCTTCCAGGAACGGTTTGTATACTGAGATTAAGATTAAAGTAAGGTTAAGATAAGTTGCAACCATTCCTCTTTAAAGGATGGTTTGTATTATTAAGATTAAGATAAGCTACATCCACTCCTTATTAAAGGATGGTTGTTTCTAAGATTAAGATAAGCTACATCCACTCCTTATTAAAGGATGGACTAAGATTAAGAGGGAACATTACTTAAGGAGTTAAATAATTAACTCTCTAATTAAGGGAACTCATTTAAGTCGTTCATTGTGTGTGAACTTTGATAGTTCATATCTGAGTTGTTGTTTACTGCACCTTCTATTATGTTGTGCATCTAATCAACCTCCATGCTATCGACAATTAGTCGTCGTAGCCACGTTAGCTTGGGGGCCATGAGAGGATCGTACCAGCATTCATGCTGACCCCCTTTGGGGGCTATTTTTACTACACAGGTGAACATCAGGAGGCGGCCGTCGCGAGAGTAAGAAGGGGGACAAGTGTTACGGGTTAAGTGTGGCCTACGAGTTGTGCATGTACACTCGTATGGCAATTGAGTTAGTAAGATGTATAGGATGTGAGGGGATTGTAAGAAGGATATGTATTTGGCTAAGGCTGTTATGTACTAATGTTCGGTATATTCTGTAGTCAGACCGTGGCGAGGTCCTGGAGTGTAAAGAATTCCGCAGTGACATGTTATATGTATGATGTTAAGTTGCGAGACCACATTTGGATTGAGTTGGGGTGTTACAATGATATTATCAAACTATATGTTATAAATTGGGCCAAATGACAATTATAGAATAATATTGGGTCTGTTCGGAATTTACAAAAATATAACCATAGGTTATACCATTTTATAAGTTAAAATGTTATATTTTATGACATATATAACATGGTATAAATAATGGGGTGAATTTGTAAATAAAGGAGAGTATGGTATAGGAAAAAGAATATGTTTTTTATATGGTGCCCATGCGGCAATAATAAATAGTTTTGCATAAAAAAACTATATGTTATAAATTAAAGGGAATAAAAATATCATAATATATGATATTAGTACATGGTATAACATTACATAATGTTATGTGGTCAAAATAGAATTTAAATAAATTCAAGGGCTGTACCGAAATATTAAAGGTTGGAAAATGAATTGTAGACTAAGGTCTATAATGTCATAAATGTTATAACAATTATTTGTTTAGATGGAATTAATAAAAGTAAGAATATTCACATTAAGTAATGTGACAAACTATAAATAAATAGGATTCATAAACCAAGGAATTTGTTAATTAAACCTTGGGAGTTGTTAAGATACAACATAAAATGTTACATAATATTAGGATAATAATCTTAATATAAGTTGTACAATATAGTACAACTAAAGGGAAAAGGCATCTAATAAAAGATGATAAAAATGTAACATATAATATTAGAGTTTATAACTCATGGAATTACCTATGTGGTAAATATATACATATACAAGGAAACGTATATAAGGATGAATATATACTATGGTTAGAAACCATGTATTAACATGGATGGTGGAAAAACAAACCTTAGGAAAATAAATACTAAGGAGAAATGTATAATGAATGATTAAGATTATACATGCAATATAGTGACAAGCTATATAATATACAAATGTGTATTAAATTACATGTGATAACAAACGTTTAAGATAAGTATATTAATATACTCGACGTAACCACGCATGAAGTATAACGTCTCTCCTAATCCCGAGTTAAACCGAAAACCCGACAAACGTTATCAGTTAGCAACGGGGAATAAACGGGATGGATTAGTAACGGTACGGGGTGCCGTAGTGTTGTTAGTAGGAGATGCTGATGCATAGTGTGATGCATATTGATAGATTGTTAGAGACGACACGAGGAGCATCGGATCTAGCTGAATCATACTCCACCGTAATACTTTCAGGGTGAACGGTATGTTATTTATGTGGCTTGATTGTCTCTGAGGATTTCCTCAGTTCAGACATTGTGTGAAAATCTGTGATAAGATTGAATGTCTGCTTGTGTGAATTAATATGCTTGAGTTGTGTATTAATGTTGCTTTATTATTACTGTTGTACGATAACAGTACCGTTTGTATATATGAACATATTATAAAACGAACTAGCGGCAATGATGCTATCTTATATGTGTAATATAAGGAACGTAGGTAAAACGTTGTTGAATTAGGACAATAAGATATATAAAATATCTGGGACTTATATACGGAGCATTGGCCTCTTTAACGCCGCTCTCGTATCTAGCACTGGATCCCGAGTCGACATACTCAGGATTGGACTACGACCTTAGTCTGTTGTGTAAGGAAAAATAATAAAACGATGCGATGGTATAGATAGTTTATCAAGAGGAGGTGGCTCTTGCTGTGAACTGTGATCCATTAACTATACTAGGTTACCGTGTGGTAACCGTAAGTATCAGGATAAATTTCCAACGAACTACAGATTGTTCGTAGGTTGGAGACTCTACCGCTGGAGTGGCTACTGCCGTGGGTGACCCACCATAAGAGATGGGTAACTTAGAGACACGTCGTTCTAACGAGACGTTGTCATTAGACATGACTGAACAATTACGAACGACTATATCAACTGTACATTAGGCGAACATTATTTGGGCTTACATGCCAAAGACGAGAGTTTTTACTCGTTTATAATTCTCGTTGTTTCGCCTTGTTGTTCATTGGTTATGCTTAGTGGTTATGTGTGGTATGTTGGTGGATTTGTTTGAACGAGCCATTGTGCTCATATTGTGTGTTGTGAACTGGTTGTGCCGAGTCGCTGTACTCATGTATAGGTTATGGTGGATTGTTTGGTCGAGTGAGTCGCCGAACTCAATTATGAACTATTAAGTGTTTGTTGGAATGGAGTCTCTGTACTCATATAAGCGTTGTAACGCTTTCAGTGGTTTATTACGATGCGATGTGTGAAGCCGGGGCTTGTTTGTTATTTGAGTTTACTGCAATATATATTGTTGCTTTACAGTTTTAACATTAAACTACTTGCATGAAAATGAATTGCATGCTCTCGACCAAATAACTGAGGGTCCGAGGGGGCATGACAGTCATGTAGTAACATACTCAGCAGGGGCTGATTCCATACCACAAACAACCATTTTTGCAGGTATGCAGCTTCCGGTGTCGGCAAAGAGAGGGACGCGCTGGGTAGTTTAATTACAGTTGTTTTAATATGCACTGTTGCATTTGATACGAACTTAGAAACGTGTATAGGATTGGGATACTTAGAATGCTCACTGTGAATGTATTTTATATTGGTTTGGGAAGGTTAGATCTATCTCTTGTTGTCACTGTGGGAAATTTCGTATTTAAGAATATATCAGTAAGCACGTTATTACTCGTATGGGCGAGTAAGAACGGTGACACCAGTAGTTCAATTGTTGAGATTACCGCTGCGATTATAATGTTAAGTAAGATGTTTAGGAGCCGATTAGAGTAGGGGTGTTACAAAAGTGGTATCAGAGCGGAGTACCGCTCTGATGACAAGAGATAATAGGATTTATACAGTGAGCATAGGTTTTGGGAATATGGGGAACGTTGTGAGGATATGTGACCTTGCGGGGCTGATGCAATGCTTAAAGCTTGCACACCATAGCCGTAGAGGCACTTCAATACTAAACGACCGAGACTACGGTATTAGACCGAGTAAAGGTATAACCCGTCCTCTTGACATATATCAGGGAGAGGTCTGGGTAACAGTACTAAGGAAGAACACGGAGCAGCGGAAGGTGGTGAGGGTCCAGCAACCCCAAGTAACGCGAAGACTGTAAGAAACGCTCGCACTTGATGGGAGAACATCCGGGAAATTTGCAATGGTACCCACCCGCCGCAGCCGTACCTCGAGTACTATCTAATGAGACAATGAAATGAGAAACACCACGGAGAAACTCTCCTGATCGGAAACCCGATGGACGCTAAGAGGATTATGTTAAATGTAGAAAATAAGACCTTGTGTTTTGATGTAATGTTTAGGACCGGGAGTCCTGGTAATGACGTAATGTCTACCATACGAGGATGAGATAAATAATAGACCAAGTTTGAGGAGAAAATTCCTGTAGGACTAATGGGGCTAGCTTGCTATAAGCAAGGTGACCCTGTCTTACATCCAGGAAAGCACCGATGGTGCGCTTGAGGGGAAAGAGGTAGGAACCACGAGTAATGATTAGTTTATGAGATATGTAACAGACGGAAGGAATTACCTTTAGAAGTCTCACCCGAAGCGAGTAACTCTAGAACCATGCAATACTGAAGGTTCAAGATGGCCCGACGTGCATGAGGAGGGATCATGAGAACTGTAGAAACAAGAACTCGCTAAGTCGCTATCATGCAACGCCTCGTGAGGAAAGTAAGACCTTACTACCACGGTAAACTCGTGGGAACGAGTGCAGGAGTGAGACTGTATTAATTTGAATGAGAACTTTTGACTAGAACGGGAACCCGATTAGGGAATAACACTGTACTGACACACCGTACCGGTGGCTCAGTCTGCATGGCGCACTTGCCACTGCAAGTGCCACATTAACCAAAGCATTAAAATTCAACCTGCCTTGCGCACTTGCTACAGCAAGTGCAGCGACGGTAAACTAACCCTAAAGGACCGAGTGGTCCAGACAGTTACCAATAAACACTAAACTTTTATGTGAGTCCGTAATGCAATGAAGTGGGACATAGCCTTCTTAAAGGCAGGGTACAAAACCCTTGGGTTGGAGGTCGATAAACCTCGGGAAGACCTAGCCGGTCCGACCATTAAACCTGAAAATAATACACCATTAGGTAGAGTTTAAAAAGGGGAGTAAATGAGAATAACGATAATTAGTGCCTACACGCCTAACCCCAGTGCCGGTATGGACATTAAACGACAATCATTACAGGTGGGAAGTGTCGGGTCTTCGGGACCAGCATAACCATATTTAGAGAGTGCACGACACTCGTGGTTAAACCACTACCATTAAACATTGCCAGAGGGCAAGAAGTGAGCTTTACGAGCCAGGACTTTTTTTAAAAAATTAATAGGCAGATGTGAACGTTCAGTAAAAGGGCCGATGTTATGCCCGCACCACACACACCGGAGGTGTTGTTGATCCATTATGCTGCTAGACGCCCGTATGGAGGGCAGTGGATATAAACTAAAAAGTGAAAATTGCCTGATGACGGAAGATACCGTTACCTCAAAGAGGATGGAGGAAATATGAGTTGAATAAGAGTAAGGGCTACACAATGAAGAGGAATGATTAGCGGAAACCACTAAGTTGTGAGTATCCAATTGTAACCTCAGGAGAAAGTATTAGAACCAATTAGGAATAAATTAAATAACAAGACTAACAATCATTTAACTATCAGAATAAATATTGAGTCTGAATATCGTATGGCATAGGCCTACGGAGGGATACCTTAGTACCACCAAAGTGACCCAAAACTAGGGGAACAAGGGTGATGAATCACAAGTACTGATTAATATCATACTAACGGGACTACCATAAGACAGGGGAAACACGAGGTGTCAACCTTTATCATGGAGTCCGGAAACACCATAGGGTGTAACCCAATAGATTGGGTGGAGTTCGGATACTGAAAACTCATATCTGAAGGCGTTAACAGCCTAGGAGTGAACGGGAGAGATAATAAGTAGTTACTGATCCCCACTCACAAATACCAGATGACGAGCATGTGGAAACCAGAATTAGGGCGATAAGTCGCAAACACCTATCTTAGAGAAAGTAAAGGAAATACACATTAATAAAGGAAACCATAGAACCTAATATTAGGGCCATTCTGACATTAAAGGTTAAGAATTGGTAGCGTAGTTACTCAAACATATATTACCAAGACTAAGAGTACGATAATCACCGGGTACGAACGCTACGAGTGCACTAAACGTGACATGGGACGACCGCACTCCTAGGAGCTTGTGGGCTTGACAAAATCTATTAAGTTAGTTGTGTAAGTAGTAATGTATCAGTATGGTACCCCATGCATGTAAACGAGTAGTGTAAGGACCCAGGAGGTAATCAACTCTGTGTCTAAGTCAGCGAATGGAACCCTGACTAGGTAAACCATGTAATGACGAGAGAGATCTCAGTCAAACTAGCAAGGTTAGGAAAATCAAGGATAACTTGATAATAATTAAGGTGACATAAGGTCGCAACTCCACAGTGGAGGAGTCAGAACATAAGTTTTACGGATTTTAGTAAACGAGGAAACTAAGGCCAATTTAATGGTAATGGCAAGTTGAACCCATGAATGAGAAGAGGAATTGTGGTATCTAAGGAAGTTATATTAGAGAAACCTTTGTGATAATAGATGCTACCCAAAAAGGGGGCACAGAAAGAGTTATATCATGCGCTGAGGGCGCTGCGATGATGTCGCATTAAATAATAATAACCACATGCTCAAGCCATAAAACATTAGTATGTTAGTATCAATTAGGGTTGAACAGAAAATGAATACCAAGCTAAAACCCACAGCCATATTGTATGTTTACAACAGACGAAGGGCAAACGCGAGCATTACAAGAGATACTCTAAGCTGGAGATTAGATACTCCATGCAAACCGCAACGACGGATAACTGTCCAATTGACTGGTACATGGTGCGCAACAAGCGACCATTATAATAACTGTTAACCGAATTATGTTGGTAAGAATCAGAAGGTGGAACATCAGATAAACAAATGGATTCCCCTAATCGAGAAGAGGGATGAACCATATATGTGGATACTAAAGTACCAACACACGAGGGTTACGAGTTCACACTAGCAAAAGCGGACCTACAAGGTACCCAAAGAACGAACTCATTCCAGAGGGAGATAACTTGGAGTCATGAGGCGCCAGTTAGATGTGCATATCAGACTCGACTTGATTATCTAGAGACAACTATTGCACGCACTAGGTGCTAGAGCATAGCTTGACAACCCTTATACCGAAGGTTAGTTCGGTAGGGTGGCATGAACTTATGGGAATATACCATGAGCATGTATAGAATTCAGGAGGGCTGAATATAATGGCTAGTTGAAATAATAAGCGTGTGTGACTAACGATACCACGCAGCCAAATAAATTACTCCATTCCCATAATCATGGAAGACTGTGTAGAAAACACCGTCACATGGAGTTGAAACCGACATGAAATTACAACCTAAATGGGTAAACTAACCATATAGTAGTTGGGCAGACTGCTTGCGGAGCGAGTGGACCCATATTGCTTAGGTTTGACGTACCTAGCGGGTTTGGGGAAACAAATGATATGTTTACACCTCCCGATCAAACCGTATATGAATATACACACACCTAACCGAGACAGGGTATAGCCTGAGGGGCTAAAGCCCGACCCTATAAAAAAAGAAGAAGGGGTAACGAAATATGTAGCACATTAGTGCACGAATAATTCCACTAGAATGGAACATCTTGAACTCATTAGATTACGTGGGCGTAATCATTTTTAAGGGGGGTAGAGCGATTTCGCACGCTTAAAATATACCGTACGTAGGAGTACGTAGCGCATGGTACACATGCTGCAAACTATTATTGTACGTAGAGTACAAGTATTATGACTGTGTTATATTACTTGTGGTAATATTATGATGTATTATGTGTATGAATATATATATATTTTTTAGTTCGCATTGTTGTGGCGAATAGGAAAGGGAGAACAGATAGAGTGTTCTTATTCTATTTCTAACTATTTATGTAAACATTGCGAACATTAAACACATAAACGCCTAACTTGTTAGCTCCGGTTGAGAGTTCAAGTAGGTCTATCTGGTAGCTTCGGTGGGTGATGGCAAATAGAAGGAGTAGAAAGCTCCATATTATATGATTTGTGACTCGGTATGAAACCGATTATTGGAATACGATGAGTGAGTCGGCATGAGACCGATGTATAACCTAGTGGAGGAAAAACCTCTAGGAATTGTATGAATAATTATAAGTCGAGTGAACTTGGTACATGGTTAGGATACATGATCCTATATGCCGGTGATTAGATTAATTACACTAGTTGACTTGTGTATCTATAGAACACAAGGTAGCAAATATCAAGAGGAAACAAGATTAGAAGTGGATAAACAATTGATTGATTGAAATTGACGTGGGAAGTTCAACTTGATCCTGGTCCGATCAAGGGAAACCGAACACAAATTGAGGTGAGAGATAGTTCAACACTGACGATGACCACGTCGGGGTTGAATGATTCTCGAAACTTCCTACAAGTGGACACAGATATGAATAGAAATTGGAATTTAGGGCGTCACTCAAAGAGCCGTGGACCATGGAGTCCTTCGTCATTAGACCGGTGTGTCTGCGAGTGACATCACCCAGAGAGCCGTGGACCGCAGAGCCCTTTGTCATTAGACCGGTGTGTCTCTGGGTGACTAAGGAAATAAGGTGATACTGTCCGAGGAGCCGTGGACCGCAGTGTCCTTCATTATTAAACCGGTGTGTCCGCGGGTAGTAGACGTTGGATGGGTTGGGGATCGTCAAGTCCTGGTCTTTAAGACTGCTTCCCTTTGATTTGTCAACGTTAACTATATGTGCACACATACATGTGGAATGATTTGTGAGTATCCTCGCGAGATACTAACATGTAGATAGGGATGCGTGGAGTATCCCTTGCAAACACCTTTGAGTACTTTATGAGATTTGCACCTTGTCTAGTGCTGTGTACTATGAGATTTGCACCTTGTCTAGTTGTTATACCCAAAATTTTGACCCCCCTGGTTAGGGTCTACGAGGTCCTGGTGTTGTGAGGGGCATTTTAATCAAGTAGTGAGGGATTCCGGCTCGAACGGCGCATTTCATGGCATGAGGAGCAGCTTCGTCATTTTCAGGGGCGTTTTCGTAATTTTTTAAGGCTCCTAAGACCTCCTATAAGCTTTCTCTCTCCTCCAAAGGATGCCCAAACCAGCTTGAAATGCTTTGATATTTTAACCCATGATAGAGGATGACATTCTAAGCATAATGGCGTTGGAATTTTGATTTTTCGAATTTCCAATAATTTTCTAGCAATTTCTGACTGAATCTGACGAGAAATTCAATTTAAAAATATTCCAACATTTAAAAAATCCGATTCCACTTCAGAAAATTCATAATTTCCATCCTTGACACGTGGTTAAAATTTCATAGCAAAATTCCTTTGGGAAGTCACTTAATTAAAATATCAAAAAATCTTACTTTTACTAGATTTTCTTTATCTTTAAGAAAGTCTATATATGGATAGGTTTTTGGATAAAATCAGAACCTCATATGCTCAAGAACCCTAGAGAGTCAGAAAACACAGCCTCCTCTCTCTCTCTCTCACATTTTCCATCACCCGGCCACCCAAATCATACCGAAAATCCCCCGAAATCACCATCTAAACACGTTTTCCAATCCCCAAAGCACCAATAGTCATCAAAACCCCACAAAATACCACCAAAACGTGAAGAACAGCAAGAACAACCAACAACCAGAAGCTTGGTTCGAAATCCTTTCGGGTCTGCCATCAACAAAGCACTCGACGAATCCCGGTGTGAAGCATCGTTGTGAATCCGAAGGTAAAACAGGTTACAACTCTAATTTTCTAATTCCCCACGACCTTATTAACTCTCTGTCAAATTTTGGGTTCAAACTAACCTTCGTACGCTTCTGTATTACTGTTTGTTTAAGCTTCTGTCCAATAACTTGTTTACCAAGTTTCGTGCTTAATTCGAATTCAAATTGAGAACTTTCAATCACTAACGTCTTGTACATCTTTCAGGCTACACACCCATAAAATTTGAGCCAAAAACACCTTCGGGAACAGCCTCAACGCCGCCGTCCGAGGGCGGTCCGCACCCACGGACGTCATGTCCGGGGTCCCGGACTCCATGTCCGTAAGCCCGGACGCCCACGGACGGCGGCGGAATTTTTAAATTTTAAAAAATTAGGTTTTCTGATAATGTTCGGCCCACGGACAGCCTGTCCGTGGCCCCGGACTGCCTGTCCGTGGCCCCGGACTCTACAATTTTCTGTTTTCTGTTTAATTCGACTTTTATTTTCATATAGGTTAACTGGGGTCCGTAGTTTCGGACATTAGGTCCGTGGCTATGGACAGAAACAAAATTTGACCTAATTCTGCCTCCGAAACCCTAGTTTAGGTATTTTTAATTTCCACTTTAATTTTCTGTCAAAAAATGCTAAAAAACACAAAAAAATAGAAGCTCGCGCACTTAGGTTAAAACAACTCGTAATAAGCCGTAAATAAACCAAGTAGAGGAAAAACGACCTAGGAAGGGTAATGAAAGTAATTGAACCCTAATTAAGTCGAATATCAAGCCCCCGAACCCGAACTCTCCTTTCCTAATTTGATCTAGGTAAAAACTAGGTGGCGACTCATAATAGGTTCCAGTGAGCTAGCTTAGGTTTTAATAATTATTGTTTTATGACATAGTTATTAATCTTAGGTTATAAGTGGACCTAAAACCCGACTAGATCCCAATCAATTTAATCAACATAGGATAGGGTTTAAAATCGAGGCTCACAGTAGTGTTGTGTACTATGAGTTTTGCACCTTGTCTAGTGTTGTGTACTATGAGTTTTGCACCTTGTTTAGTGCTGTTTATGAATGATTGTGTCATGATTATTGACTATATGGAATGATATGGATGCTGTATCAAATGTGATACATATAGACTAGGTCTGAATGTAGTGGAATGTACTCCCTAGTGATGATCTGTGTATGATTACTTAGTGGAACTTGATTCCTTAGGTGAACTGTAGATGGGTAAGGACTTCGGGACGAAGTTTCTTTAAGGGGGGTAGACTGAAATGCCCCAAACTAATAAAATATGGATTAAATATTTAATCACATTGATTAAGGCCTAAACATGCCTTAAAAGTCAACTAAGAACAACAGTGGTCAACACAAAGCAAGGTGTTGCACCCTTTGACTGTTTAGGGTAAATAAATACCCAAATGAACTTCTTAAGACCTAAGATTTTGTCCTAAGCTTATTAACACATTACTAAACGTGTTACAATTGTTGGACGACACTCCAACACAAAGAACAGGCGTTTACATGCTTCAAGGTCAAGTAGGGCGAAAATGTGCTCTAAGAGTACCTTAAAGGTCTAATGACCTCTAAATGATATAAGATTGGATACCATGATCAAAAATCATGTAAGGAACACAAAAAAACTGTTCTCAAAGAAAACAGAGCTCAGAAACACCCTGCGACTTAAAATGTGCAGTAAAATACCTTAAAGCACGTTTTTTGTCTATGGGCTCTAAGATAATGACTTTTTGTCACTGTAAAGACTATAATAAGTTCTTTATAACATTAATGTGACATGATAGACTATATTATAAAGTCTAAATCAAAGTTTAAAAATAAAAATAAAAATTGGCAACTTAGTATGAATAGTACCCGAAAAATAACAACTAATTACTTAACTTACCTTTAACCATGGTCAAAGCTCACTAATTGCCTTAGTTAGGGGCTGCCGATTTCTAAGAGCTGTCAAGCCCACTCAATTATAAATCTCCACTCAGTTATACAGCTGTTATGATGAGTCACCTAGTCAATTATTGAAAAGTAACAATAATACACATATAAGCTTAATTAACTTACTTTTCTCATTTGCTGTACTTCCCAGCCGACACCAGCCTTCTCCATTCTCTCTTTGCCCCTCCATTGTCGTAAGAACACAGCCAAACTCAGAAGAGAACAGCAATCACCATTGGTAAGCTTATTAAGCTCTTAAAAGTCCATTTTCTTCACAATTTCTTCCTCTTTCCATGGAGCAAAGCACCAACCACTTCCATCAATGTTCCTAGGTTGTTATGGAGGTTAAATGGAGGGTATCTCGGCATTAACAAGGGAAGAAGGTGGAGAAAGCTAATCTTGTTCTTAAGGTATAAAAATGTGCTTTAAGCACATATCTTTTGATTCCCTTCAAATTTGGCTGTGAAACTTTGTTTCTAAGCTTATAATCTTCATCTTAACATACTTAACCAGTTGGTACATCAAGAGCTTCGAAGTATAACCAGATCCAAGCCAAAAACACCATTTTAGGCATTTTAAACAAGGTAAAGATTAACTATCTTCTACTCTGAGTTATACCAGTTTAAAGCTTGGTTTTAGTAGCTCTTTTAAAACTCTTTGCCTACTGTAAAAACATGCCGAGACCAACCTTGTTTTCCTTGGTATTTTAAGGTGAATTTTACCTTGAAAATTGACATTAAACACTTCTTATGGTTAGATCTTGCTTGGAGACTAACTATGCCTTAATTACTGTCTGAAAACATGTAAATAATGCTGTGGAAATTATATCCTAAGCTGGGCGTGGCCAAACAAGGCCTTAACTAGGCAAAAACAAGGTATAAATCACTTAAACCTTCACTTGGTATATTTATATGTAATTATACATATGTGTATAATTGTGCCGTGAGTGAACAAGGTATTTAAGGTCTTATTTTGACCTTAGGTGATTAAGGAATGGTTTAATAAATTTTATAACTAATTAATTAGCATAATTGTAAAATTTAAGACATTATGTGGAAAATTGGTAATTAATGAAAATATATGGTAAGGGCCGAGAGTTTACAGCATTTGTGGGCATTTATGTGTAATTTATTTTATAAGCCAAAGTTTGTAATAAGGCCATGTACTTTAGGCCATTTTATTTATGCATTTATAAGCTTTTAATTAAGTTTAGGTGCTAAATATGAATTACCGCATATTATTGGGGTTATAGTGAAATTAAATTAAATTTGGGGGCGATAAAGGATATAGCCGCTTTCGCCGTTCCCTGCGTTCTCCCCCCTCCTCGGCTTATCTCCCGTTTTAGGGGTTAATGGTGCTTTCTCGCCCATCTGGGTCTACACCGTATATCGGCCTATCCATGGTCAGGAATATTAAGGTGGTCAACCTTGACCATATGGTAGGTTTTGACCAAACTAAATAAGTTAATACTTATTTAAGGTTTTATAATAAGATAAGTATTTAATTGTAACAATTTTATAACATATGTGGTGAATTGTTATTACCAAAAATAAAGGGTGTAAAATGGTATTATAAACACCCATGGGCTATTAGGAATTTTTAGGAATTTATTGAGTTGATTTTGGAATTAGAATGAACTATCTATGTATAATATATAGTTATTATGTCATTATGACACTTTGGAATAAAAGATGTGGTGGAATGGTAATAACCGATTATATATGGGTTAGTAAGAGTAAATATGACCCTTTGGTGAAATTTGGTGATTTTTAGAATTAATAAGGGTATTTATGAGATATGTGTATAATATATAGTTTTAATGATATTATCAAACTATATGTTATAAATTGGGCCAAATGACAATTATAGAATAATATTGGGTCTGTTCAGAATTTACAAAAATATAACCATAGGTTATACCATTTTATAAGTTAAAATGTTATATTTTATGAATGTTATAACATATGGGTATAAATAATGGGGTGAATTTGTTTGAAATAAAGGAGAGTATGGTATATGAAAAAGAATATGTTTTTATATGGGTGCAAATGCGGCAATAATAAATAGTTTGCATACAAAAAAAACTATATGTTATAAATTAAAGGGGAATAAAAATATCATAATATATGATATTAGTACATGGGTATAAACATTATATAATGTTATGTGGTCAAAATAGAATTTAAATAAATTCAAGGCTGTGTACCGGAATATTAAAGGTTGGAAAATGAATTCTAGACTAAGGTCTATAATGTATAAATGTTATAACAATTATTTGTTTAGATGGAATAATAAAAGTAAGAATATTCACATTAAGTAATGTGACAAACTATAAATAAATAGGATTCATAAACCAAGGAATTTGTTAATTAAACCTTGGGAGTTGTTAAGATACAACATAAAATGTTACATAATATTAGGATAATAATCTTAATATAAGTTGTACAATATAGTACAACTAAAGGGAAAAGGCATCTAATAAAAGATGATAAAAATGTAACATATAATATTAGAGTTTATAACTCATGGAATTACCTATGTGGTAAATATATACATATACAAGGGAAACGTATATAAGGATGAATATATACTATGGTTAGAAACCATGTATTAACATGGATGGTGGAAAAACAAACCTTAGGAAAATAAATACTAAGGAGAAATGTATAATGAATGATTAAGATTATACATGCAATATAGTGACAAGCTATATAATATACAAATGTGTATTAAATTACATGTGATAACAAGCGTTTAAAGATAAGTATATTAATATACTCAACGTAACCACACATGAAGTAGTAACGTCTCTCCTAATCCCGAGTTAAACCGAAAACCCAACAAACGTTATTAGTTAGCAACGGGGAATAAACCGGGATGGATTAGTAACGGTACGGGGTGCCGTAGTGTATTGTTAGTATGAGATGCTGATGCATAGTGTGATGCATATTGATAGATTGTTAAAGACGACACGAGGAGCATCGGATCTAGCTGAATCATACTCCACCGTAATACTTTCAGGGTGAACGGTATGTTATTTATGTGGCTTGATTGTTTGTGAGGATTTCCTCAGTTCAGACATTGTGTGAAAATCTGTGATAAGATTGAATGTCTGTGTGGAATTAATATGCTTGAGTTGTGTATTAATGCTGCTTTATTATTACTGTTGTACGATAACAGTACCGTTCGTATGTATGAACATATTATAAAACGAACTAGCGGCAATGATGCTATCTTATATGTGTAATATAAGGAACGTAAGTAAAACGTTGTAGCATTAGGACAATAAGATATAAAAATATCTGGGACTTATATACGGAGCATTGGCCTCTTTAACGCCGCTCTCGTATCTAGCACTAGATCCCGAGTCGACATACTCAGGATTGGACTACGACCTTAGTCTGTTGTGTTAGGAAAAATAATAAAACGATGCGATGGTATAGATAGTTTATCAAGAGGAGGTGGCTCTTGCTGTGAACTGTGATCCATTAACGATACTAGGTTACCGTGTGGTAACCATAAGTATCAGGATAAATTTCCAACGAACTACAGATTGTTCGTAGGTCGGAGACTCTACCGCTGGAGTGTCTACTGTCGTGGGTGACCCACCATAAGAGATGGGTAACTTAGAGACACGTCGTTCTAACGAGACGTTGTCATTAGACATGACTGAACAATTATGAACGACTATATCAACTCGTACATTAGGCGAACATTATTTGGGCTTACACGCCAAAGACGAGAGTTTTTACTCGTTTATAATTCTCGTTGTTTCGCCTTGTTGTTCATTGGTTATACTTAGTGGTTATGTGTGGTATGTTGGTGGATTTGTTTGAACGAGCCATTGTGCTCATATTGTGTGTTGTGAACTGGTTGTGCCGAGTCGCTGTACTCATGTGTAGGTTATGGTGGATTGTTTGGTCGAGTGAGTCGCCGAACTCAATTATGAACTATTAAGTGTTTGTTGGAATGGAGTCTCTGTACTCATATAAGCGTTGTAACGCTTTCAGTGGTTTATTACGATGCGATGTGTGAAGCCGGGGGCTTGTTTGTTATTTGAGTTTACTGCAATATATATTGTTGTTTTACAGTTTTAACATTAAACTACTTGCATGAAAATGAATTGCATGCTCTCGACCAAATATCTGAGGGTCCGAGGGGGCATGCCAGTCATGTAGTAACATACTCAGCAGGGGCTGATTCCATACCACAAACAACCATTTTTGCAGGTATGCAGCTTCCGGTGTCGGCAAAGAGAGGGACGCGCTGGGTAGTTTAATTACAGTTGTTTTAATATGCACTGTTGCATTTGATACGAACTTAGTAACGTGTATAGGACTGGGATACTTAGAACGCTCACTGTGAATGTATTTTATATTGGTTTGGGAAGGTTAGATCTATCTCTTGTTGTCACTGGGAAATCGTTTCGTACTTAAGAATATATCAGTAGTATACTAATGCGTAAGAACGTTAACTCATGGGCGATAAGAACGGTGACACCAGTAGTTCAATTGATTAGATTACCGCTGCGATTATAATGTTAAGTAAGATGTTTAGGAGCCGATTAGAGTAAGGGTGTTACAGGAGTACCCTAGCGAGTTGTGTCATGTGGTCAGACCGGGCATGATACTTCTCAGAGAGTTCCTAACCCTAGATGAGCAAATCGCCATAGTGAATGAGTGTAGAGCTTTGGGTAAGGGCATAGGAGGATTTTATACCCCTGTATTTAATAGTGATTCTAGAATGAAACTGCACATGATGTGCTTAGGGAAAGATTGGGATCCACAAGCTAGGGTTATCGAGAGGTGAGGATGGTAGGTGGCGTATCAATACCTAGGATACCTGAGAGTTTCCTAACCTTGGTGAGAAACGTAATGGATATTGCTCAAGACTGTGAGACTTTTCCATTACACGACATGACACCTGATGTTTGCATCATCAACTACTACGAGCAGGGAGGAAAACTTGGGATGCCGGGACCGTGATGAGACGACCGAGTCCATCACCAGAGGAATACCGGTTGTGTGGTTCTCCATCGGCGATGATGCTGAGTTCATCTATGGAGACCAGAAGAGGATGGATCTAGCAAGCAAGATCATCCTCAGTCTGGGGATGTGTTGGTATTTGGTTTGGTGGAGAGGCTAGGCTCGTATATCATGGTATTAAGAGCATTAAGCTCAATACCGCCCCACCAGCTCTAGTGAATGATACCCACATCCGACCTGGCCGTTTAAATTTGACTTTCAGACAATACTGATGTAATAGCAGTGGCTAAGTGTGTAACCTTGTATAAAACAGTTGAATGAATGAAATAAGAGTCTTGTACTTTCTAGTATATGTGTTCAGTTTGTTGATACCGTTAATTCATAACTTCAGGCTACGGAAATGGAAAGGAGGGTACCATCTGCATCCTAGATATGGCGCAAGCCAAGGAGTCCGGTAATGTCATCACAGGTATGACAATTACAACCGACAGTAGGTTACTGATTTATTGAGACTCGATGCTGATACGAGAGATGATCTCAGGTACCTTTCCTGTTGATGGTGTTAGTGCTTCCGTATTGTTCGACTCAGGGGCTTCACATTCTTTTATTTCCTCGGCATTTGCTAAGAAGCTGGGGGTTGCCCCCGAACAGCTTTCTGACTTTTCAGTCACCCTTCCATCGAAGGAGAAAGTAGGTTGCACCAGGCAGTACTTAGGGTCAGAGATTAGCATTATGAATGAGACTTTTCCCATCGATTTGATTGAGTTTAAGAACTTGGGCTTCGACATTATAGTGGGTATGGATTGGCTGCAGAAGCATAAGGGCCACCTTCATTGTGCAGAGCATCGACTACTACTGAAGGGGCCGAGCGGCAAGACAGTGTCGTACCGTAGTGTGAGGAGAGAGCCGACTGTCAAGATCGTGTCAGCATTGTCCCTGATGAAGGACGTTACGAAGGGCCGACAAGCCTTCCTCTGTTATGTACAGGACACGAGACAGTGTGACGAGATGGATATAGACATTCCAGTCGTGGCAGACTTTCCCGATGTGTTTCCTGATGAGTTGCCAGGCATGCCGCCTGTGCGTGAGGTTGAGTTCGCCGTCGACTTATTGCCAGGTACGGGCCCTATTGCTAAGGCCCTACCGTATGGCACCGGCTGAGATGAGGGAACTGAAGCTACAGCTGGAGGACCTCCTCGACAAGGGATTCATTCGACCTATTGTTTCTCCTTGGGGTGCTCCAGTATTATTCGTCAAGAAGAAGGACGACAGTATGCGACTCTGCATCGACTACCGTGAGCTTAATGCGGTCACGGTCAAGAACAAGTATTCGTTGCCACGGATTGATGACTTATTTGACCTGTTGAGAGGGGCCAGTGTGTTCTCGAAGATAGATCTCAGATCTGGCTACCATCAGATTAGGATTGCAGAGGGTGACATTGAGAAGACAGCTTTCAGGACACAGTATGGACACTACGAGTTTACCGTTATGCCATTCGGATTGACGAATGCACCAGCCATATTCATGGATTTGATGAACCATCTCTTTAGAGAGCATCTTGATGGTTCAGTTGTAGTCTTCATCGACGATATTCTGATCTATTCAAAGACCAAGGAAGATCATGAGTTACATTTGAGACAGGTGTTGAATATTATGAGAGAGAACCAGCTGTATGCCAAGCTCTCTAAGTGTGAGTTCTAGTTGGACAGTGTGTCATTCTAGGACACATTATATCAGCAAGCGGGATATCTGTAGACCCTGCTAAGATTGAGGCAGTAAAGAGTTGGCCAAGGCCGAAGACGGTTACAGATGTCCGTAGCTTTCTGGGTTTGGCCGGTTATTATTGAAGGTTCGTGAAGGACTTCTCCAAGGTGGCCAAACCGATGACAAATCTAATGAAGAAGGAGTCCCAGTTCTTATGGTCTGCAGAGTGTGAGCAATCCTTTCAGACGCTGAAGGATCTTCTGACATCGGCTCCCGTTCTTACTATCCCTGAGGGCACTGATGGGTCGAGGTATATTGTGATGCCTCTGGAACCGGTCTAGGCTGTGTGCTTATGCAGCACGGGAAGGTGGTTGCTTACGCATCCCGACAGCTGAAAAAGCATGAGGTAAATTACCCCACACACGACCTTGAGTTAGGCGCGGTAGTCTTCGCTTTGAAGATCTGGCGACATTATCTTTATGGTGTGACAGTCACTATCTACTCTGATCACAAGAGTTTACAGCATCTTTTCTCTCAGAAGGAGCTGAACATGCGATAGAAAAGATGGGTCGAGTTCTTGAAGGACTACGACATTGACCTGAGGTACGAGGAGGGCAAGGCGAATGTAGTTGCCGACGCCCTGAGCCGCAGAGCTCATTCATTATTTACACTGTTAGCGAGCAGCAGTATGATTGATGAGATACGAGCTGCACAGGAGAGTGACCAGTACATGGAGAGTATCAGGCAGAAGATGATAGAGGGTTGCTTCGAGAGTCAGAAGTATGACTTCAAACTGTGTGATGATGGCATGATTTAACTGAATGGCCGGTTATGCATTCCAGAGTCTTCTCCAGATTTGAAGGAGAAGATACTCCAGGAGGCTCATTGCTCGTCCTTATCCGTCCACCCCGGTTCTTCAAAAATGTACAAGGACTTAAAGGTCCATTTCTGGTGGAGCGGGGATGAAGAAGGATGTAGCTGACTACGTGACTAGATGCTTACCTGTCAGAAGGTTAAGTTTGAGCATAGGAGACCCGGCGGTTTAGTGCAGTCTATGCCTATTCCTTGCTGGAAGTTCGAGGACATCTCGATGGATTTCGTTGTTGGTCTCCCACCGACTAAGGGAGGACTGAACACGATTTGGGTCATTGTGGACCGTCAGACGAAGGTGGCGAAGTTTGTTGCTATGAAGGATAGCTGGAAGGTCCCGAAGTTAGCGGACTTGTTCCAGAAGGAGGTGATCCGGCACCATGGTGTGCCAAAGACTATTGTTTCTGATAGGAACCCTCGATTTTTGTCAAGATTCTGGAGTCAGGTTCAGGAAGCCTTGGGTACGAAGTTGAAGCTTAGTACGGCATTCCATCCACAGACCGACGGTCAAAGTGAGAGGACCATCCAGACACTGGAGGACATGCTGAGAGCATGTGCCTTAGATTTTCAGGGGAGTTGGTTAGAGCGACTACATCTGATAGAGTTCACCTACAACAACAGCTACCACTCCTCGATACAGATGCCACCGTTTCAGGAACTATACGGTAGACCATGTAGGACTCCTTTATGCTGGGATGAGGCCAGCGAGAATACGCTTCTAGGACCTGAGTACCTAGAGCAGATTAAGGAGGATGTCCTACAGATTCGTAAGAACATGAAATCAGCTCAGGACCGGCAGAAATCATACGCAGACACCAAGAGGAGGGACATTGAGTTCACTACTGACGACATGGTATTCCTCAGAGTGTCACCCATGAAGGGGATCTTCCGGTTTGGGCAGAAGGGCAAGTTGAGCCCAAAGTATGTTGGACCTTATGCGATTAGGGAGCGAGTGGGCCCGTTAGCCTACAGACTGGATTTGCCAGCAGAGCTCGGGAGGGTGCACGACGTCTTTCACGTTTCACAGTTGAAGAAGTATGTGCCCCACCCATTGCACGTGTTACAGCCAGAGACTTTAGAGTTGGACCCCGCTCTACGATATGAGGAAGTACCACTCCGCATTCTCGATACGAAGACGAGGCAGACTAGGAACAAGACTGTTAGCATGGTCAAGGTTCTCTGGTTGAACCATGAGGTGGAGGAGGCTACATGGGAGTTAGAGGACTCCATGAGAGCGAAGTACCCAGCACTTTTCGAGTAGTGGCTGGTATACTTATACGGGTTCGTGGTCAAACCCTTTTTAAGGGGGGTAGACACCACTTGGCTTGCGCATATGTTACGCATATGTTATGCATTAGGTTTTGTTTGTGGTGTGTTTTGGTGGTATGCTATGTCATACATGTTTGTTTGGATGATTGTATGTTGATACATCTTATGTATGTGCCTTAGTGCACCTGGTTGAATATATATATATATATATATAGTACCGCTGAGTACTTTTGTTGATGAGTTGGATGTGCACCTTGTTTAGTGCTGTGATATGAATGAGTTTTATACCATGAGTTTGGCTATTTGATATATGTTGTATGAATCATGATACATGTAGACTAGGTCTGAACCTAGTGGGAGTTACTCCCTAGAGATGGACTGATTGGTTACTTAGTGGAACTTGATTCCTTAGGTGAATTGTTGATGAGTAAGGACTTCGGGACGAAGCCTTTTTAAGGGGGGTAGACTGAAATACCCCTAACCTTTAAAACATAATTAAATGATCTATTAATGATCTAAGATGGTTAATAAACATCTAAATACTATGGGGAACAATCTAAAGGATCTCAACAAGGCAAACCACGCCTTAAGATCAGTAAAGCCAAAAATGTGCTTTAAAGCACCATAAAGATTGTATGACCTCAAATAGGATCCAAAGTGGATTCCTAAGTATTATAATGAAGTAAGGAACACAAAAAAACAATTCTCAAAGAAAAATAAGCTCAGAAACACCCTGTGACACAAAAATGTGCACTAAAACACCTTAAAGCACGTTTTTGTGTATGAGCTCTAAGATAATGACTTTTTGTTATTTTAAAGACTGGAGTTTATCATTAAATCATTAATTTGACTTGATAGACTATTTTATAAAGTCTAAATCAAAGTTTGAAAATAAAAATCAAAATATGCCATTTAGGTATGAATAGTAACCCAAATAGTGCATTTTGGAACAAATTGACCAAGTTTGGTCAATGGCCAATTAATTGACCCTTCTAACCATATGGCTGTCAGCTGGCAAGGAGGTGGGAAGACAGCTCACACATCATTGATTGCTAATTACCACCTAATACCAATTTACAATAGTAAAAGTTGCTTTTTCAATCATTTAACCTCATTTCAATCATTCCCTTGCCTCTTGTCCCATTCCAGCCGATCCAGCAGCCCTTCCAAACTCTCTCAAGCTTTGTTATTGAGCATGGAAGACAGATCTAACTCTTAAGCTCCTAAGGTAATGTTTTAAGGCTTATTTTAGCTCTTTTTCTCCATCTCATCATTACCTACACTTAGATCTCGTGGCTTATCACCTCATATGGCTCATTCTCAGTGTTTTAAGGTTATAACAACATCCAAACTCGGCTGAAGCAAGTATAGGGACCAAGGTTTCCCAAATTTGCATTTTAAGGTAAAACATACCTTAAGCTTCTCTACTCTCCATCCGATTTTCTTCCTTTGATTTTTATGAGTTTATACACTCATAATCTTCATATTTACATGTTCGATCAGTTGGTTAGCCATTTGGAGCAAGGGTGGCCGAGGTCCAAAGGAAATACCCTTCTTTAAGGCACTTTGCCAAGGTAAAACCTATTACCATAGTAGCTTGTTGTTGTCTAGCTATTTCCTATGTTGATATGGTGAATTTAACACCATTAGGTGTGCTTTGTACAGGACGAAATCCTCTTGAAGTTCCCTTGCATTTTTAAGGTGATTTTTGCCTTAAATCTTACATTAATTATTCCTTATGGTTAAGCTCAAGATTGGAGTATAACCATATCTTATTTTGGTGTATTAAACATGTTTAAATGATGTGGTGAATTTTCCTCTAAGCTTCCGTGTAACACCCCATCCAAAGCCTATCGTGGTTATCGCAAACTGAACACTTAATCGAATACGTCGCAGCGGAAATAAATAACACCTGGACCTTGCCACGGTCTGATCATTAGAACATACCGGCCTCAACGTTTACAATGTTTATCCAAAATACTTAACCAACTCAAAAACATCAACATTCACAATACCACAACCAACCGAGTACTAATATCTTAAACATAATCTCAAACTTACATCAGTTCAATCTAAACAGTCGGGTGCACAGGCGCAACCCGAACTCAAAATAAACAACCCACTCTAAGTCTAACCGCTCTTACTCTCGTAGTGCATCCTCATGGGTCTCTTACCTGCAAGTGTAAAAATAGCCCCCGAGGGGGTCAGCACGAATGCTGGTACACCCTCTCATGGCCCCCAAGCTAACGGGGCTACGACGACTAATTGTCGATGGCATGGAAATTGATTACATACACAAGCATAATATGAAGTGCAATAACAATAACCACAAATGAACATATATAGTTCACAACCAATGAACGACTCAAGCGTTCCCTTAACAAGTGGGTTAGTAACCCCCTCCTTAGTCCTCATTTCCTTAATCTCAGTTCCTTACCTTACCTTAATCTTAATCTCAATCTTAATCTTAATCTCAGTATACAAACCTTTCCTGGAAGGGATTGGTTGTAGCTTAATTCGAACCTGGGATTTAGGTGATCCCACCGCACCATCTTAATGCCACCTACTCTGGACGGGAGCCCAGCGCAGCTGAGCCGGCAACCGGCCCTAGGCTACAAGTCCGAAGACAAGTCCTTAAGCGGAGGGCGGATCTGATTCAGATACCGTCCCCCTTTTTCCTTAGCATGCATGACCGGAGATCGGTCCCGGGTTTCCTCACTCAAGTTCCAGTTAGTAGACACCTTGAACACCATGTGCTAGCTAAGCCTTATCGGGCATTAACCAACAACCATCAAACTTAACTCTTATTCTTAACTCAGTAAGTACTAAACTTGGTTAGTAACCATCTCAAGTCTCGCGGGTTAGTGTAAAGACAACACAAACACAACGAGAATAAATATAACCGGTTGCATGCTTTATCTTATTTAAGTCATAGCAAGTAAACATATAGCACACAAGCCGAGGGACACCTCGTTAGCAAGCAGGTCACAAGAAGGACTGTACCGTTCACCGTCGATCGTTGTTTGTTTAACCTTCTTCGGGGTCCCAATTCACAAACCTAAAACATTCATTCATTTTTAGGTCATTAGTTATTTGCACCTTACTTAACTCACTTAGTCCCTAGGGATTCCCATTCAATAACCTCTCAAGTCTTTGCCACTTAGCTTACCACTTAATTTTAAACATTAAAACTTATACTTAATCTTAACTTAATTCCTTAAGTTCTTAGGGTCCTAATCATTACCACCCCACCAAAGGTATACCTCATTACCTATTACCATTCTTAGAATTCAAAATTTCTCTTTTTTTTTTTAAGTGTTAAGGGTCGACCGACCCACCGACCGACCCAACCCCTGGGTCGGTCCATTACAGAAACTCTTCCGTCTTTTGAAACCCATCCGACCGACCCAGAGCTAGACCGACCGACCCAAACCCTCTGGGTCGGTCCCTTACAGAACCCATTTTCCTACGTTAAACCTTTGCCCGACCGACCCAAAGCTAAGCCGACCGACCCAAACCCCCTGGGTCGGTCCAGTCCAGAGACATTCCGGCTGGCTCAACATGGCCCGACAGACCCAAAACTGGGTCGGACCCTGGGTCGGTCCTCTACAGATCTTTCTCTTAAATTGCCTCTTTCAATTCCAAACTCTTCCACAAGTGTTCTAATAGGTCCTACACCATCTTGGCACCTTAAACCCACCTTATAACCTCCACCAAACTCATTAAAACAACCTCCAAAGATCTTCTCAAACATTTACTCAATTCTTACAAAGCTCCCAACAGTTAGCACTTATTTTCTTACATTTCTCACATGCATTCCTCCAAGAATTTCAATTAACCAGATGCTCCCTCCTTAAGAACTTGACCACACCATGTACACCACTTCCCAGCCTTATTGCATTTATCAAACCTTCCTTAGATTCTATACTCTAGTTCTCACCTAACCATTTCAAAGTTTCACCCTCACTTACATCTAACTTACCCAAGTTTTCTAGCTTCTTTTATCAACATTTACCTAAGTCCTAAATACCCAAGTACACTCTTTTGTTTCCTAAATCCTTCACAGTGACGCCTAAGTCATTACAAGTCATTTAAACACCCTAATCTCACCCTCTTTCATCAAGACCACCTCTAGAACTTCCTAGTACTTCCTTAGTCATGAAATCTCCTTAGAATATCTTAAACACTTAGGTCCTCCTCTAAATTTTGCCATGGGTTCTCTAGTATATAGTTGCATCCAAAACACTTGGTTTTTCTCCATCAATCAACCAATATCACTCAATTTCTCATCACAACACCTTAACGCACAATTTACACCAAAACACACCACATCATCATATAGTGCTTAGACTTAAAATCCTTGGCACTTAGGCCCTTAAATGACAATAATCTTAACCACTGAATTTCCACATATATTTGCCTTCAACCTGTGAATACACACAACAAAGCTCCCATTGAAATAAAATGCTTCTTGTAATTCACCTTGATGTTCTTAAACTATCTCTTTTTCCTCATTTGCTCCTTAGTCACAAGTTCACAAATATGCTCATTGTTTCTCCTAGGTTTTATATAAACCTTTTCTAATGTAGACTCTCTACTAAACTCATCACATATCTAAATCCCATTCCCTTAAACAATAAAACACCTTAAGGTAAGTAATTTACCTTGTTCTTTTACAAGCTTAAAAAGCTTTCTTCCTTAGGTTTTTCTTTGTTCAATCTCGGTCACCAATGTGTATCTCCTTGCCAATGTTCTAAACAATGTCCAACAACTCTAATGAGCACTAAACAACACATTTACCTTAAGGAATAAAACCTAGGTTAAAATGTGTTTTAAGGTTTTGAATTGATTGTTTTACCTTAGTTCCTCAAGACAAGCTTGGATATGAAGCAAGAAGGACCTCCTCTCTCCTTTGAAGAGTAGAAACAAGATAGAAAAGGCATAAACATGGAGTTCCATGAGTATATATTTTCGGACATGTGAAGAAAATGGTGGAAACCTAGATTTTCTTACACTTTCTTTACCTTAAGAGAATGGAGATGCCAATGGAGTCTCCAAACTTGAATTTCCTCCTTTAATGGTGGTTTGACTTGGCACCAAAATGAAGCTCTTGAAGTTTTGAAAAGATAGAAATGAGGAGCTTGAGCTAACTAAGAAGAATATGTATTTTGTTTTGGATTTGGAGCTAAAATGAGTAAGTAGTGTGCAAGAGAAGGTGGAGCTAGCATGGAGGTATGCTTCACGTTAATGGAGAAGAGAAAGAGAGCAAGAAACCGTGGGAACAAGGGAGAATGAAGAAGTGAGGAGAGAGGTAAGTAAGTAAATGTGATATTTATCTTAAAAGGTGAATAGTGCTTTTACTTTATAACTCTCATTTGCTCTCTTATTTGCTTAATGACTCATGAAGGTGATGACTCACCTCCTAAGAAACCGGCCCCCTTTTAGTAATGAGGGTAATTAAGTCTTTGTTGACCAAATTTCTCACTTATATAGACTTATGTTATAAACTAGCTTAATTAATTCACTATTCATCAAAACAAGGCACATTGTTGTGAAATTTTTGATTTCCCATTGATATAGACTTCCAAATGTGATACTATATAGTACACATGTTAATCAAAGAGTAATGATGGACATTTAGCCATTCAAAACTCATTTACAAGACAATTTTTCAAAAACGTGCTTTAAGACTCCTTAAAGCACATTTTGTGTTTTAACTTGTTTTCAAGCTTTGTTTTCTTTGGTAATTGATTTAACAATGACCAGTAGGATATTACTAAGCCGGTCTTAGAACAATATTTGGGTACTCTCCCCAGTCTCTCGGGAAAGCTTAGAGCCACGTTTTGTTAAAAACTGCTCTCTTGGTGTTTCGTTATTTTTTATCTTTGATTAGAAATATTTCTAATGTTTCTAAGGCATTATTTAGCCTCCTTATATCTTAGTTTATCATTTAAACACCATATCTAAGTTTGGGGTATTTCATTCCGACTCATACAAGGAGGAATCAAGGTATAAACACCTTAAACTTATGATTTTAATGATGATTCCTAGCATATATAATTATTATGCCGAGAGTGGAGTTTAACATATGGGTTATATTAACCTAGTAATGGGAAAAAATTACTAAGATAATTAAGCTAGTCATTTAATGATTTAATTAACATAATGGTCAAATTGTGACATTATGTGGAAAAATAAATAAACTAAAGTGAGCCCCGTGAGTTTATACTATATTTTGAGACATTTAAAGTGTAATTTATTTTGCAAGTTCAAGGTTGTAATAAGGCCATGTCATTAGGCCATTTTAATTTAAGTTTATAAGCTTATTTAGTAGATTTATGCTTATATAATTAAGTTTGGGCCAACCCGTAATTACTGGAAAAATATAAAGCCGTGGGCTTAATTTAGAAGAATTTAGGGTTTTTAAATGAATTTAACAAAAATATAACATTTTATAAAGTTTTTTGTCAAAATTGTAAAAATAGAAAAGTAGGGGTAAGATTGGTAATTACCAAAAGTTTGGGTCCCATTTGGTATTAGAAGTCAAAGTTGACTATATAGGAGACTTTGACCAAGTTTGGAGAAATTAGAAATTAAAATACTACCTTATAATAAAATAGTTATTAATTGTAAAAGATTTATAAGAGATGGGGTTATAATGTAATTCCGAAACTTTGGGGTACTAAATGGGATTTAGTACAGTCCTTAAGTTACTAGGAATTTTTAGAAGTTTATTTGGTTAAATTTGGAGTTTATATGGATTATATAAGTATAATATATGATATTTTATAACATTGTTACAAATGGGTAACAAATGGGTAAAAAACCGAGATTTATAGAAAATATAAGGTTAGGAATAATATTTATAACCTTTGGTATAGTTTGGTAATTTATGGAGTTATATATAAGGTTTTATAAAGATATATGTATAATATATAGTTTTAATGGATAGAAAACCATGTATTATAAAATGGGAAGATTTGGAATGTATACAAAGTTTGGTGGTGTGAATTTAATTAAAACAGTCCTAGGTCTGTTCGAAAATTATAGCCTTTAAAAACTATAGGTTATAATTATTTTAAGGTTTAAGGATTATAATATAAGGTATATACTATAAGTGTAACAATGAAATATAATTTGGGTTTGATTTGTGATTTATAGAAGTTTAGTGGTGTATAGTGAAAGCCGAATAAAATAAGGGCTGTTTGGTATTTTTTAACACAAATATAACTATAGGTTATAATTGTTTTAATGACTTAAATGTCAATATAATGTTATATGCTATAATATAACACCACTACATTAATTATGTGGTGGATTTTGTAAATATTTACGAACATAGGCGCTGTTCGGAAATATTAACATTTTTAAATGAAATTTATAATATGGTTTTTAAGGTATAAGAGTTATAACATTTATATATAAGAGGTATTCATTAAAAAGAATGAATATATATTTTAAGACTTACCATATAATAAATAGTTCCATAATACATGTATATAAATAAATATATGTTATGGTGTAGGAATGTAATATGGTTCAATAACTATAAATTATCATAATTAAAATGATAATAGATAAAGAGAAAAGAATCATAAACATTAGATATGGAAATTCTAATGTTAAGAGGGTACATGGGATAATAAGGATTTAAATAATTCAAAGTACTTTTACATATGATTATATACTCCATTAAATTTGGAAAAACAAACCTTAGGAAAATAAATACTAAGGTGAAATGTATAATACATGATAAAGAGTTATACATGCAATGTAGAAACGAACTATATGATATACAAGCGTATATTAAGTTACATGCGATAACAAAGTTCAACAATAAGAATATTAATATACGAGACAACTACGCAGTAATATAACATTTTTTTCCAATCTCGAGTTAAGCCGAAAACCCGACAAACGTTGATAGTTAATAACGGGGGATTAATCGGAGGGTACTAGTGACGGTACGGGGTACCGTAGAGTTATGTTGTTATGCGGGATGCTAATCAGTAGCATTATGTATTGTTTAGACTGTTATAGACGACACACGGAGCATAGGACCTTGCTGATTCATACTCCACCATAATACAATCAGGGTGAACGGTATGTTGTTATGTGTCTCTGATTGTCTCTGAGGGCTTCCTCAGTTCAGACTTCTGTGTGATCTGTGATAAGATTGTTTGTCTGAATGGGTTAATTATATGCATGAATTGTATATTTATAGCTGCTTATTATTTACTGTTGTTGAGTTAACAGTATTGGTTCGTATATGAACCTATATATATAACGAACTAGCGGCTATGGTGCTATCTTATATGAAATATAAGGATCGTCAGAAAAATGATGTAGCACTAGGAATAATATATATACATATTATCCGAGACTTTTATACTGAGCATTGGCCTTTCTAAACGCCGCTCTCGTATCTAACACTGGATCCCGAGTTTACAGACTCCGGATTGGACTAATGACCTTAGTCTGCTGTGTTAGGAAATTGGTAATGCGATGCGATGGTATAATTAAATTAATTAAAGATAATAAAGCCAAGAGGATGTGGCTCTTGGTGCGCGCTGTGATCACAAAAACGATACCAGGATGTCCGCGTACGGGTCCGTAAGTATCAAGAAAATTTCCCGTGAGCTAGAATGGCTCGTTGGTCGGAGACTCTACTCTGCTGGAGTGGCTACTGCCGTGGGTGACCTGCCATAATATATGGGTAATTAGAGACATGTCGTGTTTAATGAGACATTGTCACTAGGTATAACTGAACAATTAATACAGCTGAGACTTGTACAGTGGCGAACGATATTGGTTTCTACACCATTGACGAGAATTAATACTTGTTTATTATTCTCGTTGTTTCGCTTTGTTGTTCATTGGTTTACTTGTGGTTATTTATGTGTGTTGATGGTTGTGCTATTGTATGGATATTACTGTTAATTGTTTTCAGTTTAAATATTAAAACGGTATTGCATGTAACGAATCTCATGCTCTCGACCAAGTAATTGAGGGGTTTGAGGAGGCATGACGGGGCATGTAATAACATACTCAGCAGGGGCTGATTCCATACCACAAACCATTTTTTGTGCAGGAGACTAGCTGGTGGGTCGACGCGAGCCCGACTATTGTGTTTACTGTTGGTTAGACTTGGTATGGTGTGATACTAATGTTGTTTTTGGACTCGGTTGTGTAAACCGAGGTATATTTTGGTTAGATGCTCACGGTCTGTAATAATCGGTTGTTGTTGGATTTGTTTTTAGATTGTTTAAGTACTACTATCTATCTCTTGTGGTCACTACGGGATACGTTTCGCAAGTTGATTATCAGGTAATTCGTTATCACCCGTATGGGCGAGTGATAACAGTGACACCATTAGAGCGACAGTCTGTTATTTACCGCTGTGATTTATTTATTATGTGCTACATTTATAGGACAATTAGGAGCCGAATTAGTAGGGGTGTTACAATCCCAGTCCTATACAAGTTTCTATGTTCGTATCGAAATATGACAGTACAAACCTAACAAGGGTTACTACTTTACCAGCACGTCCCGCTCTCTATCGACACCGGAAGCTGCATACCTGCAAAATATTGTTTGTGGTATGGAATCAGCCCCTGCTAAGTATGTTACTACATGACTGTCATGCCCCCTCAGACCCTCAGTTAATTGGTCGAGAGCATGCACTTCATTTCATGCATATAGTTTTAATATAAAAACTGTAAAGCAATAATTATATTGCAGTAAACTTAAATAGCAAATAAGCCCCCGACTTCACATACCACACCACAATAAACCAACTGAAAGCATTACAACGCATATATGTACACCCCTACCGGTAATCACACTATTATCCTCTGACCTGTATCATATATCAACAACAACACAGCGATAGTTCCAACTCAACCGGGGGTGAAACAATGTCGTTAGTCACCCACGTGACTAACTAGGCCAATCCAAACTCAATCACTACAACAAATACAATATCGGTCTGATGGTCTTATACCGAGTACACTATACAAACGATACTTTCCTTACTTAAACAATTCTTAAGTCAATACAACCTTTAACACCACAATATACAATACAAAAACCATACAATACTATACCGAGTATCTACAATTCCCAAGTTTATCCATGACCCTTAGGTCTTAACAAATCCACAATACATAAATACAATTTCCTTAACAACTACCCATATCAATGACAACCCTGTCCTACTCTCAAACGGTGTCCGGCTTAGCTGTTGGTCTCTTACAGTGATCATATTCACTTCGGGTACCTGCACACTAAAAACGTTCCCCCTAGGGGTCAGCTTACGCTGAATATGACTTCCGCATACCCCGCGTACTAGCGAGGGTACGCCGACTAATTGGTCGAGAGCATGCGGTTCATTTTATCACAACAGCATGCATACAATATACATTATATATGTACATTCATAATCAAGTTCAACATTGAACACAAGCACTAACACACATCAAGGGTTGGTTCAATACGTTCTTTAATTATGAAATACCCCAAACCTTATTGTGCTAATTAATTATGTAATTATAATTTTCTAAGGCTAATTAAGTCCTTAAGATCATTGGTGAAGAAATGAAAACCAAAAAGAAAAAGAAAATGCGTAAAAGTCACAAAACGTGAAAATGCGTATTTAATTATTTTAGGAGGTATATAACCTTCACCAGGGTTATAAATATATTTTTATACCCTAATTACACACTAAGACATGTGGGAAAAATTCCGGAAGAAAACGGATCCAAAGAATGCGTTAAAACGCTAACAGAGCCTTAAAGCGCGTTTTTCAAGAAAACCCGAAAATGTGACTTTAAATGGTCAAAAGACCCCGTAAAAATTATAGTTGATCCTATAACTATAAATAAACATTAATGGAGTATAACAACCATTAAAATTAATTAAATGAGGAAATTCCGGAAAACGGACCCGGTTAGTGAATAGTGCTAAAACCGGGTAATAAACGAGCGTTTCTGTAAGAAAATGAAAAACACTCCAGCATGTGTTACTGTAAGGGGGCCGGTTTTAATATGTTAATTAGCTCTCTCACACTCTTGACTAGTTAGCTAGTTAAATAAGTCAAAAAGCAATAAAACAAAAAGTAACTTATTTATACCCACACCCCCACACTTTCTCTCCTCCTTTATTCTTTTCCCTTCTCTCTTTCCTCTCTTTCTTCCTCCCATCATTTTTTTCCTCCTCCCTCTCGCTGTGCAGAACGACAATGGAGCCCATGGCCTCCTCCACTTCTCCTCCTTCTCCAAGCTAGCTCCAAGCTTAAATCACAAAAATAATTACAATTTGTGATCCCCTCATCAAGCTCTATCATTCCCTCTTTTCAAAATTCGAAAAGGATGAGTTCCATTCCATGGGTTTTCCCCATTTGAAGAGAAAATAACACCAATGTGTAGCTTGGAGCCTCCACTTTCAAACAAGGTAAAAATCTCATTGAAAAATTCGTTTTTGTTCTTCCTCCTATGGTAGCCGATTTGCCTCTCTCTCTTACCTTGTTTTCTTCTTGGTTTTGAGCTCCATTTCAACCCTCCAATGGTGGAGTATTCCCTTCTTGATTCAAGGGTGAGAACCCCTCTCAAAAATCTCCAAAGGTAAAACCCTAACTTGTACTCTAAGCTCTTTTGTTGAATTAAGATTTCCTAAGGGTTTAGATAATTAATGGAATGTATTTTGTGTTTCTTGAATGTTGGGATGGAGTTTTGAAACTCCATTCCCTCTTGACCGATTTTGAGGAGATGAGGAGCAAGAGGAGAATTAATGTGAGGCTTGTAAATTAAGGTAAGAAATCTACCTTAAGGCTTGTTTTTATATTGCTTTAGGTTTTGGGATGGGTAATTAAAATAACGAACCCAAAATAAGAGAGGCAATGTATTTTAGTAAGGAAGAATGGAAAACTTGTATAAATTGACAAAAGAAGTTTCATGTGCACTGTTGTGCTTAAGTGTAACAGAAGAATGGAAAACTTGTATAAATTGACAAGAATTGAATGGTGAGTTTGACCAACGATTTGAGGAGGTTTAGTCAGTGTTTTAGTGTGTTTAAACATGTAGAAAACATGTGGAAAGTTTAGGAAATGATTAGAGGTGAATTACGGGTTGAAAACTGATCAAAAACTATAAATTTGACAGTTCCAGGGTTGGTCCGGGTTTGCAAATCGGTACGCAAACCCGGACCATAGCAAAAACATGGCAGAAGACCATCCAGGGGGTGGTCCGGGTTTGTAAACCCGGACACAACCCGGACCACATGAAAAATTGTCCAGAAAGTGAAATCCGTGGTGTCGGGTTTGTAACCCCGACAACCCGGACCATGCAAACCGGACCATAGCTAAAAACTTACCAGTGTGTTTTAAAGTGTTGTTTTGATGGGGAATGAATGTAATAATGGTTTTAGATGTTTATTAGGCCTTGTTTGATGAGTTTTAAAGGCCTTAAAAGGTGTGAACAGTGTTAGGTTAGGTGGATGTGAGAAAGTTGTGAGTTTAAGTACACAAAGCTAAACCGAAACAACGGATAACGAGTTAAGTACGGGAGTAATAGAAATTTAAATACCGTAAGATTTTGATGTTAATGAAAATATTTGAAATAATACCAGTTGTTGGAAAACTACCCGGGGAGCGTGAGGTGACGCGTTAGAGTAAGTCCTCGGGAACACGGTAGAGTAACCCATGGTGTAAGGTATGGTTTTCTTGCAACCTGTGTCCTACCGGATTACACCGGCTTGGATGCCCATGTGTTTTTCTGTGTGTTTGCCACCTTGCAAGATAAAGCATGAAATGAGTTTATAGTAATTCATTATTGTGGCGTATTAATTCCGATACCGCTTAACCCTAGTTATGTATTAAATAATAGTTAACCGACCTTAGGTTCACATAAGAGATCGGTATTCGGAATAAACGTCCCAACCTACGGGAACGTTCTAACTACGGCTATCCGTGTGTTAGTGTATGTCGTGATTAAGTGTGATGTATGTGACTTGTTTAGTATGTTGTTGTTATTGGATACTGTTATCCGTGTTGTTGAAATGGGATGCGATTCCCTTATGTGATTAACAGAGTTAGTAAACTATGTGATGTATGTATGTGATAAGTTCCATAAAGGAACCTTTAACTAATAAGTATATGTTATGTATGGTGAGGAATCCGGTCGTTCCGGTCGCGCGCGTATTGTTTGGGAGTTGATGTATATATGTGAATTAACTCCCATCCTGTTATTTTAGGGTTGTTTTCCTTCATTGGATTTCGACCTCCCATTAGCTTAGCCAAAGCTTACCTACCCAACTTCCAATCGGGTAGGGGAAATCATGTTTAATGTTGGTAGGGGTGTTGATGCCTAAGTTCACTTTGACTCCCTCTTTATTATGTTACGGTTGTTTTTCCTCCATGAATTACAACCACCCACAAGCTTAACCAAGGCTTACCTACCTCATCATTATTGGAGTTAGGGGGAAATTGTGCAAGGTGTGATCGGTCCTATATGATGCTGCCACACCTAAGTAAAGAAAATGTATGTATGTTGTGCTCGGCTTCTATCACCCTGGCACTCCCTAAGTAAAGTTTATGTTCTCTAAGAAGAATGGAACTAAGTTGTGTGTATGTTATCAGGCGAAGTGTATGGTTATGTTGTGTGTGCTAATCTTGTGTTTGTGTCCTACTAATGGATGTTTGCTTTTAAGCATGAAGTATGTGTGTAGTTGTGTATGTTTAAATAAAATCAATCGCATGCTAAGACGACAATTAGTTGTGCGTGGCCCGGTAGCATGCGGGCTGCGGGATTACCATACCAGCAAAGGTGCTGAGCCCCTTGGGGGCCACCCTTTTCTTCTCTTTCTTGTTTCAGGTACAAGGAACTGGAGGCCGTTCGAGAGTAGGACGGGGTAGTTGATTGTATGTGGTAGTCATGAAAATTGTGGATGTGCTGTAGGTGTAGTAAGACCGAAATTGTATCGGCGTTAGTTGGTAATTACTCGGTACAGTTGTAATGTAAGTGTATAATGAATGTTGAACATGGAACGGGATTAATGTGTAGTTTGCTCGGGAGTTTAGTCCATCAGACCGGTACGATGTATGTATGTTAGCCTTGTTAGTCACGTGGGTGGCTAACGGCGTGTAACACCAAGGAGTTAAGTTATGTTGTGAGTTATGATTTCCGCTGCAAGTGTTGTTAAGTGTGTTGTTGTAGTTGGGGTGTTACAAAAAGTTGGATCAGAGCGAAGTATCGCTCTGATGACTGAATTACCGAGCTTAGGAAGTACCGAGTTAAGAGTTTAGTGTTTTGGTTTAAGGGTTGAGTGATAGCGTGAGAAGTACACTAGTTAGGAAATACTAGTGTGTACTGGATACCTACGATATCCATCCCGCCCTCCACAAACCCTATTTTATAACTTGGGAAGAACGCCAGAGAGATGGGAGTCATCTCTTACTCGGGAAAACCCGATCTGGCAGTTGATATTTATCTCTGTAAGTATGGAGAACCTGTCATACGGTAGATTCAGAAAGGTGTGAATCCCGAAGATGGTTTCCATCTGAACAATGTTTGCCGTATTTAATAGCGAAAAGTGAAGAATCTTATGCTTAAAGGAATAGAATTTCCGGCAACCTGGGTCGACATGCGGAGCAGTCGAGAACAACCAGCTTGCAACGCACCCATCGTGCAACAGTGGAGAAGTGGAGTAATGAAACCCGAGACGAGTGTCTACGGGATCATGAATGTTAACTAATATAGCAACGGTATACCAACCGATTAAGGAACTACAACGTAGTACGAGGAGGATACAATACTAAGAAAAGGGGGTCTCCCAGAAAAGGGAGACACCCTAGTCAATGGTTATCACGTGAAGACAGTGAGAGGTACCCAGAAAATTTATTGTTAAGCTGCTGCAAGATCAAGTAAGGGCCAGCAAGGCCACTGATGTTAGAGCGGGTGAAAGCAGTACCGCAACCAATGTGTATTGAACCAGTAGCCAGTTAGCATGGCGCACTTGCCATGGCAAGTGCTGCTACAGCAAGGCTGTGCGGGAGATTTCTAATAACTACAAGTACCTAAAGTTAAGTGGGATCATCATAGCTGTGGAAGGGCTTAATAGCCTAACCTCTGTAATTGGAAATACACCAGTCAGCAAGAAGCTAGACTTGGTTAAGGCAAGAAACGTTGTGAAACCACGAGAATTTTTCTTTCAAACTCAAATTTATTTTCAAACCTTTTTCAAAACCAAGTTTTCTTTCAAACCCATTTTATGTCTAACCTTCTTTCAAACCCAATCTATTTCAATCCTTCTTTTTAGACCAAACTAGAAGACCTACACCGGCCTCAGTGCCACATGATAGGTAAGTCATACCCAGTTACTTTTAGATAACCGGATGGAAACCGGTAAACCCAAGGGTAACAACCCGAGGAATGGATTGAGTTCATAATAATACAACAGTGGATACATTTCCCTTGATTAAGTTCGGGAAGCATGGAATGCATATTATCACAGGATAATATAAGAGGAGTTGACAACAGAATACTTCACCTAGGCGTATGACGGACACTACGAGTGTACCAAACAGTAATGTGGGACGACCGCACTCCGATAGGAGCTTGTGGGCCTGACAAACCTTCTTATGGGGTAGTCGGGTAAGTAGCAATGTATCAGTAGGATACCCCATGTATGTATACGAGTGGAGTCTGGAACACGGGAAGTAGTCGAGTCCATACTACGGTCCGAAGTAAAGTCAGACAAGAGTAATAAACTACCATCGAATGGTTGAAGTAAAGGAACCCAGTTAAGTTAAGAGGACTAAAGGGATTAGTGAGTTATTGCGAGGAAATGTTTAAGAATATAGAAGTGTGAAGTGCACTGACTAGTAAGTAAAGACATCGTGTATGTCTCAAGGATCTGGATGGATGACACAATGGCTGGAGTAAGTACCCAGCCTATATATGGTGCGGCAGATGCCTACTATGGATATGTTAATGTGCAATGATCGGGATGAGACTCCCGAGATGATCACTAGAGATATCATCTCACTAAGGATAATATTCAACCCAGCAAAGACGCGGGGCGAAGTAGAAATTAACATACCAATGAGTGCAAGCTAGATGAAAAGGCATAACCTAATAACACCCAGGAGTTATCCTTAAAAGGGTGTTTTGGTCAACAATGGTTGAACAAGATACGTGACAGAAACGCAAAGGCTGAATTTAACACCAAGTTTAAACACAAGTCGTCAGAGGGAAGTCTGACATCCTTGAAGGGGCATCCCATGAAAGGAACCGTGATACTATGACCTTGTCATGGAGCCCAATACCAATCTAAACCATGTAATGTGTGTGGACAGCCTACAACGGGCAGAGCTCGAGGCAATAAGGCTTAAAAGCCACAAATCGAATGTGTTAAGAAAATGTTATTGATCACAGAAGTTTACGTTATATAAGTAAGTAGCGAATAACGAACCACTGCTTAAAGTGTGGGGGACACCTCTTGATATTGTGAGACCACAACAGCGGTAGATATGTGAACTAAATTTAGAGAATGTGTTAAGAGTTGACCATGTTGCTACTACGAAAGAAGTATTCGTACCAGTTGTGCAGACGGAAAGGGTGATAAGCCTAATGGCAACCACCATAGGTGTGGGATGCTAGATGTGTAATGAACAACGCTCAAAGAGCATAGAGGCTCGAAGAGTAGAGTATTCAGCAGTCAGCCGAATAAGTGGCAAAACACAGTGTAATAGCGGAAGCTAATATAATAGCGGATGCAGTGTAAGTTAATGTTATACAATGAGTAAGAGCACGGTGCGCAATAAACGACCGTTGCATAAGTATTGTTAAATAATAATGTGGCAAATAAGACTAGTTATGAGTGAAACTCAATGGGCATACAAGGTAAGTGATAACAAACCGACTGGGCAATAAGCCAATGGTCGGTACTATGTGATAAGGAACACAGTGTGAATTCCTATTGCAATCGCATAAGAGATTTACTGTCAAGAGTTTACGCCTCTGCTGTAACACCCCTAATCCTAATCCTGTAATGACGTCATAATTCGTAGCATAATAAATAGCGAGTCGCAGCGGAAAATAAAACTATCTAACCTTGGTGTTACACGCCGTCACTCACCCTTGTGAGTAACAAGACAACCTTACACTTTCCAACATTACAACTTCTCACGCTGTGATGAACAGATACTGAGCACTCTACTTTTACAAACCAAATCCAACTAAATGAGCAACTAACTGAAATACAACAACTCAAAAAGATAACACATAACAAATCCACAAGTGTTTATAAAAACACAGCGGCTATCCTGTTCCCCGCACTCCGGCTTGTGTATTCTTCAGTGACCTGAAATGTTTGGCCCAATGAAGGGCTCAGCAAACTATGCTGGTATGCTAAATGTGTCCTAAGCCTTCTAGATCCTTAAGTCGTTTAAGCCATCTTGATATTAGATTCATTACATACAACGCCGGTTTATAATGATAACAGAAATAACTGTAAACACTTAACAAACACATAACAATCCACCTGTAAACACCAAAGTACAACAGTACACATACCACAACCACATAACAATAACCACACAACAATAACCAATAATCACACATTAGTAAACCATAACAATAATCAAACAAGTTACACGTATTCAACTGTACTTGTTAGTTAGTCACTTGGCTCTTATCCTTTAAACCAATCATTTAACTTTTCCCCAATTAATTTTACCTCAAGTGTCATGTTAAGACAAACTTTAATAACTTGTGGACGAATGTCCCCTGGGTTCCAATGGAACCGTTACCAACGGACCTTCTGGCCCTGGATAAATATATGTAATGACCGATCCGGTCGAACCTGTGCACCTACGGCAGTGCCCTCCGCCATCCCCGAATGTGGCTGATGGATTTCGAGTGACTCCATTATAGTCCCTCGTTGTGATCACAATGCGCAACCAGAAGGTCGGAACGATCTGGATTCCTCTCTTATAAGTTAGCCCTTTTTGTCAGTGACACAATAACCAATATTTGAATTAAGACCTTAACAGTTGACCATTGTTAGGTTCAATAATACCTAGAGGTCAGTTAGTCTTTTTTTTTCCAGTTTAGATGTGTAAACTTTAGTCACAAGACATTCGCGCGTAAAATTCAACGCAACAGTTTGGGCAATCCCACATACAATATCAATCACATAAAAATCATAGATATCTTCTTAAACATTTAACACACAATGTCTGGACCTTAGGATAATCCTTAGGACATTCAGACCACACAAATTAACATACCGTTCACCAAGAAACTGCTAGCTTGACAAACTCCTGTTCAGTAGCCCCTTCCCGTACGCTGTTATTTAGACATGCAATACCGGGTAGTATTAATATCACTATTCTCTAAATATTACAGTACTGTCACTGTAAGGTTTATACTCGTCGTATAATAACTCTGTATGTTATTTATTTTCCCCCTGTTATTCTAACAGCGGTTCTAGATAACCTAGCAGTTCATCATTTAATGTGAAACTCACATGTGATAATGAATTATCATTTACATGGTACATCTTTACCTCACTAATTATATACTTATAATTATTTCCCACTTATCATTTACATTATATCCCTTGGTCATTTATAGCCAAAATTATTTTATAAACTTTATATTATATTCCTTAATATACCATAATACATTATATTACCTAGTTCACTTCCTTGACTTATTAAATTACAAAACCAACCTTATCAATCCGGTATATATATTATACCCAACATTTAATAAATTACTAAATAACCACATAAAATTTTCCGATAATCATAATTGATCCCATTAACTTTACAACTTACAAAATACCATAAACTTTTATAATTCATTAAATACCCATTTAATTCTAACTCTTCATATATACTTCCATAAATTACATATTCACCCCAAAACTTTATAACTTAATATTTTATGTCATAAATCATTTTAACCCAAAGTTTTTGGTCAACACTTTGATCAGACTTAATTTCACAATTAATACTTTAATAAACCCATAAAATCTAAGTAATTCTCGGCCACACACTAAATTTCCCCATATTACAACATAGTCCCCAAGACTTTATTAAATGTTATTCTTAACACTTAAACAACTTATTTAAATCACCAAAATTCATAATATTAATTCCTACCTTATATTTATAATATAAATATACTAAACAAACCCTTTAATTTTCGGAAATCATTATTAGTACAACAAACAACAACCAAACTTCTCAAAATTTTATATTTTAGCCACAAACTTATTAAACTAAAAAGAACATAAAATCCCTAGACCCTTTCGGTTTTATTATATATGTAACACAATTAATTTTTTTGTGACTCAAGAGTATATCTTAAGGTAATAATCTTACCTTATATGTTATAAATTACTTTCTTGACAATATAACCTATATAGTTTTCGGTTTTAATTTATGTAATGATTATACATAATTTTTACAACCAAAGTTTGAAGCTTAAATTAAACTTAAACTTAATAACCTTATTTATATAAACTTACCCTTTATTCAAGACAATATTTGTACTTGATTTTCCTTGAATTTCCAAGCTCCTCAAATGCTTATTTGAAGTTGATAATTCGAACTCCTTGTATATATATAGGAGATTTATTCGTTAGACTTCTAACAAGAGTTTATAAGTAATATTTGTAGAAATTTTACAAGCATTTACCTTAGGAATTTATCAAGGTATTTTTGACACACCTTGAGATGATTGTAGATCAATTTTCCTTCATGAAATAATGAAGAGAGTATGGATTTAGAAGACATAATATTTTCGGACATGTTGGAGAAATTTGTTTAGGATCTTCAATATGAAATACCTTAGATTAACCTTGATTACTCCTTGAATTGATGTTGAATCAAGACAACTCCTTGGAGAATAATTGATGGCGAATTCTTGCAAGCTTGATAGGATTATTCTTGCTTCAAGACTTGATAGAGTTAACTAGGAAATTACATTAAAATGGTGTTTGGAATTATTACACCATTAATATAGCTTATTATCACTTAGGAATTAAATTAGGGAATGAAGAGAATGAGAAAAGAGAGCTTGGGAGTGATGGCTTACCAACCGTGAGTGAAGGCAAGGGGTGAATGGTGAGTTACGTAAGTTATAAGGCAATTACTTGTATAATTTTGTGTCATTAGTTAATGTATTAATTATTCTCATTTGATTAATCAACTTTACTACATAATTTCCCTAGATTGCTTAGACTCACGGCTGGTGGAGTTTATTAGGTTTGGTACTTTTCAATCATGTAACACTAATAACAAAAAGGGATGGTGGTAATTAAGCTTGGTTTTTTATGTATTATTTATCACTTATTGCTTATATGTAATTGGTTAGCTTTAGTTATAATTTTATTGAGCACTAACCTCTTCTCTTTTGTGCAGGTTGATCGTAAGGAAGACATATACGATTGGCATATCCAAATTAAGTTCCAAGTGGCTAAAGGAATGGCCATAATTGATTTAGTTTGTTATGTTATATACTAGTTTAGGCCTGTATTAAATAATTTAGTTGGTTAACTTTTCTTGCTTTTGTAGTATATTAATCGACACCACTTGGAGCAACACCACCATACGGTAATCTACTTAGCAAATTATAGATTTTGACCTATTAAACTAACTAATCTTATCTACATGCAGGTGTGTTCGTGGTCATCACTGGAGCAAATGGAGCAGCACCTAACATGCACTCACGGTAATGTAGTATCTTTCTTTATTTAGTATAGCTAACTTTGTTTCTTTGTTTTGCAGTGGTACAGATCGGCGCTCGGCCTCATGGAGCACTCAACAGGTGGAGATCGCATGACATGTAGTGGTATCCACTCAATTACCTTCTACATCTATAATCATGCATGTTAATTAATACTGCATCCTAACTCTTTTCCATGCAGTTATGCTCGTGCAGAAGTTAGCAACACACCGCCGCACCTCCCCTGCATTTACGGTGCTTATCTAGTTCATTAGATTAGGCTTGTTTTTAATAATTCTCACTAACCTGCTTTTGTCTTGCAGGAGGCAATCGGCTATCATGGGTAATCAGGAAGTCCACCCAGGTGTACTTACGTAGTGGAGCACCATTCAAAATGGCATATTCAATCTTGTAAGTTAACGGTTAAAGGAGTGGTCATAGATTTATTTTAGATTTCTTATTGTTGAATGATTATTTAACTTTATGATATTTATTAGCATGTTCATTTGTTTATCCTCTGCAGGTGGACTTCGAGGAGATGGAGCATATCGAGCAGCATTATTTGCTTGTATGCCCATGTTTTGTATGGAGTAATTATTACATGTTAGTTTTTACGTTTTTTTTTTTGTGTACGTGGTTTAGTGAGTTATTGATAACATTCTATTGTTGATTTTTTGCAGATGATACGGTGGAAGAGAGCTTCATTTAATGTCATGTGATATCCTACTAATTAATTTAGGTAGGAATGAGTCATTATGTAGAATGACATGTTTGAGATAAAACTAGCCAAAAAGAGACTGTAGATAATTGGGACTGATTTATCATTTGATTTTTATCCACTCAACTTGTACTAAGACCACACCAATATGTGCAATAGGTTTCCAGCATTTAATTGGCACTTTTTTATTATGGAAAAAGGTGCAAGTTTTTAGGGTAGAAATGCTGATTTTAGGTATCTTTTGTACTAAAAATCGCCCCCAATATATATATGAGTTTCAAGTTTTTATTACATTGTTTATATTCACCAATAATATACTGAAGTGTCACATTGAGTTTATAGGTTTATATAAACTTGTAACTCATTTTCGGGCTAAAGGGGCACTCCCGAACGTAACAGAGCTCTTGTAAGAAATTTCCCCCGATCTCTTTGTTTATTTTTGCAAACACGACATACTTGGCGATTAACTCTCTTTAGAATTTTTAATTTAGGGTAATTTTAGGAACCTCTAAGATCATATATCCTTTTTAGGGTTCGTACCACCTGGCCCCTCATCCTTTATGCATCCCTCCGGCCACTATGTTTTCTTGGGCCCCCTCGGGATTTTACTTCCTTAAAGTTATGTTATAATTTTTACTCTAATTCATCTAATCTGATGCACTTGTATTCCTTTGATCTGAATCATGATCCTTGGTTATAAATTCATAAAATTCATTCCTTACGAATTGTTTTCTTAGAGGTCGTTGCTTATACCGCTTATAGACTTAGGCATTAGGTTAAGCTTTTTTAACGTTCAAGTGTTTTATAATTTTTTCTTAGGGTTTTAATAAACCCCCAATTAATATTTATAATTCTTCAAATAATATTTATTTACTTATTTTAAATATTTAAATGTTAGGGGTATTTCAGTCTACCCCCCTAAAAGGACTTCGTCCCGAAGTCAAATTTATATTTGTTCATCCTATGGAATCAAGTTCCTCTTATCTATTCCCTGTATACCTATCATTCTTGGGTGTCAATATTGTATTGACACTACTATATTCCATCACTACTACTCTGAGTGTATATAATTCCTATAGACAATATTCTTTATTCGTGATAATAATATATCACTGCATAATAACTTAATAAATACTGTAACAATGCGTATTCCAACTTCCTAGCTATCCCACTCGGTCATCACTGCACAAGTGCAATACCAAATCCTCAGTCCTACAGAGTGCAGAGGCGTAAACCCTTGGCATTGAATCTCTTGTGTGATTGTAGGAATAAATATAAATACTGTCAAATAATTAAGTGCTAATAAACATTCAAGTGTTACATAGAACACACAAATAATCATTCAATTGTCACATAGGACATATCATAAATCACCAAATGTCACATAGGACATAACCATCTAATTAATTGCACACATGCGCAACAACAATCAAACACAAATAACCATACACAAGAATAATATAGACTGCAGATATGCAAGTCGCATTTGGTGCTCTACCCCCCTTAAAAAGGGTTACGCCCACGTACCCCTACAAGTATTCACAAAACGAAAAGAAAATTGTTGGATACTTGTCTCGCATGGAGTCTTCTAACTCCCATGTCGCCTCTTCAATGTCGTGAGTTTACCACAGAGTTTGACCATTCTAATGGTCTTATTCCTTGTCTCCCTAATGTTGGACTTTAACATGCGAACTGGGGTCTCCTCCTATCTAGGTGTAAGATTTAGCTGAGAAATGTGGAACACATTGTGCACTCTCCCTAGCTTAACATATAAGTCTAATCTGCAGGCTAATGGGCCCCACTCGCTCCGTAATAAGGTACGGTGCCACACACTTCGGCTAAGCTTGCTCTTCTGCCCTAAATTTAAAGGTTCCCTTCAAGGTGAAATTTAAGGAAGACTCGATCGCCTATTGCGAACTCGAGATCTCTCCTATGGACGTCAGCATATGACTTCTGTCCTACGAGGTATATTCCTCAAAATCTATCTATTTCCTTGACATGTTCCTTAGTGCATTAGTATGCTTTTGTATCTGAATCCCGTATGTATGGGTGAAGGTGATCCATATCTTGTATATTTTTCAGTATTATTTCATAACGTGTTTAAACTAGTTGTGTATAACACACTCCATCAATCTCCTCTTAGTTGTAATCGTTGGCGCTCGTGTGTTGTATTAATATTGGCATTCTCAAAATCCTTTCTTTAGGTTATCATCTTGTGATTCCGGTATTGAGTTTACTGTCGCCATATACGTCTTCATTTCCAATGTAGAGTATGAGCTACGGTCGAGCCGTGCATCTTATATATATTATAGAATATTTCTTTATGTTATGGTTCACCTGCTATTGGTAGTATATATACGATTATTATCGTTTGTTCATCAGGTATACCACAGTAGGGTTCCTGTTAAGGTTTCTAACAAGTGTAGTTTCCTCTCAATTAAACATGTTATTGCTGTTGTGAATCACTCTGGTGAGTATTAGTATAATGTTCATACACTCTATATTCTACCATGTTTATAGGTAGCTAGGTTCCCTTTTAATTAATATATTGGTTTTAATTCACAAAGAAAGACATGGAAGTCGATCTTCCCTTTCAGATGGCAATTTGGCCATAATTTAGAAGGTAGCTTGAGAATACTGTTATTATAGGTAATTTTCTCTTGATCTCGTATTTGATTTATTAACACGGTTCATGGGATAATAATAGTTAATATCTCCCTCATAATTGACTATTTTCTCGTCATATGCGGAGTTGTTTTAGCTATTTAATCTCCCTCGGGGTAATCTAGACAATTAAACTCTTAACTTACACCTTCCACAACTAATGTACTTCATTTATTAAATCTTTTTATTAAATTTAGGAATAAATACCTACTTATCACAGAAATATTTGTGACCACTTGTAAGGAGTCTCTGGAATCATCCAACTCTGACGGGTCAGCATCAGTGTTGAACTATCCTTCCACACCATTTTGTGTTTGGTTTTCCCTTGATCTGACCAGGATCAAGTTCGACCTCCCACGTCAATATCAAACAATCACATAATTGTCATTTCCAATTTTTTTATCTTATTAGACTTTGTGACGTGGTGAGTACTACATTTTCTCCTGATCAATATACTACTATTCCAATAACTGTTATAACCTATACTTGAATCTAGGGTATTACCAAAATCCCAGAACAATATTCCTTTGATCAAATCATCAAGCGGGAAGCCAGTTTTTCCTCTTGGCATTAAAATAAATTCTTATTAAAGCATTTGGCTCATACTGTCTAATAACTATATCCATCAATCATTTTGACTCTTAAATCCATCATGCAAGTAATAAATTCCGTCATGGACTTGCATACTTTTGAATACTCTCTTCACTTTAAAAGGCTTATCTAGTATTTCTCTTATCAGGGCTTGATTATTGCCTATACTTGATTATCATCTGTTGGAGCAAAGACAGTCACATTTAGACCTCAAGAAAGTTTTCATGACTCCATCCACATTATAGTCCCATAAAGTATCATTTTCTCCACTTAAAGTTTAGCTTTTTCCTTATTCCATCTAAAATCCATAAATCAGGTGAATCATATGTTCACCCTAGTCACGTATCTCTTAATATTAGTACCATCTCAAACTAAGGATTTCCAGTTTGAATTCTACTGTTTAGTAACAGGACAATCAAGGCTTACTGTTTGTGTCTATCTCTTAGAAACGTGGTTAATCCACTAGCTCAATAGCTTCAAAAATAAGTCGGTTAGGTATGTCAAACAGAGGATTTAGAATCACAGGTTTAGTGTATAACGTTAAGACGCTTTACGTATAAAATAATGGTTACAAACCTAGGGTATGTTTCCCTACTTTTATATTTAATTTACACTCATTTTTGTGTATATATTGTTTCACACACTCTTATATAACTTACACTCACTCTCAGTGTATGTATTAGTTTAAGCCTTTGGTATAACTGACACTACCTTTACTGTAAGTGTCAAGGAAAGTCGTTTGTTATCATGTTTATACTAGAGTTTATATTACATATGTTTTAACCTTAGTTGATTTACTGTGATCTTTTATTCGCATTCATAATTTGAGCTGTCATAGTAGACATATGCTCGTATATATTCATAAGGTTAGTATAGGATATGTGTCTCAAAATAGGGTAGGTATATTTAATGATACTTTAGCCCTCTGAAATGTATCAATACTCCCATGTTTTAGGTTATAACCTCCAATTATATTTATACATATATAGCATTTGGTTGTACTAATTAGATAATTCTCCCCCACTTTAGAAAATATATTTCAAGATTTGTTCTCTCTTTTTTTTTTTTTATTGAGAGTCCAGCGTTGTTATATGTTGGTACTAGCTGAGACCCTTGGTATTTGCTCAGGTATTTCAAAACCCGTGCTTATCCATTATGGATGTTTAGTTATATTTTTGAGATTCTATTTCTCAATTGTCATACTTCAAGGTTTCTCACTATCTTCTCTCAAAGTTTATAAGAGATTGTAAGATTTCCTAGACTCGCACTGAGCGGTACGCTCGGTGCCTGGGTATCCCATAAAATTTCAGTGTTTGCTCTTTACGTGAGCTCTTTGACAGTTTTAGTCTTAAGTATTTATATTACTTAATGTATTCCCGTTCATGACATCTGCTCGTCATTTAGGCAGGTCATAATTTGTAGTTAAGTATTTCTTAAATAGGATCATACATAGTCCAGTACTTGGCATCATGCCTCTAAATATTCCCACCTTCGCTCATAGGCTCAGGTGACCTCAATCTCATAGGTAGGAAAAATAATATCAAAGTATCCTATTAGGTGAGAGGTACCCAAGTTAGGTCCCTCTAATTTTGATACTTATTAATCACATATAAGTCTCATCGACTGATACTATAAACACATATTTATGCATCATGCATTTAGTTTAGTTCTAGGCTTACCGGTTTCGCGCTGAGCGCTCGCCTCAGCGCCTGGAGTTCCCACTGTGTACAGGATTTTTTCTTCATGGAACTATCTCCTTTCCTTTCAACTCCCGGATGAGGATGGCTATTCTGCCGGTCCCTAGTATAGGTGTTGTTTTGTGGTGCTGGCCTTCTCTGGGTCCGCCCGTTTCAGCAGCTGTTGTTCTCTGTGAACTGTTAGCTCCCTTGTAAACTCGACTTCCTGGATTGAAAAAGCATTCATAATCCCTGTGACCTTCCTTTTGCAATAGCGGCACTCCACCTTCCTTCCTGCGCAATCTACGCCTGGGTGATCCTTTCCACAACGTTTTCAACAATAGTGTCGTCGGTTTGGCTTATTGCCTCTAGGTGGTGCTGTTCTCATTGGCCGAGCATCAATAGCTGGAGCTGGTCAGACGAGGGACCTGCTCCTTCGTCTTCTGACCATGGAAGTTCCTCTGTCCCTTCCTCTTTCAAAGGATTTCTTCTGCTTCTGCAGTAACCGCCAGAGTGGCTCTATCCTCATCTCCTTCAGTATTCTTCTTTTTCTTTCTTCCTGCTTCCGTCGGAGTAGTCGACTCCTGGTATATAGTTCATCAACTGGTGCACCGTGCGCAGTACTCGTCGACTGTTTGTCTCCCTTGGATTAAGGTCTTGATCTCCTGCTTTTCCTCTGCTTTATGTGTTCGGGTAGTACTTCTCCCGCAACACTTCTACGAAGCTTGTCCAATCAAATTCCGGTGTAGCTCTACGGTGGCCCTTAATAGTCCGCCACCAATTGTCAGCTTCGCCTTCAAGTTGTATGCGGCGATGTCGACCTTTGATCTTCTGGAACTCGGACAGTTTGAACGCCTTCTGGTGCTCTGCAATGAACTTCTCCAATGTGGCGGGGTCCGGTTCCCCTGAATAAGTTGGTACTTCGCGTCTGCAATGCGCTTCAACCAGTTGGTTTTTTGGGCCGCGGCGGGTGGGGTATGGCTCCCGTAAATGGTACTCCTAGTTCCTGGTGCGAAAGTTGCCATGGCTGCTGTTAAGTCTTGTACTGTTGGAACATCCGCCGGTGTCTCGCTACTGCGTCCACTGCTGTCTCCTCGTGGTCCTTCGCTGGTCGACATCTAAGATAGTATATTTTTATTTCTACTCGGTTGCTACACCGTATAACATACACAATCAAAAACATGTAAGTAAGCTAACTACTAGCAATAAAATATCCCTAGGGTTTTTCTTTCTAGGTCGCGAATCCTCACGGACGTTTCCCGTAACCCAATATTCCTATGCTCATTGTCCTAGACTCAGTATCTTTCATCAGAGCGGTACTCCGCTCTGATACCACTTTTTGTAACACCCCTAATCTTAAACCTGTAATGACGTCATAACTCGTAGCATAATAAATAGCAAATCGCAGCGGAAAATAAAACTATCTAACCTTGGTGTTACACGCCGTCACTCACCCTTGTGAGTAACAAGGCATCCTTACTCTTTCCAACATTACAACTTCTCACGCTGTGATGAACAGATACTGAGCACTCTACTTATTACAAACCAAATCCAACTAAATGAGCAACTAACTGAAATACAACAAACCCAAAATATAACACATAACAATCCACAAGTGTTTATAAAAACACAGCGGCTACCCTGTTCCCCGCACTCCGGCTTGTGTATTCTTCAGTGACCTGAAATGTTTGGCCCAATGAAGGGCTCAGCAAACTATGCTGGTATGCTAAATGTAGTCCTAAGTCTTCTAGATTCCTTAAGTCGTTTAGCCATCTTGATATTAGATTCTTTACATGAAATACCGGTTTACAATAATAACAGTAACAACTGTAAACACTTAACAAACACATAACAATCCACCTGTAAACGCAGTGTACAATAGTACACAACCAATAACCACACAACAATACCACACACACAATAACAATAATCACCATTAGTAAACCATAACAATAATCAAACGAGATACACGTATTCAACTGTACTTGTTAGTTAGTCACTTGGCTCTTATCCTTTAAACCAATCATTTACCTTTCCCAATTATTTTTACCTCAAGTGTCATGTTAAGACAAACTTTAAATTGTGGACGAATGTCCCCTGGGTTCCAATGGAACCGTTACCAACGGACCTTCTGGCCCTGGATAAATATATGTAATGACCGATCCGGTCGAACCTGTGCACCTACGGCAGTGCCCTCCGCCATCCCCGAATGTGGCTGATGGATTTCGAGTGACTCCATTATAGTCCCTCGTTGTGATCACAATGCGCAACCAGAAGGTCGGAACGATCTGGATTCCTCTCTTATAAGTTAGCCCTTTTTGTCAGTGACACAATAACCAATATTTGAATTAAGACCTTAACATTTGACCATTGTTAGGTTCAATAATACCTAGAGGTCAGTTAGTCTTTTTTTTTTCCAGTTTAGATGTGTAAACTTTAGTCACAAGACATTCGCGCGTAAAATTCAACGCAACAGTTTGGGCAATCCCACATACAATATCAATCACATAAAATCATAGATATCTTCTTAAACATTTAAACACACAATGTCTGGACCTTAGGATAATCCTTAGGACATTCAGACCACACAATTAACATACCGTTCACCAAGAACTGCTAGCTTGACAAACTCCTGTTCAGTAGTCCCTTCCCGTACGCTGTTATTTAGACATGCAATACCGGGTAGTATTAATATCACTATTCACTAAATATTACAGTACTGTCACTGTAGTGTTTATACTCGTCGTATAATAACTCTGTATGTTATTTATTTTTCCCCTGTTATTTTAACAGTGGTTCTAGATAACCTAGTTCATTATTTAATGTGAAACTCACATGTGATAATGAATTATCATTTATATGGTACATCTTTACCTCACTAATTATATACTTATAATTATTTCCACTTATCATTTATATTATATCCCTTGGTCATTTATAGCCAAAATATTTTATAAACTTTATATTATATTCCTTAATATACCATAATACATTATATTACCTAGTTTCACTTCCTTGCCTTATTAAATTACAAAACCAACCTTATCAATCCGGTATTTATATATTATACCCAACAATTTATAAATTACTAAATAACCACATAAAATTTTCCGATAATCATAATTGATTCCCCATTAACCTTTACAACTTACAAAATAACCATAAACTTTTATAATTCATTAAATACCCATATTAAATTCTACTCTTCATATATACTTCCATAAATTACATATTCAACCCCAAAACTTTTATAAACTTAATATTTTTGTCATAAATTCATTTTTAACCCCAAGTTTTTGGTCAACCTTTGATCAAGACTTAATTTCACATAATACTTTAATAAACCCATAAAATCATAAGTAATTCCTCCGGCCACATCCTAAATTTCCCAATATTACAACATATTCCCCAAGACTTTATTAACTGTTATTCTTAACATTAACACTTATTTAAATTCAACCAATTCATAATATTAATTCCTACCTTATATTATAATATAAATATACTAAACCAAACCTTTAATTTTCGGAAATCATTTTATACACCCAAACTTCTCAAAATTTATATTTTAAGCCACATAACTTATTAAACTAAAATAAACTACATAAAATCCCTAGACCCTTTCGGTTTTATTATATATGTAACACAATTAATTTTTTTGTGACTCAAGAGTATATCTTAAGGTAATAATCTTACCTTATATGTTATAAATTACTTTCTTGACAATATAACCTATAGTTTTCGGTTTTAATTTATGTAATGATTATACATAATTTTTACACCAAAGTTTGAAGCTTAAATTAAACTTAAACTTAATAAACCTTATTTATATAAACTTACCCTTTATTCAAGACAATATTTGTACTTGATTTTTCCTTGAATTTCCAAGCTCCTCAAATGCTTATTTGAAGTTGATAATTCGAACTCCTTGTATATATATAGGAGATTTATTCGTTAGACTTCTAACAAGAGTTTATAAGTAATATTTGTAGAAATTTTACAAGCATTTACCTTAGGAATTTATCAAGGTATTTTTGACACACCTTGAGATGATTGTAGATCCATTTTCCTTCATGAAATAATGAGAGAGTATGGATTTAGAGACATAATATTTTCGGACATGTTGGAGAAATTTGTTTAGGATCTTCAAATATGAAAATACCTTAGATTAACCTTGATTACTCCTTGAATTGATGTTGAATCAAGACAACTCCTTGGAGAATAATTGATGGCGAATTCTTGCAAGCTTGATAGGATTATTCTTGCTTCAAGACTTGATAGAGTTAACTAGGAAATTACATTAAAATGGTGGTTGGAATTATTACACCATTAATATAGCTTATTATCACTTAGGAATTAAATTAGGGAATGAAGAGAATGAAGAAAAGAGAGCTTGGGAGTGATGGCTTACCAACCGTGAGTGAAGGCAAGGGGTGAATGGTGAGTTACGTAAGTTATAAGGCAATTACTTGTATAATTTTGTGTCATTAGTTAATGTATTAATTATTCTCATTTGATTAATCAACTTTACTACATAATTTCCCTAGATTGCTTAGACTCACGGCTGGTGGAGTTTATTAGGTTGGTACTTTTCAATCATGTAACACTAATAACAAAAGGGATGGTGGTAAATTAAGCTTGGTTTTGTTTATGTAATTATTTATCACTTATTGCTGTATAATTGGTTAGCTTTAGTTATAATTTTATTGAGCACTAACCTCTTCTCTTTTGTGCAGGTTGATCGTAATGGAAGACATATACGATTGGCATATCCAAATTAAGTTTCCAAGTGGCTAAAGGAATGGCCATAATTGATTTAGTTTGTTTATGTTATATACTAGTTTAGGCCTTGTATTAAATAATTTAGTTGGTTAACTTTCTTGCTTTTGTAGGTATATTAATCGACACCACTTGGAGCAACACCACCATACGGTAATCTACTTAGCAAATTATTAGATTTTGACCTATTAAACTAACTAATCTTATCTACATGCAGTGTGTTTCGTGGTCATCACTGGAGCAAATGGAGCAGCACCTAACATGCACTCACGGTAATGTAGTATCTTTCTTTATTTAGTATAGCTAACTTTGTTTCTTTGTTTTGCAGTGGTACAGATCGGCGCTCATGGAGCACTCAACAGGTGGAGATCGCATGACATGTAGTGGTATCCACTCAATTACCTTCTAACAATCATGCATGTTAATTAATACTGCATCCTAACTCTTTTCCATGCAGGTATGCTCGTGCAGAAGTGGAGCAAACACACCGCACCTTCCCTGCATTACGGTGCTTATCTAGTTCATTAGATTAGGCTTGTTTTAATAATTCTCACTAACCTGCTTTTGTCTTGCAGGAGGCAATCGGCTATCATGGGTAATCAGGAAGTCCACCCAGGTGTACTTACGTAGTGGAGCACCATTCAAAATGGCATATTCATCTTGTAAGTTAACGGTTAAAGGAGTGGTCATAGCTTAATTTTAGATTTCTTATTGTTGAATGATTATTTAACTTTATATATTTATTAGCAACATGTTCATTTGTTTTTCCTCTGCAGGTGGACGTTCGGAGGAGATGGAGCAGATCGAGCAGCATTATTTGCTGTATGCCCATGTTTGGATGGAGTAATTATTACATGTTAGTTTACGTTTTTTTTTTTTTTTTTTGTACTAGTGGTTAGTTGATAACAATTCTATTGTTGATTTTATTGCAGATGATACGGTGGAGAGAGCTTCAATTTATGTCATGTTGATATCCTACTACTAATTAATTTGGTAGGAATGAGTCATTATGTAGAATGACATGTTTGAGATAAAACTAGCCAAAAAGAGACTGTAGATAATTGGGACTGATTTATCATTTGATTTTTATCACACTATATTGTACTAAGACCACACCAATATGTGCAATAGGTTCCAGCATTTAATTGGCACGTTTTTATTATGGAAAAAGGTGCAAGTTTTTAGGGTAGAAATGCTGATTTTAGGTATCTTTTGTACTAAAAAATCGCCCCCATATATATATGAGTTTCAAGTGTTTAATTACATTGTTTATAGTCAACAATAATATACTGAAGTGTCACATTGAGTTATTAGGGTTATATAAACTTGTAACTCAATTTTCGGGCTAAAGGGGCACTCCCGAGGTAAAGGAGCGTTAAGAAATTTCCCCCGAGCTCTTTGTTTATTTTTGAAGAAATAACTTGGGAATCCTCTTTAAAATAATTAATAATAATTTTAGGAACGCTAAGAATATTTTTTAGGGGTTCGTGCCACCTTGGCACTCCTCTTATGCATTCCCCGGCCCCTACGGGCCCCACATCGGGAACTTCCGAGAACTTTGTATTTTTACTCAGTTCTAACTGAGAACTTGTATCTTAAAGATCATAAATGATCCTTGGTTAAATTCATATAATATTCATAGCTTATATAATTGTTTAACTTCAGGTCGGGCTTATAACGCTCGTTTATGACCTTAAGGAATTTAGGTGCGTTTTTAACGTTCAAGTGTTTATAATTTTTTCTTAGGGTTTAATAAACCCCCAATTAATTTTATAATTCTTCAAATAATATTTATTTACTTATTTTAATATTTAAATGTTAGGGGTATTTCATCTGCACTCTGTATGACTGAGTGTTTTGGTATTGCACTTGCGCGGTAATGATCGAGTGTGATAGCTAGGAAGTTTGGGTAATGTCAATTGTGATGGAGGAACAAGAATTATGGTGTGATAAAACCGATGCATAAGAGAAGCACGGTCGTACCAATCAAAGGGTACTTGATTGGCATAAGTGACTACAATAACACGATTGTTAAATATCGGTATGGAATATACCTCAAGTGTTGGAAATAAACGACAGAGTACTACACAATAGGTAGTAGCTCAAACGTAACCGACAGTAAGTCGGAAGAAATTAAGTAAATCAGTGTGGAATACAGTAAATTATCATGGAAGTAAATAGAAAGTTTGTAACTCACCGAACTCGCTCTTGGTAAGAAATACCACGCGTCGGTTGAGAAATCGTTATTACCAAGATGAAGGTGATAATCGAAGATATACAATACAGTAAGAATAATGAAGGGGGCAAACTAAGCTCGAAGTTATCAAAAGTCGCGCAGCAGAAACTAGTGAGCCAACGATTCAAGAGTTGGATGTGCGTTGTGAACATGAGTGAATGGCAATTATTAACGCCTAGAAGTTTCACAGGCCAAATCGAAACTAGTTATGAATTAAATAAGCTCTAAGGAGAATTCTTCGTTAGGGACTAAACCGCCAATATGGCTAAGACCCTCAAACCAGAACACATTATGTAATAAACCGCGTGGAGATAAATCACTTCACGATGGTAGGGCGTTACAAACAAATGGGTAAGTGATTGATTACGTGGGTGTAATCCCTTTTAAGGGGGTAGAGCGCGAAACCGTTTAGTGTGTTTTTCCGTACAAGTGTACGTGAACTATGGTGTGCATAGCACAAAATGATTTGTTTTGATGATTGGTGCGTGTCTTACATAATCATATGCATTCATTCATGGTTTAATTATGGTAATTGCGCACAGAAGATGCGAATACCATGGTAACAAGTGTGTTATTTTGTTAATAGATGTGTGTGAAAGTACAGATATAAGGGAGAAAAGAAACTCCCAGGGAACTAAAACCCCGACTATGTATGTTCATATAATACTAAATGTAAAACCATGTATTGTATTTTGATAAAATTATATATATACGGTATTAACACCGATATAGAACCTAGTAAGAATAAAAATTCCCTAGGTAACTCGGATTAAGTTGAATTTGGGTGATGATTGATAGACGGAGTTCTATCCCTTGGAGACGTAATGATTATGACTAGATGGATTAAAAGATAGAAAATGGTACATGCTTGAATTAGCTGTTGTTTTGAAAATGAAGTGGGAGGTGAAACTTGATTATCATGAGATCAAGGGAAGCCGAACACAAATTGGGGTGGAAAGATAATTCAACACTGATGCTGATCACATCAGGGTTGGATGAATCTTGAAACCCCCTATAAGTGGTCACAAATAATCACATCAAGAATATGATGCAGTTAACAATAATTGGACTTGGAGTTGTATTGAGTTTTCAAAAGAGTTTTAAATTGGGTTTCAAATTTTCAATTGGTACTTTCAAGACTTCAAGACTTCATTAATATCTCTAAGATTCTTAAGTGGTATTTTCAAAGGAAGGACTACTTTTACGTGACCTTGTAAAAAGGATCTTCAATTGGTATTTTCCAATAAAGGATTTCATTCTACTTAACCTCATATAGAGTATTTTCGTATTACTTGCTCACGAGCTGAGGACGTATGAGCCTTTGTCTTCGGACCGGTGACATGAGAAGTATATTTTAAAGATGTATGCAATTGTTTTGATCTCCCAAAGGAACGGGGACCAGAGTGTCCATCGTGACCGGTTCTGCGGGATCACAGTGTATATGTACTCAACATGGGTCTCGAACCCATGAAGAGATGGAAAGGAATTTCTGGTTGATATACATGCTAAGACATGTGTGTGGTATGTGTAATAATTATTATTTTGACCTATGTGTCTAAAGGTTGTTATGTTATCAAGACCTAAGTGTCTAAATGTTGTTATGTTACCCAGACCTAAGAGTCTAAGGGTTGTTATGTTGGAACAATATTGTTAAGGTAGCCGGACCATCAAGTCCGAGATTACTATGTAAGTATGTTATATATGCATAGATGTGGATGTGTTACCCGGACCGTTAAGTCCGAGGTTGTGATGTAAAGTATGTTTGTTATGGAAGTTTATGTTGCAAGTAATCCCTGTGTTCTAATTCAAATGACGCTAGGGAAGTGTGAACTTTGAGGACGAAGTTCTTTTAAGGGGGGTAGATTGAAATACCCCAAACCTTATTGTGCTAATTAATTATGTAATTATAATTTTCTAAGGCTAATTAAGTCCTTAAGATCATTGGTGAAGAAATGAAAACCAAAAAGAAAAAGAAAATGCGTAAAAGTCACAAAACGTGAAAATGCGTATTTAATTATTTTAGGAGGTATATAACCTTCACCAGGGTTATAAATATATTTTATACCCTAATTACACACTAAGAACATGTGGGAAAAATTCCGGAAGAAAACGGATCTAAAGAATGCGTTAAAACGCTAACGGAGCCTTAAAGCGCGTTTTTCAAGAAAACCCGAAAACGTGACTTTAAATGGTCAAAAGACCCCGTAAAAATTATAGTTGATCCTATAACTATAAATAAACATTAATGGGAGTATAACAACCATTAAAATTAATTAAACGAGGAAATTCCGGAAAACGGACCCGGTTAGTGAATAGTGCTAAAACCGGGTAAATAAACGAGCGTTTCTGTAAGAAAATGAAAAACGCTCCAGCATGTGTTACTGTAAGGGGGCCGGTTTTAATAATATGTTAATTAGCTCTCTCACACTCTTGACTAGTTAGCTAGTTAAATAAGTCAAAAAGCAATAAAACAAAAAGTAACTTATAACCCCCACCTACACTCTCTCTCCTCCTTTATTTTCTTTTCCCTTCTCTCTTTCCTCTCTTTCCTCTCTTTCTTCCTCCCATCGTTTTTTTTCCTCCTCCCTCTCGCTGTGCAGAATGACAATGGAGCCCCATGGCCTCCTCCACTTCTCCTCCTTGTCCAAGCTAGCTCCAAGCTTAAATCACAAAAATAATTACATATTTGTGATCCCCTCATCAAGCTCTATCATTCCCTCTTTTCAAAATTCGAAAAGGATGAGTTCCATTCCCATGGGTTTTCCCCATTTGAAGAGAAAATAACACCAATGTGTAGCTTGGAGCCTCCACTTTCAAACAAGGTAAAAATCTCATTGAAAAATTCGTTTTTGTTCTTCCTCCTATGGTAGCCGATTTGCCTCTCTCTCTTACCTTGTTTTCTTCTTGGTTTTGAGCTCCATTTCAACCCTCCAATGGTGGAGTAATTCCCTTCCTGATTCAAGGGTGAGAACCCCTCTCAAAAATCTCCAAAGGTAAAACCCTATCTTGTACTCTAAGCCCTTTTGTTGAATTAAGATTTCCTAAGAGTTTAGATAATTAATGGGATGTATTTTGTGTTTCTTGAATGTTGGGATGGAGTTTTGAAACTCCATTCCTTCTTGACCTATTTTGAGGAGATGAGGAGCAAGAGGAGAATTAATGTGAGACTTGTAAATTAAGGTAAGAAATCTACCTTAAGGCTTGTTTTTATATTGCTTTAGGTTTTGGGATGGGTAATTAAAATAATGAACCAAAAATAAGAGAGGCAATGTATTTTAGTAAGGTTGGTGGAAGTTTATGAAATAACAAAAGAAGTTTCATGTGCACTGTTGTGCTTAAGTGTAACAGGAAGAATGGAAAACTTGTATAAATTGACAAGAATTGAATGGTGAGTTTGATTAACGATTTGATGAGGTTTAGTCAGTGTTTTAGTTTGTTTAAACATGTAGAAAACATGTGGAAAGTTTAGGAAATGATTAGAGGTGAATTACGGGTTGAAAACTGATCAAAAACTATAAATTTTGACAGTTCCAGGGTTGGTCCGGGTTTGCAAATCGGTACGCAAACCCGGACCATAGCAAAAACATGGCAGAAGACCATCCCAGGGGGTGGTCCAGGTTTGTAAACCCAGACACAAACCCGGACCACATGAAAAATTGTCCAGAAAGTGAAATCCGAGGTTGGTCCGGGTTTGTAACCCCGGACACAGACCCGGACCATGCTAAAAACTTACCAGAATGTGTTTTAAAGTGTTGTTTTGATGGGGAAGTGAATGTTAATGGTTTTAGATGTTTATTAGGCCTTGTTTGATGAGTTTTAAAGGCCTTAAAGGTGTGAACAAGTGTTAGGTTGGATGTGAGAAAGTTGTGAGTTTAAGTACACAAAGCTAAACCGAAACAACGGGATAACGGGTTAAGTACGGGAGTAATAGAAATTTAAATACCGTAAGATTTTGATGTTAATGAAAATATTTGAAATAATACCAGTTGTTGGAAAACTACCCGGGGAGCGTGATGTGACGCGTTGGAGTAAGTCCTCGGGAACACGGTAGAGTAACCCATGGTGTAAGGTATGGTTTTCTTGCAACCTGTGTCCTACCGGATTACACCGGCTTGGATGCCCATGTGTTTTTTCTGTGTGTTTGCCATCTTGCAAGATAAAGCATGAAATGAGTTTATAGTAATTCATTATTGTGGCGTAATTAATTCCGATACCGCTTAACCCTAGTTATGTATTAAATAATAGTTAACCGACCTTAGGTTCACATAAGAGATCGGTATTCGGAATAAACGTCCCAACCCACGGGAACGTTCTAACTACGGCTATCCGTGTGTTAGTGTATGTCGTGATAAGTGTGATGTATGTGACTTGTTTAGTATGTTTGTTATTGGATACTATTATCCGTGTTGTTGAAATGGGATGCGATTCCCTTATGTGATTAACAGAGTTAGTAAAACTATGTGATGTATGTATGTGATAAGTTCCATAAAGGAACCTTTAACTAATAAGTATATGTTATGTATGGTGAGGAATCCGGTCGTTCCGGTCGCGCGCTTATTGTTTGGGAGTTGATGTATATATGTGAATTAACTCCCATCCTGTTATGTTAGGGTTGTTTTCCTTCATTGGATTTCGACCTCCCATTAGCTTAGCCAAAGCTTACCTACCCAACTTCCAATCGGGTAGGGGGAAATCATGTTTAATGTTGGTAGGGTGTTGATGCCTAAGTTCGCTTCGACTCCCTCTTTATTATGTTACTTTCCTCCTTGAATTCCAACCACCCACAAGCTTAACCAAGGCTTACCTACCTCATCATTATTGGAGTTAGGGGAAATTGTGCAAGGTGTGATCGGTCCTATATGAGGCCGCCACACCTAAGTAAAGAAAATGTATGTATGTTGTGCTCGGGCTTCTATCACCCCGGCACTCCCTAAGTAAAGTTTATGTTCTCTAAGAAGAATGGAACTAAGTTGTGTGTATGTTATCAGGTGAAGTGTATGGTTATGTTGTGTGTGCTAATCTTGTGTTTGTGTCCTACTAATGGATGTTTGCTTTTAAGCATGAAGTATGTGTGTAGTTGTGTATGTTTAAATAAAATCAATCGCATGCTAAGACGACAATTAGTTGTGCGTGGCCCGGTAGCATGCGGGCTGCGGGATTACCATACCAGCAAAGGTGCTGAGCCCCTTGGGGGCCACCCTTTTCTTCTCTTTCCTATTTCAGGTACAAGGAACTGGAGGCCGTTCGAGAGTAGGACGGGGTAGTTGATTGTATGTGGGTAGTCATGAAAATTGTGGATGTGATGTAGGTGTAGTAAGACCGAAATTGTATCGGCGTTAGTTGGTAATTACTCGGTACAGTTGTAATGTAAGTGTATAATGAATGTTGAACATGGAACGGGATTAATGTGTAGTTGCTCGGGAGTTTAGTCCATCAGACCGGTACGATGTATGTATGTTAGCCTTGTTAGTCACGTGGGTGGCTAACGGCGTGTAACACCAAGGAGTTAAGTTATGTTGTGAGTTATGATTTCCGCTGCAAGTGTTGTTAAGTGTGTTGTTGTAGTTGGGGTGTTACAAATTAGGCTTGAGGATTTTTACCTCACCATGCCTTACTCAACTACTCATGTACTACCCACTCCCTTGGGTACTCTTACTCCCAAACTCAACAAGGTCTGCAACACTCAACTCAATCCCCTACTCAACTCGAATTCTCAAGTCCCACAAGTCGCAACTCAATTCTCAATACTCGCATACTCGATTCCATACTCAATACTCAAGTTCCCAAATACCCAATGCTCAAGGTACATGTTAAGTCGATCTCACGACCTCCGGGCAGGGTCATACACAAGACCCACCACCGGGCTCAAATACAAATAGGGAAAATACCCAATGCTCAAGGTACATGTTAAGTCGATCTCACGACCTCCGGGCAGGGTCATACACAAGACCCACCACTGGGCTCAAATATAAATAGGGCTATACAGTTAGCTCCTCAGATACTCAAATGTCCGGTTCACTACCGGACTACTCAAATTCCCACCACTCCTCTCTCGGAGTCAATTCACAATCTCAAGGATTAGCCTAGAAGTATCTCTCTCGATAGCATCTAATGTCTTAGGGAATTCCTCAATGTGTAGTATTCTAAGATTTAAGGTTTCAACCAACTTATTGAATACTCTCTTGTTCGGGACATTGCTCATGTTAGTCGGTTCCTCTCATTGGGGTTCGACTATATTTCTAAGGGGTTTGGTGATCCCTTGCCATTCATTACTTTACTCAAGGTTCGTATTTCGAACAACTTTCCAATCCTCTAGTTAGAGGTTACTTATACTTCCACTAGTATTTATCGTGTGGTTTAGTCATTTCGGTTCTCTAACCGTTATCGGGAGATTACTTCTCCCGTATACCTTCTCACGTTCGAATGTGTTCATAGGTTTATGTTACCGTGTATGGTTCGATAGATGTAGTGTGTTCCACCTTTTATTAGTTCACGCTTGACTCTTTCTACGAGTCTCAACTCACACAAGACTCAACTATGAGTCGCACTACCACATGCAATCACATTCACATTCCACATTTCATGAATTATACAAACTTCAGTTTAATCAACAATCCAACCACAAGCAATATCATACAAACACAAGGGAGTACACACAATCCGATTCGTGCATTTATCTTGTTAGGTGATCACACAATCAAACAAGCACACAAATCGGGGTAACCAAGTTAGGATACAGAGCATGAGGAAATCATACCTTACACCATGGTTTAACTTTACCGGGTCGCCTCACATTGCTCGTGTTCATACTTGATCCACTGATAATGTTTCGAACATTATTATTAATACTATGTTCATACGATACACAAATAATTACTACTCCCCGTACTTACCCCATTGACCCGTTATTCTTAGTTTTTCTCTTGTGTGCTTAACTTTCTTTCCTTCATTATTCTAGCACTAATGTCTTACCTATACACATATATATGTGTGTATGTATATATATATACGCGTATGTATATATATGTATGTATGGGTATAAGTATATATATATATATATATTATATATGCATGTATGTATATATATATATATATTTAATTTGATTTTAATTTTAATTTTATTTTTATAAAGGCCGACCGACCCACTCTGGGTAGGTCGCCTGGGTGGGTCGGCTGCAGAGAGTACCCGGGTTACAGAATTTAGTCCGACCGACCCAGGCTAGGGTAGGTCGCCTGGGTGGGTCGGCTGCAGAACCCCTTTTTAATTATCTACTTTGAATTTTAAATTCACCTCAATTCTCACCCAATCTTTTCCTAATCATTTCCACATGTTTCCTACATGTTTAAACACTAATTAAATCCTCTAATTCACCTTAGTTCATCAATCAAATTCATTTCTCAATCCTAAATCAACTTACACAATTTCCTTACTTCTTCTTCAACACATGTAACAGTTTTTGTTACACTTATGCTACAGATTTTAAAATTCAATTCTCCCATCCAATACTTCCTCAAACAATGCCATTCCTAGCATTCTAAATACCTCACCATACCATGCCAATTCGTTTCCAAGCCATTACACTACCTACACCCAAGTTCCAACACTCATTTTACAAAATCCTGCACACCAATTTTTCTCTAGTTTCTACAATGTTTTACTACACTTCTTGCTACAGATTTTATACCCTTTCCTTCTTATACTACAACCACTACTCCATGGTGATTAACATCTCTATTATCCCCAATACATACTTTGGTTCTCCCATTCACCAAGTCATCCACACATGTACATATTCCTACCAAAATTTTGCCATAGTTCACCTACAATTCTCACTTATCCACACATACCCATTACCACCAAAATCATTCCTATTCTAACCACACCCATACAAGGGTCCTACCAGCACATCATATCAATCCAAAATTACCAGAATCCCTTCAAACCACAATATAACTCAAACTTTAAATACAATGGCACTTAGGCCTTTAATTCCATACAAATTTCACATTTCTCTCTCAAGTGCCTACCCACACATCATTTTACACAATTTGGGTTCATTGTTTAATTTAACCCATCCCAAATCCTTAAAGCATTCAAAACAAATCTTAAGGTGGATTCCTTACCTTAAGCTCCTCAAATTTCCTTTTTAATTCTCCTTCCCTCCTTCTCTTCTCATCTCGATCAAATGGGGCAATTTGATTTGCAAGACTCCAACCCAATCATCAAGCAAAGGGAATGAGTTTAATCAAAAACACTAAACTCACCAATTAAAAGGCTTAAGACTCTAAGATTGGTCAATTACCTTGAATCCCTAGAAATGGGTTTTGATCAACAATGAAGGAAAGGCTTCCAACCACCATTGGAGGTTTAATGAGTGCTCAAATCAAGAAGGAAAACAAGGTATTAGAAGAAGCCAAAATCGGCCAAGGCATGAAAATGGGGAAAATGAGCTTTTCTCTCTTGAAACTTTTTACCTTGTTAGAAAGAGGAGATTCCAAGCTACAAGGTGGTTCCTTTTTCTCTTCAAATGGGGAAAACCCATGGAGGTCAACTTCATCCTTTTGGAATTTTAAAAAGAGAGAAGTGTAGAGGAGGATGGGGAGTTCAAATATGTAATTTGTTTTGCATTTGGAGCTTGGAGGAAGCTTGGGCAAGCAAGGAAATGGAAAGAAGCCATGGGAGAAGAGGAAGGAATCGCTGGGATGGAGGAAGAAAGAGAGAACGACAAGGAAGGAAGAAAGGAGGAAAGAGAAGGAAGAAAAAGAAAAAGAGAGAGAGGAGAGAGGGTGGGGTACTTTTCTACCTTTTTACTTTCTTTCTTTTCTTTCTTTTTTCTTTTCTAGCTTCCTTAGGTGTGTGAGGGAGCTTATCATATATTAAAAACCGGCCCCTCTAATGTATACCAGCTGGAGCGTTTTTCGTCTTTTACAGAAAACGCTCGTTTATTTACCCGGTTTTGCACTATTCACTAACCGGGCCCGTTTTCCGGAAGTTTCTTGTTTCTTTAATTTTAATGGCTATTAAGCTTCCATTACTGTTTATTTATAGTTATTTAATGAACTATAATTTTTACGGGTTCGTTTGCCCACTCAAAGTCACGTTTCGGGTTTTCTCGAAAAACGTGCGCTAAAGCTTTATTAGTGTTTTTAATTCGTTTTATGGATCCGTTTTCTTCGGGAATTGTTCCCATATATTATTTTGGAATTATTAAGCCTTTTACTTTCATTTAGTACCCTATTTAAGGTTGTATTTCTCCTAGGGTCACTTAACGCTCGTTTTAGCGTTTTTGCTCTTTAAGCGTTTTTATTATTTCTTTTGGATTTATTCTTTTTTCCAAAATTCATTAGGAACTAATAGGCCCTCAGTATCGTATTAGAGTAATTTAATCACCCTAATTAAGTACGGGGTATTTCAATATATGAGTACGAAGACTCCACTCAACCAAACACTTAATAATTCATATTCGAGTACAGCGACTCTGCTCAACCAATCAATCCACAATAATCCACACAAGAGTACAGCGACTCGACTCAACCAATTCACAACATAGATATGAGTACAGTGACACAATTAAACCAATTCACAAACACATATGAGTACAGCGACTCATTTCAACAAATCCACAAACATACATCACATAAACACATAGCATAACCAATGAACAACAAGGCGAAACAACGAGGATTATAAACGAGTATAGATTCCCGTCTTGGCATACAAGCCCAAATATGTTCACCTACTGTACGAGCTAATATAGTTGTTCGTAATTGTTCAGTCATACCTAATGATGACATCTCGTTAAAACGACGCGTCTCTAAGTTACCCCTCTCTTATGGCGGATCACCCACGGTAGTAGCCACTCCAGCAGTAGAGTCTCCGACCGATGAACCATCTGTAGTCCGTTGGAAATTTATCTTGATACTTACAGATTCCCACACGGCATCCTAGTATCGTTAATTGATCACAATTCACAGCAAGAGCCACATCCTCTTGATTAACTTATCTATACCATCGCATCGTATTACCATTTTCCTAACACTGCAGACTGAGGTCGTTAGTCCAATCCTGAGTATGTCAACTCGGGATCCAGTGTTAGATACGAGAGCGGCGTTAAAAAGGCCAATGCTCCGTATATAAGTCTCGGATAATATATATATATATCATATTATCCTAATGCTACAATGTTTTACTTGCGTTCCTTATTTTACACATATAAGATAGCATCATTGCCGCTAGTTCGTTTTATAATAATGTTTCATATATACGAACAATACTATTATCGTACAACAGTAATAATAATAAAGCAGCATTAATACAGCTAGATCCGATGCTCCTCCATGATGTCTCTAACAGTCTAATAATACATAACGCTACAGATTAGCATCTCGTATAACAACATTACTCTACGGTGCCCCGTACCGTCACTAATCCCTCCCGGTTCATTCCCCATTATTTACTAACTATGTTTGTCGGGTTTTCGGTTTCACTCGGGATTAGGAAAAACGCTATATTGCATGTGTGGTTACGTCGTGTATATTAATACACTTAACTTGCAACGTTAGTGGTTATCGCATTTTAATTTAATACATATTCGGTATATTATAGTTAGTTTATCACTATATTGCATTGTATAATCTTAATCATTATTATACATCTCACCTTAGTATTTACTTTCCAAGGTTAGTTTTTCCAAGTGTAATGTTGTATAACTCATATTTAAAATACTTTGAATTATATAACTCCTTATTATTCCATGTACAAAATAACATTAGAATTTCCTTATCTAATGTTTATAATTCTTTTCTTCTTATTTTATGTCACTTTAATTATGATATTACATGGTTATTGAACCATATTGTATTTCTTACTCCATGACATATATTTATTTATATATATGTATCATGAGACCATTTATATTATGGTAATTCTTTATAATATATCAGTCTCTTTTAAGGAATATTTCTTATATTATAAATGTTACAATCTTTATAACATTAAAAACCATATTATAAATTTTTATTCTAAAAGCCCATTATTTCCGAACAGAACTCATGTTCTTTAATTATTTACAAAATCCACCAAATCAATTATATAATGTTACATTATAGTTATATAACATATATTATGACATTCATGTCATTAAAACATTTATAACCTATAGTTATAAAATTTACAAAATACCAAACAAACCATATGGTTGTCGGTTTTTATTTAATTTCATTATACTTCTAGAAATTACACATTAACCCCAAATGGTATATAATTGTTACACTTATAACATATCTTATATTATAACACTTAAGCTTAATATAATTATAACCTATGGTTATAAATTCCCAAAATAACCGAACAGACCCTAGGTCTGTTCTAAATTAATTTCCAACCCATTAACTTTCTATTATTGCCAAATAACCCCATTTTATAGCATATAGTTTCTAATGTCGTTAAAACTATATATTATACACATATCTTATTAAAACCTCTTATATTATTCTAAAAATCACCAAACTATACCAAAAGGTTATAAATATAATTCCTACCATATACTTTCGGTTATTCACATTCGACCCCAAATATTTATCCAAAGGTGATAATGATATAAATATTATATATTATACATATATAGTTCATTATAACTCCAAATTTAAACAAATAAATTCCTAAAACCCATAGGTGTATAAAATAGCATTTTATACCCCAAAACTTTCGGTAATTCATATATACCCATATGTTATGTAATTTTTACAATTTAATATAACTTACTATAAATTGATAATAACAATAAATCATCAAAATCTGGTCAAAGTCTTTCGCTTGGTCAATGTTTGACTTCCAAAAATCATTTTGACCCCACTTTCTCGGTAATTACAGAAATTACCTGTTATACCCAAAATTTCAACCCCCCGGAGTAGTCTCAAAGGCATACGTGTTACAAAGGCAAAATGGTCAAAATGCACCAATGCAGGATTTTCCAGGGACATTCTAGGGATTTTCTATTTTCATATGACTTGTTCATCATCTCCAAACGCTTCCAAATATCATAGTCATTATGAAAGGTATTTCATGATTTTCTGATAATGTTTATTCTGCAAATTTAGCTTTTAATTCATATTATAAGCTAATTTCTTTAATTAACACATGAAATAACCTTAAAATAGAAATAATAAAAGGTTTCCAAATTAAAATAAATTGTCACATGGTTAGCATGACTACATACAGCCATAAACCTGAAATTACTTTATTTGGAACCTTAACCCAAAATTTAAAAGAGAAATTCAATCATTTTTGCAATTTTCTCTCTCCTATGGAAAGTACCGAAATCAAAACAAAACGTCATGAAATTTTAACACAAGAGAGAGGATGATTATTAGAGACTAATGCCGTTGGAATTTCGTTATTTCGACTTTCCAATAATAATTTATGAATTATGGGAGATTCCGGATTGTGAGATTTTTATCTAATCGGTTATTTATCGAAATAACCCGATTCCAACTCTCAAAATTCTTAAAAATCATCCTCTATCTTCAGTTAAAATTTCATAATTTTATCGGCCTGCAACATATTTTAATAAATCAAATTCCCTTAGTGCACAAAATCAGTGTTTTAGATAAAGATCTTGTTCTATCAACATGGCCTTGCTTCTTCTATAAAAGGACCTTCCAAAACGACCTAGGGCAGGGGAGAACACCTCCAAAGTCAGAGAACACAGCCACAAACCTTCTTCCCACGTTTTTACACTTCCAAGCCTCAAATCAATACCGAAAACACTGCAGAAACCACCCCGAAATCACCAAAAAATTCATCCTTTCCTTCCCATTGAACTTCCAAGCACCAAAAACACACAAAACCACCACAAGAACAGAAGAGAAACGTCCTGAGAAGCACAAAGAAGAAGGAGTCAGAAGCTCAATTCGAAGACAATCCAGAACCGGCATCAACGAAGCACAAAAGATTCCCGACGTGAAGAACCCTCTTGAATTCGAAGGTAAAACAGGTTACAAATCTACTTTTCTGATTCCCCACGACCTTATCAACTCTCTGTCAAATTTTGGGTTCAAACTAACCTTCTTACGCTCTGTATTGCTGTTTGTTTAAGCTTCTGTCCAATAACTTGTTTACCAAGTTTCGTGCTTAATCCGAATTCAAATGAGAACTTTCAATCACTAACGTCTTGTATATCTTTCAGGCTACACACCCATAAAATTTGAGCCAAAAACACCTTCGGGAACAGCCTCAACGCCGCCGTCCGAGGGCGGTCCGCACCCACGGACGTCATGTCCGGGGTCCCGGACTCCCTGTCCGAAAGCCCGGACGCCCACGGACGGCGGCGGGATTTTTAAATTTTAAAAAAAACGGTTTTCTAATAATGTCCGGGCCCGGACAGCCTGTCCGTGGCCCCGGACTTTGCAATTTTCTGTTCTCCTTCAAATTTCGACTTTTCTGTGTAATTAGGTTAACTAGGGTCCGTGGGTTCGGACATTAGGTCCGTAGCCACGGACGGAAACAAAATTTGACCTAATTCTGCCTCCGAAACCCTAGTTTAGGTATTTTAATTTCCACTTTAATTTTCTGTCAAAAAATACTAATAAAAAAACACAAAAAAACAGAAGCGCGCACCTAGGCTAAAAAAACAATTTGTAGAAAGCCGTGAAAACCAAGTAGAGGAAAAACGACCTAGGAGGGGTAATGAAAGTAATTGAACCCTAATTAAGTCGAATATCAAGCCCCCGAACCCGAACTCTCCTTTCCTAATTTGATCTAGGTTAAAATTAGGTGGCGACTCATAATGGGTTCCAGTGAGCTAGCTTAGGTTTTAATAATTATTGTTTTATGACATAGTTATTAATCTTAGGTTATAAGTGGACCTAAAACCCGTTTAGATCCTAATCAACATAAATCAACATAGGATAGGGTTTAAAATCGAGGCTCACAGACTGGCGACTCTGCTGGGGACAAACTCTTAATTTTAATTTGTTTAATTTTAAGAAAGAGGGCTTAACTCGAAAATTTTATTATGGCTTTATTACTTTGTTTGTTTACTTTCGTGCGCACTTAATTTCGTACCTTTGCATCATATGAGAGCGAGGGTCCACGCAAACCGATTTCACCCCGGGACCCATTTGAGGGCCCCCTATCAGGGACTCACACCTTTTAGGTGATGTGATGAATAAGGGGGAAAAGAGGAGGATGTCGTCTAACCACATCCCTTAATACCTGGGCTTTAGCCCCAAGCGTTTTCCTGGCAGTGTCCTTACCTAGCCCATTGTTTGGTCAGTCAAAGACCCGACCGTAGACGCACACCTTCAGGTGATGTGAAAAGAGTGGGGAAGCCCAAAGAGAATAGCGTGCAAACCCTATTCCTTTGCGGTGACCTGGGCCCATGCCCCAAGCACCTCTCCGGATCAAACCTTACCCGTTTTGATTTAAACGTCTAGTGAGGACATGTTGAATTTGTGTGGGCCTTGTTTGCTTGTATGATCGGCCCACTACCCGCCTAGAGATTGATAGGAACCTCTCCTACATCAACTCAGCCCAACCCGAATTGGCAGCTTATTATTTGCGGCCTAGAGGCTTTGTTTGGTTTGATATGTGAGTCATTTGGGCTTCGGCCCAAAAGTTTAAACTTAGGAGATTTCTCTTTCAGCCTAATTTGAATTATCAATTTAGTTCTAGGCCCATGAAAAAACAAATCTACCTAAAGCAGTCCATGAGAATCAATCAGGCTTTTCCATTTCGGCCCAAGGCCCATTCTAGTCTAGGTAAACTTTTTGTTCGGCCCTGGCCCAATTCCTAGATCTAGGTGTCATACCTTTTAGGCCACTCAAAACCGTTTGTTTAGGTTTCAACCCATTCGAATTCAGGATAGTTCTCGTAACTCATTTATTCTAGTTTCTGGACTCAAGGCCCAACTGGAACATCAAACAAATCTTAGACTTCAAAGTTTCTCTCTCGGCACAGTTCACAGTTCATGTGGTTTCCTTCAGCCTGTATGCATCACTTCCAGATTAAGGGAATTCAGGCCCATACATCCATTCTAGCCTAGAAGTCCCTCTGGCCCATATGTCTTACTTCAATCCCAATCATTTCGGCCCAAGAGCCACAGTCCCAAATCATTCCGGCCCAAGTGTCACATTCTTAAACACATTCTGGCCCAAGCGCCACATTCCTAAACACATTTTGGCCCAAGCGACACACTTTCAAACACTTTCTGGCCCAGCGCCACATCTTCACAACATTCTGACCCAAGTGCCACATTCTTTAAACAATCTGGCCCAAGTGCCACCTCTTCACAACATTCCGGCGCAAGTGCCACATTCTCACAACACTCCGGTCCAAGCGCCACACCCTCAAAATATTTCTGGCCCATGTGCCTCAATTTCAATTTATCTAGGCCCAAATGCCTATCCACATCCATGACGGCATCATTCAGTTTGTTAATGATTCAGGCCCAAGTGCTTCATGCGTCATCCATGGGCACTCCTAGTTCAGGCATTTTTGCAGAGCCTACTCACAGTCCAAGAAGAAGGCGGTCACGGTCATCTCAGCAACGTCCCAACGATCGAGAGCTCGAGTCTTCAGTAATGAAAGTCTCCGCATGCATAACCTACCATAACATTCATCTTTCAAAGTTTTCAAAGAATGGCTGTTTTCCAAGTCACTAATAGAAGACAATGGTTTTACTAAATCATCTTCACAACAAAAGACTTTTTCAAGTCCGATTTCAAAATGCCTTTTAAGATGAGGTTACATTTTCTGACAATGGAGCATGAAGATTTGTCTTTTGTCTCCAAAAAGTTGAACATGTCCGTCCAAACACCATCATCCAAACAACCCACAAAGCTTCTCAAATTCAACATCTATTTAATTGTTGTCATAAACCTCAGATCAACACTGGGGGCAATCTGAGTTTGAAGACCAATAACGATTATTTCTTTTGTTTAATTGTGTGAACAAGTCTCTGAGTGAACTTTTCGCGAGGGTGCCTTGAGTAGTAAGACCAAGAGTGAAAGAGTGTGTCATTTTTACACGACTCAAGGGAGGCCACATTCAAAAGTAAGGCAAACGGCATAACTGCGATCGAAGGAGATAATTTGTAGATTTACGCTTAAACCTGCGAAAAGTAACAAAGAATGGATACACAACTATCAGGAATGACGAAGCACCTAGGTACAACACCACATAGCCAAAAGCTGTGAACCCTAACATAAACCCTAGGCACCCCCGCTGAGCCTTTCATATATCCCTTCTCGATATTATGAACTCCACAAAATAACCCAGCCAATGATGAATAACTGACCCGGTGACCAAAGGAAGCAAGGAGCTCGACTTCCGAACAGCAGCTTCACAAGTCCAAAGAAGCAAAACTGCTACCAGCATGATGAAACGATCCGCAAATGGTCCCAAAGTGACACAGGATCCAAATGAGCTGACATCAAAAACAGCTCTCAAAGTTCAAAACCGGGAAAACAAGAACCCCGGAGGAAAAGAGATTCAAAGACGGGCAAACCTAAAAAGCCTTGAAGAAATCCAAGATTGGAAAAAAGAGAGAAGGTGCAAGGAACAACTCAAAGTCCCAAGTTCCAAGCTCATAAATGAAGTCATCACGAAGTAGCCAAACGACTTCAAGACAAAGAAGGCAAGTCGGGAGAAGGTGCAAGTTGCAGCTTTGGTCACTCTTATAGCTCCACATATCCTAAACATTCCTCCATTGTCCTATTGTCATTCATCACACCCTCTAGCCACGTTATAAGCTTAAGAGACTTCCGACTCAGTAGTTGTGTATCCAATCGCGTGAAAGTAACAGGTTGAATGCGTAAATCTAACAAGTGTCAAATTCAGTGGTTGAGAAGTTGTGACCGTAAGTGAGAAACGAGTGCAAACACCCAAACACGTCGAGTGTAGGTTAGGAAGCACCATCATCAAAACATAAGCCTTGACCATGTGAGGACGAGACTTGTTCGCATGTTTAATCAAAGAAAATACTGGGGGCAATTGATCGTTCCGATCGATTGCCATGAACTCTAGCTCAGATTGTCTTAAGGGAAAATACTGGGGGCAATTGTTGGTTCCAACAATTGCTATGACAACACCAATTGGAACCCAAAGCTTAAACATCACCACCACCATCATACACCACCGGCCCGCATAAGCCCTTACCTTTCACATCATACTTCACACAGGCTCGCATAAGCCCTTACTTTCACATCATAGACCACACAGGCCCAAATAAGCCCTCACCTCCACACCACCACTACACAGGCCCACATAAGCCCTTACCTTCACATCATACACCATACCCCACCGATGGCGTGTTCATCTCCTAGGAGATCAATTACAAGTCCAAAGTCTATAGTCAGAAAATGATAATTTCACTTCCTTTTCAGAAAACAGAATTTTCTTCAAACACTGCCACGTTTGGCACCTCTTTCAACAATTTCTTGTCTTGAACAACTTTCCTTCAAACACTTCGGTTTCATAAACCTCATCATGGCCACATTTGGCACACTTCCTAGAAATGTCTTGCTTTGGACAATTTTTTATCTTAACATTGCCATGTTTGGCACATTTTCCAACGGTTTCTTGTTTTGGACAAATTTCCTACGTACACTTTGATTGTATTTTGACATGCACAACCTCATTGCCACGTTTGGCACTTTCATAATCAACTTTCATCATGACTACTGCATCTATTTGTATGAGACTCCTCGTCACAATTCAGAGTTACAAATTCTCAGCCGAAGATACAGACTCTTCAGAGATGCAGATTCTTAGCCAAAGATTCAGATTCACCAGAATAGATGAACTCCACTTTAGGCTCGTCATAAGACCTAGATCCAACCTTTAGGCTCGTCATAAGACCTAGATCCAACCTTTAGGCTCGTCATAAGACCTAGATCTAACCTTTAGGCTCGTCATAAGACCTAGATCCAACCTTAGGCTCGTCATAAGACCTAGAACCATCCTTTAGGCTCGTCATAAGACCTAGAACCATCCTTTAGGCTCGTCATAAGACCTAGTTGCATTCCCTTAGGCTCGTAGTAAGACCTAGCATTACCTTTTAGCTTACCCACTCTCATCAAACACATTGCATTCATCTCATTCATATAGGCTCGTCATAAGACCTAGTTGCATTATCCAGGCGCGTCACAAGACCTGGCGACAGAAAGTTGGCGAGGTGATGGCAATAAATCCTCCTTTTGCGATGTCAACTATTTTTGGGATCAACGAATGGTGGGCAAAGGCAATAAGTCCCCAGGGTTTTACCAGGAGTTATCCCTGCACACCGGCTTGGGGGGCGATGGCAATAAGTCCACATTGGGTCCAGCCAGGAGCATTGGCACGGTTTCGGTCCCCAGAAGCATCCGAGCATCATCAGCATCATCAACATCAGCATCATCAACATCGTTAGCATCATAAGCATCGCTAGCATATCAGCATTCCTGCATCTACACATTATTTCATTTTCTTCATTTTTAGGTAGTCAACGCCTTAAATAGCTTGACATCATTCATCACTAGGTAGTCAACGCCTAGATAGCTTGACATCATTTTCATCACTTTAGGTAGTCAGCGCCTTAGAATAGCTTGACATCATTTTCATCACTTATACAGCGTCACCTTAGGTAGTCAGCGCCTTAGAATAGCTTGACATCATTTTCATCACTTTAGGTAGTCAGCGCCTTAGAATAGCTTGACATCATATTTCATCATCTCTTCTTTAGGTAGTCGCGCCTTCGAATAGCGCTTCAGCATATTCATATCATTTAGTTATAGTCTCAACATCTTATCATCATATTCATGCATATTCAGTCTCAACCATGAATTCTTTATCAATTCATTCAGTATTAGTCTTCGATATATTTACATATTTTCTTGTATAGCGGTCGAGAATCTAGACCCCACTAGATTTCAAACGACATATAGGGTCTTTTAAGATCCACAATTTTGGGGTATCACTCAGGCATCAACTAGTCTTTTCATCTTCATTACAAAGCCTAGTTGACGGGGGGCAATCTGTTATACCCAAAATTTCAACCCCCCCGGAGTAGTCTCAAAGGCATACGTGTTACAAAGGGCAAAATGGTCAAAATGCACCAATGCAGGATTTTCCAGGGACATTCTAGGGATTTTCTATTTTCATATGACTTGTTCATCATCTCCAAACGCTTCCAAATATCATAGTCATTATGAAAGGTATTTCATGATTTTCTGATAATGTTTATTCTGCAAATTTAGCTTTTAATTCATATTATAAGCTAATTTCTTTAATTAACACATGAAATAACCTTAAAATAGAAATAATAAAAGGTTTCCAAAATTAAAATAAAATTGTCACATGGTTAGCATGACTACATACAGTCATAAACCTGAAATTACTTTATTTGGAACCTTAACCCAAAATTTAAAAGAGAAATTCAATCATTTTTGCAATTTTCTCTCTCCTATGGAAAGTACCGAAATCAAAACAAAACGTCATGAAATTTTAACACAAGAGAGAGGATGATTATTAGAGACTAATGCCGTTGGAATTTCGTTATTTCGACTTTCCAATAATAATTTATGAATTATGGGAGATTCCGGATTGTGAGATTTTTATCTAATCGGTTATTTATCGAAATAACCCGATTCCAACTCTCAAAATTCTTAAAAATCATCCTCTATCTTCAGTTAAAATTTCATAATTTTTATCGGCCTGCAACATATTTTAATAAATCAGATTCCCTTAGTGCACAAAATCAGTGTTTTAGATAAAGATCTTGTTCTATCAACATGGCCTTGCTTCTTCTATAAAAGGACCTTCCAAAAACGACCTAGGGCAGGGGAGAACACCTCCAAAGTCAGAGAACACAGCCACAAACCTTCTTCCCACGTTTTTACACTTCCAAGCCTCAAATCAATACCGAAACACTGCAGAAACACCCCAAAATCACAAAAATCATCCTTTCTTCCCATTGAACTTCCAAGCACCAAAAACACACAAAACCACAAGAACAGAAGAAAGTCCTGAAAGCACAAAGAAGAAGGAGTCAGAAGCTCAATTCGAAGACAATCCAGAACCGGCATCAACGAAGCACCAAAAGATTCCCGACGTGAAGAACCCTCTTGAATTCGAAGGTAAAACAGGTTACAATTCTACTTTTCTGATTCCCCACGACCTTATCAACTCTCTGTCAAATTTTGGGTTCAAACTAACCTTTTTACGCTTCTGTATTGCTGTTTGTTTAAGCTTCTGTCCAATAACTTGTTTACCAAGTTTCGTGCTTAATCCGAATTCAAATTGAGAACTTTCAATCACTAACGTCTTGTATATCTTTCAGGCTACACACCCATAAAATTTGAGCCAAAAACACCTTCGGGAACAGCCTCAACGCCGCCGTCCGAGGGCGGTCCGCACCCACGGACGTCATGTCCGGGGTCCCGGACTCCCTGTCCGAAAGCCCGGACGCCCACGGACGGCGGCGGGATTTTTAAATTTTAAAAACTTAGGTTTTCTAATAATGTCCGGGCCCACGGACAGCCTGTCCGTGGCCCCGGACTTTGCAATTTTCTGTTCTCCTTCAATTTCGACTTTTCTGTGTAATTAGGTTAACTAGGGTCCGTGGGTTCGGACATTAGGTCCGTAGCCACGGACGGAAACAAAATTTGACCTAATTCTGCCTCCGAAACCCTAGTTTAGGTATTTTAATTTCCACTTTAATTTTCTGTCAAAAATACTAAAAAACACAAAAAAACAGAAGCGCGCACCTAGGCTAAAAACAACTTTGTAGAAAGCCGTGATTAAACCAAGTAGAGGAAAAACGACCTAGGAGGGGTAATGAAAGTAATTGAACCCTAATTAAGTCGAATATCAAGCCCCCGAACCCGAACTCTCCTTTCCTAATTTGATCTAGGTTAAAATTAGGTGGCGACTCATAATGGGTTCCAGTGAGCTAGCTTAGGTTTTAATAATTATTGTTTTATGACATAGTTATTAATCTTAGGTTATAAGTGGACCTAAAACCCGTTTAGATCCTAATCAACATAAATCAATATAGGATAGGGTTTAAAATCGAGGCTCACATTACCCCAAACTTTCCAATATTTGCAGTTTCACCCCAAAACTTTATAAAATCTTAAAATTTTTATTTAAATTCATTTTAAATCCTAATTTGCGGCTATATTCACCTATTGCCCTCTAATTTTTGTTTATTTACGGCTTTGACCCCATACTTAATAGTAAGTACATAAATTAAATTAAATAAGCTTTTAAACTTAAATAAAATGGCCTAATAACATGGCCTTATTACAAATTTGCTTTATAACATAAAATTACACATAAGGGCTTAAAAATTACTATAAACTCTCGGCCTTACTCCAATTCTTCCAATATTATTAATTCTTCCACATAATGTCATAATTTGACCATTATGTTAATTAAATCACTTAAATGACTATCTTAATTGATCTAAGTCATTTCTGGTCACACTTAGGTTAATAATAACCATTTAAATTACTCCCTTCTCAGCACATATAATATATGAACATAGAAATCATATAATATAAGGTTAAGGTATTTATACATTGATTTAAATGCCTTAAAGCTCTAAAACCCTCATGGCAGCTTGGTGGAAAAACCAGCACAGCACTTTAACATGTTTTGGACACCAAAATAAGATATGGTTATACTCCAAGCATGAGTAAACCATAAGGAACAAATTAATGTAAGATTTAAGGCAAATATTACCTTAAAATGGAAAGGCTGTCTCAAGCTATGTTCGGCCTATATACAGAAACACCAAAGGGTGTTAAAATCACCATAAAAACATGGGGAATACCAAGAAGACAACAAGGTGCTATGGTAATAGGTTTTACCTTGGCAAAATGCCTTAAAGTATGAATTTTCTTCTTGTTTTCGGCCACTCTTGCTCCAAGGGGTTAACACACTGAAACAACATGATAATGGGAAGATAATGAGTGTATAAACTCATGGAAATCAAGCAAAGAAAACCGGATGGAGAAAGGAAATCCTTAAGGTTTGTTTTTACCTTATAATGGAAATTTTGACCACCATGGTCCCTAAGGTTGCTTCAGCCAAGAATAACCTTTGATCAAGGTTTAAAATACTAAGACTGAGCCATGGAAAGTGATAGATTGCTAGCTCCATGTGTAGGTAATGAAGAGATGAAGAAAAAGAGCTAAAATATGACTTAAACCATTACCTTAGGTGGGAATGAGTTAGATTTCCCTTGATTACTCAAGAATACAGCTTGAGAGGTTCTGGAGGAGCTAGGTACTTGGCTGGAATGGGACAAGAGGAAAGAGAAAGCAAGATTTTGTGTTTTAAGGAATGAAAAGTATTAAATGGGATAGTAAAGTGATGATTCACCAAATTGGCAAGATATTTCGCCTAAAGCTTAATGTGCTGTCCTCCTCCATTAATGCTACCGCCTCAATAAAGATAAGGATGGGTCAAGTCTTGACCATTGACTTGGCTTGGTCAACATTACTTAAAATGCACTATTTTGGTTACTATTCACAAATGAATGCCATATTTGTGATTTTTTTTAAATCTTGGAATTAGACCTTCTAATGTGGTACATTATAGTACATTAGTATAGTAAGGTATAATCCAGCCCCTACCACCACTCAAAACCCACTTAGAAAGTCAATTTTCCTAAAAACTTGCTTTAAGGAGTTTTAAAGCATAATTTGTGTTAGAACATGTTTTTGAGCTTGGTTTCCTTTGTGAATTGTTTTATAGTGTTCATTACTTAATTATAATACTTAGGAATCCACTTTGGATCCTAATTGAGGTCATACAATCTCTACAGTGTCTGAAAGCACATTTTTGGCTTTACCAATCTTAAGGAATGTTTTTGCCTTGTTGAGATCTTAGATTGTTCCCCAATGGTATTAAGATGATTATTAATCTTCTTAGATCATTAATAGTTCATTTAATTAAGTTTTTAAGGATAGGGGTATTTCAATGGTTGTGCTGATCCTGAAGACTCGACACTCCCCACCAGTATTACTTGACATTTAATGTCTTTACAAGCACTGGGTTAGGCTCATAGACGCTAATTACCATTGTTCTCATTAACTCCCTTTTCACACTCTGCTAAATGGTGTATTATTTCGGGTTTAATGGTCAGACCGGCTAGGGCTTCCCGAGGTTTATCGACCTCCAACCCAAGGGTTTTGTAACCCTGCCTTTTTAAAAAGGCTATGTCCTTGCTTCATTGCATTACAATCTCACATGGAAGTTTAGTGTTTATTGGTTACCACCCGGACTACTCGGTCCTTTGGGGATAGTTTACCGTCGCTGCACTTGTTGTAGCAAGTGCGCAAGGCAGGTTGAAATTTAGTACTTTGGTTAATATTGCACTTGTTGTGGCAAGTACGGCATGCAGACTGAAATACCCTATAATTAAAATAGTGATTAATTAGGCTAATGAATATTTTATAAGCTCAATTAAGTCTAAATAAATATTAGGGAACTAATCCCGAAGAAAACGGACCCTTAAAATGAATTAAAAACACAAACGAACCTTAAAGCGCGTTTTTCGATGAAACTGGGAAAACACGACTTTAAGTGGGTCAAATAGACTCATAACAATTTTGGTCAACCAAATAGTTATTTTTAAACATTAATGAAGGACTAGAACCAATAAAATTAATTAAACGAGAAAATTCCGGAAAACAGGTCCCGGGAGTGAATAGTGCAAAAATTGGGAAGTTATGGGGTATGAATGTAATAAAGCAGAAATTTAATTCCCCCTTTGTAATATTGCAGCTGGTTCTTTATTTTGAAAAGGGGGCACGTTTTATTCCTTGTAGCTACACTCCCTCTTTAACTATCCTAATGCACAAAAGACAAATGAAATAAAGCAAAAAGTAAAACAAACCCTCTCTCCTATTCCCCCAGTACTCTCACGTTTTTCCTCTCTGCCAGAGACTCTTCTTCCTCCTCTCTGCTACTATGGCAATTTGAGAAATCCCCTCACAACAGCTCACTTCCTTCTCATCTTTGAAACCCCAAATCACCTCCAAATGCTACAAAAAATATACCATTGAATTCATCTCGCTTTAGAGATTGTTTTACACCTTTCAAAAATCAAAAACCTCCAACTTCATTTTCATGGGTGTAATCTTTTTTTGAGCCTAAGGAACACCATTTGAAGCTCCATCTTCTTCTTCTTGTTCTAAGGTAAGAAAGGGACCAAAGCTCTTCTCTTTTCCAGTTTTCCTTGTAAAAATCAAAAACTCACGTGAACACCATTGTTCCCTCACTCAGCTCGTTTTGGTGTTCCATCTTGACAGCTGAAGAATTGTCATTTTTCTATCCAAACTCCATTAGAAGCTCAAGGTAAGACTTCCTAAATGTTTTAAGTTGTTTCTCACAAGTTAGGGTTTAAAACCTACATTAGAAATTTTTACTAGCTTTTGTGTGTGTATGCCTTGTTACGTGGTTGTAGCTTGGCCTAAATAAAATCAAGAAAACAAAGAAACAAGAACAAAGAAGGAAAGAGGAGCAAGAAAGGAGAAAGAGAGAAAAGAAAAAGAGGAATTAAGAACTCAAGGTAATGAAGTGCCACTGTACAGTTTTTAATGTTTGTGTATGTATAAGTGCATTGCTTTAGCAATGGTTAAACCACTGTAACAGTAGGAAAGGAATAAGTATATTAATGTTAACTATATTTGTAGTTTGAAGCTTTTGAAAACAAGTAAATAAAATGCTAAGGGTGAGTATTAAGTGTGCAACAAGTGTTAGAATTGTGGGAATAATGTATATATTGAGCAGGTTGTAAACTATATTGAGTGAGAAAAATTAATGTGGTGAGAACACTTAGAAATGTAGGGAAACTCTATCAAAATTTGGTTAGGAATTTAGGGACTTGAGTGTTGTTAGAAAGGAAAGAACATGGAGGTGTACAGAGAAGAAAATATGAGATTTTCACCTAGGTTTGTATTTAGGAGGAAGAGGTGTAGTTGAGTAGAACTAGAAATGGAGTAATGGGAAGTGTTTAACTAAGATATGCTAGATTGAGAATCATTTAGCTAGTGGGAAGAAGAAAGGAAAAATCTGTAGCATCTGTTGAAGAACAAAAACTGTAACAGAAGAGAAAAACTGACAGTGAAAAATGTTAAGTAACAGATTTGTATAGAGATGGATTAGGTTAGTTTTAATTGCTTAATTAGGGTCAAAACACACTAGGATAGATGTAGGAAGATTGGGGAATAAGTTGGTAGAAGTTTGGAGTTGAAACATAATAAAAAACATACATAATTTTCATTACTGCAACTGGTTCAGGTCTGTAAACCGGTACAGAAACCTGGACCAGGCATAAAACTCGACAGATTGTAATACCAGTGGAGTGGTCCGGGTTTACAAACCAGGACACTAACCCAGACCACCCCGTTTTTACACCCGAGAGCAATCAGAACTAATGGTCCGGATTTGTAAACTAGGACCTAAACCCGGACCACCCCTAAATCACACCCGAGACTGACCATACATATTGGTCCGGGTTTGTAAACCCGGACACAAACCCGGACCACCCCATTTTCTTCACATAATCCATTTTAAAGCTAATATAAGGTAAGGAAATGATGGGTAATGATGGTATAAGGTAATTAATACTTGATTAATGATGTTTAATGGTCATAAAGGCTATAAACAACCTTAGAAATTAATTTTAAGTAAGTGACTTAAGTAAATGTATTTGAATAATAATAAGCAAGTAAGTACAAACTGGGAAACATTAGGAAAGTAATGAGGAAGGTTAATTATAGATAATTAACCACTCAACTGTATGTATGTGATAGGATTCGAATAGTCAAACACCGAAGGGAGTCGGTGAGTCCAAGTCAACGGTGAACGGTATGAACTTCTCATGCCCTGTATGCTACCTTGGCTACTCTGATTTGTGTGTTGTGTGCTAAATGATCACCTAAATAAGATAAACGCACGAATTGGAATTATTGCGCTTACTTGTGCTTATAGGATATTGTTCCTTGTTGGATATTATCTTAAACTCTAGTTTGTATAATTCATGAAATGTATGAAAGATAATGAAGTGTGTGTATGCTTGATGTACTGTGTGGTGACCGAATGACATTGTGATGGACTTCTAACTAATTCCTAACAAGCTAACCAATCTAACATAATAAATTGGTAAATTGGAATGAGTAGAAGTCCGATATAGTTTCGGCCACGCGTGAGGAGGCGAAGACACAAGAGGTTGGATCCAAACCCTGGCTTTAATCTTTTCCACTGCCCAAACCCCTTAAATGAGTAGCATCCTGGATTAGTGAGCCACCTAAAGCCCGGTGGTGGGACGGTGTAGTCGCTGCCCGGAGGTCATCCGACTTAACATGAGTAAAAGTAAGTAAGGAAGAGTAAGTAAGTAAGTATGGAAAAGTAAGTAAGAATTGAATGAGTATGTATGTGTAAGTATTGTGTAACGAATAAAAGAGTAATGGACATCCGATTAACCCGGATGGGTAACAGGCTAACCCTTGAGGAGGAAGTATTGTGTATGTATGGTATTACTGTTTGGCTTATGTATTGCCTACGGTTGTGTGCATTGTATTTTGCATGGATGCTTTATTATATGTACCAGCATGTATGTATGTAATAAATGAACTCCATGTATAGTCGACCAAATTAGTCGGTGTACCCTAGTTAGCACGTGGTATATGCGAGTTTATATGCAGCGTTTTGCTGAGCTCCTTGGGGCACTGTTTCAAATGTTTTACAAGTGCTCGTGAAGGGTGAAGATGGTAATGAGATCATGTTGATTTCTTTTTGGTGTAATTAGTAGATGATGGATGGTGTACCAAGTTGTACACGACTATAGGCCTTTTTGTTTAGCCGGTGTACCATGGGGTTAGCCCTTTTGGATATTGTGGGAATTATGAATTGGTATAGATGAGTAGTTGTTGAAACTCATTATTTTTGTAAACTTGAGAAGGGATGTAATTAACAATGCTTAAGATCCTCGGTAATCCAGCAATGTAAGTAAATGGTATTTTGTATTTGGTAAGTGATGTTAGTAGCTCGGTATTCTTTTGACATCAGACCGTGACTGTACGTAGTGTAAGCCTTGCTAGCCGTAGGGGCGGTTAGCGGCGTTGTACCACCCGCCGTAGTATTAGTATTTCTGCTGCGAGTAGTAGGGTAATTGCGACGATTAGACGGTAAGTAAGGGATTAGCGGTAGGGGTGTAACAAAAACTGGTATCAGAGCTTAGTAACACTCTGATGTCCTAAAATTACCGAGCATAGGGATTACCGAGTTAGGATTACAACCGTTTTAAAACGGAAACTTAGAAACCTAACTAGGGATGACCGTTGATAGCAACGGATACCTTTGACATCCTTATGGGCGATACCATTGCTTAAATTCAAGACCATTGGTCATGGTGTTGCGATACCTAATGTAAATGTTACATGTTCAGATGTCAGGACGAGGTCGAGGCCGACCCAGAGGAGGGGCCACTGATGGACCGGGTGCGCAGACGATAGCTGAAATCATCGCCGCCACGGTAGCGCAGATGCTACCTCAAGTAATCACTGCAGTCCAACAAACGTAACAGAATCAACAAACTCAAGCGGGACCAATCCCTCCCCCTCCACCCAGAGAAGCAAACTGGGTAAAATCAGTAGCTGAACTCTGACCTCCATGCTTTTGAGGCGAGAGTGATCCAGCAAAGCTAGAAGCCTACATCTTTGAAATGGAGACGGCCTTTGAAACCCTTGAAGCTCCTGCTGGAGTTCGAGTGAGAGTAGTAGCCTATTACCTCAAAGACGCTACCATGGATTGGTGGAAACTAGTAAAACATGAGCATGTCGATGACCCCACATTCGACTGGGAATCTTTCACCGCTCTCCTCCGATCCAAGTATTATCCAGAGCACGCCAAAACAAAGAAAAGACTAGAGCTTGCTGCCTTGAGGATGACTGAAAAGATGTCAGTAGACGAGTACTACCGCACCTTCACCTCTATCCTTCATCTTCTACCCGACCTTGGGTACACCGGCCAGGTGTTGGTCTATCGCTTCTATGGCGGTCTGAGCCATCACCTTCGGTATTGTATGGGCTATACTAGATTTACCTCTATTCAGGAGTGCTATCACGCGGCATCTCTCGTTGAGATCACTTGCTAATTAAGGGACGAGGAGCAGGCGCTTAAGCGCAAGGCCAATAACAAGAACACTAGCTCAGAGGAGTAGAACCAGGGTAAGAGCTGGAAAAAGAAGAAGGGGATGTTCTTCCAGTAATCGCAGAAGAACACCCCGAGTGAGAGCAGTGCCCATGCTGAGAAGGGCAAACCAGCTGAGCCTCTTCAGCTAGGTTATTCTGCGCCGGTGACTGCAAAACCACTGAGATCACACCCGCCTAAGGGTAAACTTCTAATCTAAACTCATATTCGTATAATTATCATAGCTAGTATTCCTGCACCAATGTGCTAACGCTCAAGCCTCAGGTTCTGGCTCCGGGTACAACAAAAACTACTCCGACGGCCGTAACTATGTATGCAGAAGGTGTAACCAAGACCATCCCGGCATGGATTGCCAAGGGAGAGAAATCCGGTGCTACAATTGTCAGAAACCGGGACATCGAGCTAATATATGCCTAGAAAATGCCAAGCCCAAAGGGAACTTCCAGAGGTACAAGCAGAGAGAAGGCAAGGAGGTTGCATCTGGCGATGCACCAGCCCAGTAGGCCCCGCAGGAATAGGGATCCCGAGGTCGTCAGAAGGGTGCACCTAAGAGGCAGCCCGCCTTGCACATTATCGACCGAGACGGGACCGATTCTAAGTCTGGCCTAGGTAATTAACTTGAACCTTGAATCCTTGCGAAGCATGCCTAAGTATTGGAGTAATTGTTTGAATGGATGCATGAATAAATTAATTGAAGTATGTATTGAGCATGAAATGTAGTAGTTGAGACTAGAACTCACCATAGATGAAATGTATAACCATAGGTAGATTTAATATCTGCTACCCAATACCTTCAAACCCAAATCAAGAAGAGACCGGCATCACCACTTACCACTACTCCAACGAGCAGTGTCAGGTCATCCGACTAGGTATGGTTTTATAAAAGGGATACCTAACATCTGAAGCACAAATTTCGATCATCCGACGATGCACTGAACTAGGAACGGGTCCAGGAGGATTTTATACACCCGAATTCCCCGGTGGAGCGAAGATGAAGCTAAAAATGATGTGCTTGGGAAAGGATTGGAATCCTTATACCAAGACATACCAAGAGACATGTACACAAGACGGAGTGACGCCACCAACAATACCCCATGAATTTCAGACGCTTGTTACACAAGCTGTAGAACTTGCACAACAATGTGAAGATGATTCGATCCCCACACTTGAAGCGGACCTTGCTATTGTCAACTTCTATGAAAATGAAGGACGACTTGGGTTACACCAAGACAAGGACGAGACAGCGGAATCTCTTAAACAAAGAGTGCCTGTAGTGTCTTGGTCCGTTGGTGATGACGCCATATTTTTGTATAGCGAGTAGACGCGTGTGGACCTCGCAGAGAAACTGGTATTGAGATCAGGAGATGTCCTAATCATGAGTGGAAAGTCTAGGTTGTTGTATCACGGTATCAAGATGATTAAGTTGAATACGGCACCACCAGCAATAATCAATGCCACACACATGAAACCAGGACGCCTGAACCTTACCTTTAGAAAGTATTAAATTTGTAGTATCATGTAATATATTAGTAACGTGTATTAGAGACACGACATGTATGATGGTTGGTATATCAATAAAGAACAGTGTTGATTTAAATTCCACTTGTGTCCACCATCAATACTTACGAACTTGTGAATCCAATAGGTTGTGGACTCGGTACCGAGGGTAACCTGAGTATCCTCACCGAAGCACAAGCCGGTAAAAGCGGCACCATCTTAACGGGAACCTTCCCAGTGAACGGCATTGAAGCCTCAGTATTATTCAACTTGGGCACCTCTCACACCTTTGTATCACCATCTTTTGCGAAGAGGTTGGGGCTAGACGCGGATGAGTTACCGAACTTCTTGGTTACTCTCCCGTCAAAGGAGCGAGTACGATGTACCAAGTATTACAAGACAGCCACGATCCGAATCAAAGGCGAAGAGTTTCCCATCTCCTTCATCGAATTTAATGGGTTGGGATTCGACTTGATAGTCGGAATAAACTGGTTGGAGCGGCACAATGGGTGAATCCTCTGAGTCAAGCATAGATTGCTGCTCAAGGGTCCTTTTGGGGTTACTGTATCTTACCGCCAGAGACCGAGAGAACCTTCGACCATAGTCATCTCCGCTATGGCTATGTACCGGGAGCTCAGAAAGGGCAATGATGTGTATCTGTCTTATGTACAAGAGCTGGAGAGAGATCCAGAGTTCAATACCGAAGTACCGATTGTATCTGATTTCCCCGATGTATTCCCGAAGGAGCTACCTGGTATGCCACCTTAGAGAGCAGTAGAGTTTGAGATTGATCTCCTACCTGGTAATGGTCCCATTGCTAGGGCACCGTACTGTATGACACCTGCAGAAATGACAGAGCTCAAGGAGGAGTTACGCGATTTACTCGACAAAGGGTTTATACGCCCGAGCGTATCACCCTGGGAAGCACCGGTCCTCTTCGTGAAGAAGAAGGACGGTAGCCTCCGACTTTGTATTGACTACCGCGAGTTGAATGCGGTCACCGTCAAGAATAAATACCCATTGCCATGCATCGACGACCTATTCGACCAGCAGAAAGGAGCTTCAGTCTTCTCCAAAATTGACCTCCGATCTAGGTATCATCAGATTGCTATCAGAGAGCAAGACATAGAGAAAATGACATTCCGTACCAGATATGGCCACTATGAATTCACAGTCATGCCATTCGGTTTGTCAAACGCACCAGCTAAGTTCATGGATTTAATGAATCGACTATTCAGTGAGCAGTTAGACACTTCTGTTGTAGTCTTCATCGACGACATCCTCGTATACTCTAAATCAGCAGAAGAGCATGAAATTCATTTGAGAAAAGTACTTGAGACATTGCACGAGAACCAGCTTTATGTGAAGTTCTCCAAATGCAAGTTCTTGCTAGATTAGGTATCATTCCTCGGTCATGTCATCTCGAGCGCGGGTATTTCCATTGATCCATCTAAGATTGAAGTTGTACGATCATGGCCTAGACCTAAGACTGTTACCGACATTCGTTGCTTTCATGGTCTAGCGGGTTACTACCGGAGATTTGTAAAGGACTTCTCGAAAGTCGCTAAGCCCATGACTACACTGATGAAGAAAGATACACCGTTTGTATGGACAGACGAGTGCGAGGTATCCTTCCAGAGCCTAAAGGACTCATTGACCTCAGCGCCCATCCTTACTCTTTCAGAGGGCACAGAGGGATTTGAGGTATATTACGATGCATCATGCAAGGGAATGGGATGCGTACTCATGCAGCATGGCAAGGTTGTAGCCTACGCCTCCGGCCAGCTGAACAAGCATGAGGAGAATTACCTGACACACAATTTAGAGTTAGGATCCATTGTCTTCGCCTTGACGATATGGCGACACTATCTCTATGGGGTAAGCATCACCATCTACTCCGACCATAAGAGTTTACAGTATGTATTCACGCAGAAAGAATTGAACTTGAGACAGAGAAGGTGGATGGAGTTTCTCTCAGATTACGACATCGACCTGCAGTATAAGGAAGGGAAGGCAAACGTTGTAGCCGACGCCCTGAGTCATCGAGCACACTCGCTCCATTCGCTACTCGCTTCTTCTAGCTTGGTTGATGAGGTGCGAGACGCTCAGTTGAGCGACCCTTACATGACCGAGATCAGATAGAAGATTAAAGATGGCACATTTGAGAAGAAGAAGTACGACTTCAAGTTACATGAAGATGGTCTGATTCGGCAGAATGGCAGGCTATGCGTCCCCCGAAGCAATGCTGAGCTAAGGGATCACATCCTGCGAGAGTCACACAGTTCTACATTATCCGTCCATCCAGGAGCCTCCAAGATGTACAAAGACATGAAGAGGTACTTCTGGTGGTCCGGAATGAAATCAGATGTGACAGAGTAGGTATTGAGATGCCTTACGTGCCAGAAAGTAAAGTTTGAACATCGTAGGCCGGGCGGAATGGTACAATCTATGCCAATTCCGGAGTGGAAATTCCACGATATCTCCATGGATTTTGTTGTTGGACTCCCACCTGCTAGGGGAGGACTCAACATGATCTGGGTTGTAGTTGATCGCCTCACCAAGGTTGCCTGATTCATACCGATGAAGGACACCTGGAAGGTGGCGAAGCTCGCGGAGCTGTTCGACAAGGAGATTATCAGACACCACGGAGTCCTGAAGACTATCGTATCTAACCGTGATACCATATTTCTTTCGAGATACTGAAGAGCTACACGGGAAGCGCTGGGTACAGAATTGAAGCTGAGTACCGTCTTCCATCCACAGACCGACGGTCAGACAGAAAGGACCATCCAGACACTGGAGGACATGCTTAGAGCATGTGCCTTAGACTTTCAGGGGAGTTGGTTAGAATAGCTTCCTCTTATCGAGTTTTCGTACAATAATAGCTATCACGCTTCGATTAAAATGTCACCTTTCCAAGCTTTATACGGTAGACCTTGCCGTACCCCCTTGTGTTGGGATGAGTCGAGTGAAGCGGTCATCATAGGACCGGAGTATCTTGAACAAGTCCTAGCGGAAGTGCAACAAATTCGAGCTAACATGAAAGCAGCCCAAGATAGACAAAAATCCTATGCGGATGTGTGATGACGCGACCTTGAGTTCGCCGTGGGAGACCAAGTGTTCTTGCGCGTTTCACCTATGAAGGGCGTATTCCGATTTGACCAGAAGGGCAAGCTGAGCCCAAAGTTTGTAGGGTCATACACTATCACCGAGAGAGTTAGATCTGTATCCTACAGGTTAGCATTACCTGAGGACTAGGGGCGTGTCCATGATGTTTTTCATGTGTCACAACTCAAGAAGTACATTGCCGATACTTCTGTTAGCAGAAATATGTTACTATCTCTACCTAGGCAGTGTACATATCGTTTTGCGGGTATAGTGATTAAGTGGGTTGTCGAACTCAGGGACCTCATTCAATTAACTGACAAATTATTAATCTAACCGAGAAACTAAATTAAACTAAGAAAACGGGAAATTGTCACTTTTTCAGGTTTTCAATTAATTCAAATCAAATAACGAACACAAAGTAAAAAAAATAACAAAACGATAAAAATAACGAAACAAATATCAGTTTAAAAACCTAGTGAATTAAAAACGCTCCCCGGGTTATTCCACTCGTCAATTTCGTCAAATTCAATTAATATCAATTTTCACTATTTTATGCAATAAACTCAGGAATTATAAACAGTTCGTTGACCGGTCCTTGTACAACGAACCCTAACTAACTGAAATAACAAGCCGCAAACCATGCCCAAGTTAAATTCAAGTTAATTGCATTAAACACAATTCCTATTAGAGACAGATTAACCTATAGGCAAGCCATGCTTCTAGTCGTTAATCCGGTTCGATTTCCTATGTCTAGAACTTAATCTCAGCACCGCATTTTGATATAAGCTCTACAAAAATCACTTAGAAAATTGGCCAGAAAATCCAAGTGCATTAAGGACAGGAATCAAACTATTGCAAAATTATAATAATAATGAGAAATTTACATAACGCGAATTCTACGAAAAAGACTCGCTCCCCTAACCCGGGAAGCTAAATAAAATTAGTCACTCATGGATAGTAACGTAAATAACAAAAACAAAGAAAACCATAAAAACAAACGAACAATAAAAACAAGAAATAATTCCAGTTTAGAAACTCCACTAAGTTTCCGTTTCAAAACTGCCTCGAACTGGTTACTCTCTTTCGGGGTCCCCTTGGTGTGGCGCTGCGACGGACTGCTCGTGAAGATGATGATGCTGGAAGATGTGCGGGTGTATGGTGTATGGTGTATGGAGGTGTCGGTAGTCAATGAATGAATTGTGGCGATGGATGGTGAGGTCGGCGAGGGATGTGGATGGATGGGGTGTGCGAGCAGCAGGGTGCAGAATTACGGCGCTGTATTGGTGCAGGTGGTGATAATGGGTGAAGTTGAATTCAGAAGTGAGGCGCAAGGCCGCTCCCCCGGACGTACCCTTGCAACCCTTACTTCATGATAAATATACAGCAGTAGCGAGCCGCGGTCGGTGAGAATTCTTATCTTTAACAATGTTAAAACCGTGACACATTCACGTAAATATTTTCCATTGGGTTGACCGGTTGTACATCATCTGACCAATGTGTCATGAATGACAATATACCATCATTCACCGTCCATGTACAATTGTTGTGGTGAGTCGATAGTATTCAACTAATACATGCTTCAGTGAGTGATGATTTGAATTGATTAAGCCGTGCTCCTATCCTCATAAAGCAGCTCACGCAATGATCCAATATCTTTGTTGGTATGAAGTTCCATGAGTGATATATATATATATTGTTTGTTGCATTGTAATCTTTATGAGATGAAGTATGTAAATTCAAGACGTCTTCCTGCATTTGACACATAAAATATATTAGTTCATATCAAAACACAAATTTAAGGAAAAGCATATGATAAGTGAGAAATATGACATGAATTGTTATAAAAGTAAGAAGAATTAAAACCCTAAAAGTAGATATATTTCACACTTATCACCTTCTCATATCCTAGAGTCCGAGCGACAATCCAATGAGCCGACCATGAGATATGTCGTGACTTCTGTCAGAATCCTTGATACGAAGACCATAGACACTCGTCATAAGTCAATATGTATGGTGAAGGTCCTATGGTCCAATCATGATGTCGAAGAAGCGACATGGGAGTTAGAAGACGCCATGAAGGCGAAGTACCCACAGTTATTCATAGACTAGATAGTCTAGTACTTAGCGGGTACGGGTACGGGGCGTACCCCTTTTGAAGGGGGGTAGAGCCATTTTGCTTTTGCATTGCTTTGGGTTAGCATTGCATAGTGTGTATGTATAGTAGTATGTTTTGATGGCACATGTAGTGCGAAGTGTATTTAGTATGTATGCGTAATGTGTAATGTATCGGTGTAATGTGTATTGTGGAATGATGTGTATTGTGTAATACAATTGTGTATTGTGTATGGTAATTTCGTATAGTGCTTGTTCTGTGTATGCTTGTAATGTAGAGGAAGTAAACACCTCGTAGGTGGTAGTAAGATACATTATGGCAATTGGTTTGCCTAATGAGTAGAATTATAAAACCTTTAACCTTGAGCAACTTTGAGGGCAAAGTTTCTTAAGGGGGGTAGATTGAAATACCCCGTAATTAAAATAGTGATTAATTAGGCTAATGAAGATTTTAGAAGCTTAATTAATTCTAAATAAATATTAGGGAACAAATCCCGAAGAAAACGGACCCTTAAAATGAATTAAAAACACAAATAAACCTTAAAGCTCGTTTTTTGAGGAAACTGGGAAAACTCGACTTTAAGCGGGTCAAATAGACTCGTAACAATTTTGGTCAACCAAATAGTCATTTTTAAACATTAATGAAGGACTAGAACCAACAAAATTAATTAAACGAGAAAATTCCAGAAAACGGGTCCTGGGAGTGAATAGTGTAAAAATTGGGAAGTTATGGGGTGTGAATGTAATAAAGCAGAAATTTAATTCCCCCTTTGTAATATTGCAGCTGGTTCTTTATTTTGAAAAGGGGGCACGTTTTATTCCTTGTAGCCACACTTCCTCTTCAACTATCCTAATGCACAAAAGACAAATGAAATAAAGCAAAAAGTAAAGCAAACCCTCTCTTCTATTCCCTAGTACTCTCACGGTTTTCCTCTCTGCCAGAGACTCTTCTTCCTCCTCTCCGCTACTATGGCAATTTGAGAAATCCCCTCACAACAGCTCACTTCCTTCTCATCTTTGAAACCCCAAACCACCTTCAAATGCTACAAAAAATATACCGTTGAATTCGTCTAGCTTTCGAGATCGTTTTACACCTTTCAAAAATAAAAAAACTCCCACTTCATTTTCATGGGTGTAATCGTTTTTGGAGGCTAAGGAACACCATTTAAAGCTCCATCTTCTTCTTCTTGTTCTAAGGTAAGAAAGGGACCAAAACTCTTCTCTTTTCCAGTTTTCCTTGTAAAAATCAAAAACTCACGTGAACACCATTGTTCCCTCACTCAGCCGGTTTTGGTGTTCCATCTTGAGAGCTGAAGAATTGTCATTATTCTATCCAAACTCCATTAGAAGCTCAAGGTAAGACTTCCTAAGAGTTTTAAGTGGTTTCTCACAAGTTAGAGTTTAAAACCTACGTTAGAAATTTTTACTAGCTTTTGTGTGTGTGTATGCCTTGTTACGTGGTTGTAGCTTGGCCTAAATAAAATCAAGAAAACAAAGAAACAAGAACAAACAAGGAAAGAGGAGCAAGAAAGGAGAACGAGAGAAAAGAAAAAGAGGAATCAAGAACTCAAGGTAATGAAGTGCCTCTGTACAGTTTTTAATGTTTGTGTATGTATAAGTGCATTTCTTTAGCAATGGTTAAACCACTGTAACAGTAGGAAAGGAATAAGTATCTTAATGTTAATTGTATTTGTAGTTTGAAGCTTTTGAAAACAAGTAAATAAAATGCTAAAGGTGAGTATTAAGTGTGCAGCAAGTGTTAGAATTTTGTGTGGGAATAATGTATATATTGAGCATGTTGTAAACTGTATTGAGTGAGCAAAATTAATGTGGTGAGAACACTTAGAAATGTAGGGAAAATCTGTCAAAATTTGGTTAGGAATTTAGGGACTTGAGTGCTGTTAGAAAGGAAAGAACAGGGAGGTGTACAGAGAAGAAAATATGAGATTTTCACCTTGGTTTGTATTTAGAAGGAAGAGGTGTAGTTGAGTAGAACTAGAAATGGAGTAATGGGAAGTGTTTAACCAAGATATGCTAGATTGAGAATCATTTAGCTAGTGGGAAGAATAAAGGAAAAATCTGTAGCATCTGTTGAAGAACAAAAACTGTAATAGAAGAGAAAAACTGACAATGAAATATGTTATGTAACAGATTTGTATAGAGATGGATTAGGTTAGTTTTAATTGCTTAATTAGGGTCAAAATGAAATACCCCAAACTTAGATATGGTGTTTAAGTGAAAAACTAAGATATAATAAGGCTAAATAATGCCTTATAAACATTAAGAAACCATTTTAATCAAAGAAAGCATAAGGAAACGCCGAAAGAGCAGTTTAAGCAAAAACGTGCTCTAAGCTTGGAGAGACTTGGGTGAGCACCCAAATATTGTTCTAAGACCTTAGTAACATCCTAATGGTCATTTTAAGTCAATTATCCAAGAAAACCAAGCTTGGAAACAAGTTAAAACACAAAATGTGCTTTAAGGAGTCTTAAAGCACATTTTTGAAAAATTGTCTTAGAAAGGGGTTTTAAGTGGCTAAATGCCCATGATTACTCCTTAATTAACTTGTGTACTAATTAGTATCACATTAGGAAGTCTAAATCAATGGGAAATCAAAAATTTCACAAATATGTGCACTAATTGTGAATAGTAACCAAATAGTGCCTAGTTTAGCCTTTAATCAATTAAGTCTAATTAATTGGTCAAAAAAGACCATGACCAGCCTAATTAATGAAGGGGGCTGGTTTTATAAGGGTGTGAGTCACCAAGAGTAGCCAATTAATGTTAGAAGAAAAAGAGAAAAGTAAGTTGTTACTATTTGCTTTTAATGAATCAAATATCTCATATGCCACCTCTCTCCTCCTTTCTTCATTCTTCACCTCCTCCATCGATTTCTCTTGCTCTCTTTCTTCTCTCTCATGTAAGAAGCAACCTCCATGCTAGCTCCATCTTCTTTTGCTCACATCTTGCTCATTTAAGCTCCAAAATCAAAACCAAGCACATATATCTCTTAGGTAGCTCAAGCTCTTTCTTTCTATCTGTTATACCCAAAATTTCAACCCCCCCCCCAAAGAGAGTCTCTACTAATAGGCTAGTAGCGAGGGTTCCCAGTTCGATCGGCACATTTCAGAGTACTAGGGACCAATGTTTTTAGGATCGCGATCCTAGCGTAGGATTGTAAGTGACCCCTAGGATCGGATCGTGGGATCGAATCGTGGGATCGATCGATCCTACAAAAAGTGAGTAAATATTGTTCAAAATTATACATATGTATAAACAACTTCTATTTAAAGCATAAAGTTTAATTTGAGTAAGAATATATAGCATTATTGAATTAAAAAAAATAAAATTTACGACCACAACAATGATAGTACGCTTACAAAATTGAATTATAGATAAGCAAACCATATGAATTCCCATAATATTGTCCATAAAAAAGATAAAATTTAATAAGATAGGCTGAACATAAATCAAATCCATACACTGCATAATTTTATGTGCGTTTTTATTTCTTTCATCACCCTCCCAACAAACATTATGAGCTACAAGTTATTTATTAACAAAATCATGGGTTTTCCAATTCATCCTCATTCAAAAGAGTAAGCAAGCAATGGAACACAAAGCAAAAACGAGATCCAACAGCTTATTTTTTCAATTATAAACCAATAATATTTTATAAATTTGTATTGGTTCTTTTAAGTTTTTTTTTCATTTTCTACATTAGAGCTTTATAACTTTGAATTTTTCAATCATTACAATATTAAATAACACTTTAAATGTTATACATTTTTTGAACACCTAGGTACACATTATAATCTTTTATGATGGAGAGTAACAAGAAGTGATATTCTAATCTTAATCCTTATCCGCTCAGTGACCTCAAATAAATATACATATACAAGTCGTATTAATAATATCCAGTTGCAATGTTGAAAGTCATGATATTTTATGGATTATGAAATTATCTACAATATTTTGAGAACTTTCTGTTTCTTTGTATTTTATTAAGATATAATTCATATTGGTATGAAAAAGACAAACAGTAAACAAAGTTAGGATCGATGGGATCGTAGGATCGTACTATGGATTTAGAGTGCAGGATCGTAGGATCGTGCAATGGAATCGCAATCCTTTGACGATCCAACATGGCTCCGATCCTACCTGCGATCTGGATCGTAACTATGAATTTGGATCGTAAAATCGTAGGATCATGGGATCGAATCGCGATTCTGTGAACATTGCTAGGGACAGCTTAGTCATCTCTAGGGGCATTTTCGTAATTTTTCAAGGCTCCTAAGCTCCCTATAGGCTTTCTCTCTCCTCCAAATAAGGGTCAAATCAATTCAAAATGCTTTGAAATTTTAACCCATGATAGAGGATGACATCTGAAGCATAATGGCGTGGAATTTTGATTTTTCGAATTTCCAATAATTTTCTAGCAATTTCTGATTGAATCTGACAAGAAATTGAATTTAAAAATATTCCAATATCCAAAAAATTCGATTCCACTTTAGAAAAATCATAAATATCATCCTTTACCCATGTGTGAAATTTCATAATCAAATTCCTTTTGGAAGCCCTTGAGCTAAAATGTCGGTAAATCTCAGTTTTTACCGGATTTTTCTATCTTTAAGGAAGCCTATATAAAGAACCTTATCCCATGATCAAATGAGAACCTCAAGAACCCTAGACCCTCAAAGGAGGCAGCCGTCTCATTCTCTTCACGTTTTTACACATCCAAGCACCAAAATCACATCAAAAATCCCCCGAAATCACCATCTAAACACATTTTTCAACTCCCAACACATCAACAATCATCAAACATCAACCAAACCACCATCAAAACGTGAAGAACACCTTCAACAATCAACAACCAGAAGCTCAGGGCGAATACAATCCAGAACCGGCACCATCGGAGCCTCCGAAGAATCCTGACGTGAAGAATCCTCTTGAATTCGAAGGTAAAACAGGTTACAATTCTACTTTTCTAATTCCCCACGACCTTATTAACTCTCTGTCAAATTTTGGGTTCAAACTAACCTTTTTACGCTTCTGTATTGCTGTTTGTTTAAGCTTCTGTCCAATAACTTGTTTACCAAGTTTCGTGCTTAATTCGAATTCAAATTGAGAACTTTCAATCACTAACGTCTTGACATCTTTCAGGCTACGCACCCATAAAATTTGAGCCAAAAACACCTTCGGGAACAGCCTCAACGCCGCCGTCCGAGGGCGGTCCGCACCCACGGACGTATGTCCGGGGTCCCGGACTCCCTGTCTGTAAGCCCGGACGCCCACGGACGGCGGCGGGATTTTAAAAAAATTCAAAATTTAGGTTTTCTAATAATGTCCGGGCCCACGGACAGCCTGTCCGTGGCCCCGGACTTTGCAATTTTTTGTCTTCCTTTAATTTCGACTCTTCTGTATAATTAGGTTAACTGGGGTCCGTGGTCTCGGACATGGGGTCCGTGGCTACGGACGTAGGCAAAATTCGACCTAATTCTACCTCCAAAACCCTAGTTTAGGTAGCTTTTGATTTCACTTTAATTTTCTGTCAAAAAATGCTAAAAAACACAAAAAAACAGAAGCTCGCGCACTTAGGTTAAAACGACTCGTAATAAGCCGTAAATAAACCAAGTAGAGGAAAAACGACCTAGGAAGGGTAATGAAAGTGATTTGAACCCTAAATAAGTCGAATACCAGCCCCCGAACCCGAACTCTACCTTTCCTGATTTACTCTAGGTTAAAATTAGGTGGCGACTCATAATAGGTTCCAGTGAGCTAGCTTAGGTTTTAATAATTATTGTTATATGACATAGTTAATCTTAGGTTATAAGTGGACCTAAAACCCGATTAGATCCTAATCAACTTAATCCACATAGGATAGGGTTTAAAATCGAGGCTCACAGACTGGCGACCTGCTGGGACAACTCTTAATTTTAACTTGTTTAATTTTAAGAAAGAGGGCTTAACTCGAAAATGTTTATTTATGGCTTTATTACTTTGTTTGTTTACTTTTGTGCGCATTAATTCTGCATCTCGCATCATTATGAGGAGCGAGGGTCCACTAAACCGGTTCTTCCCCGGGACCCGTTTGAGGGTCCCCTGTCAGGGACTCACACCTTTTATGGTGATGGTGAATAAGTGGGGGAAAGAGGGAGGGTGTCATCTAACCACACCCCCTTAATACCTGGGCTTTAGCCCCTAGCATTTTCCTGGCAGTATCCTTACCTAGCCCATTGTTTGGTCAGTCAAAGACCCGATCGTAGACGCACACCCTCAGGTGATGTGAAAAAAGTGGGGAAGCCCAAAGAGAATAGCGTGCAAGCCCTATTCCTTTGTGGCGACCTGGGCCCATGCCCCAAGCACCTCTCCGGATCGATCCATACCCGGTTTGATTTTAACGTCTGGTGAGGACATGTTGAATTTGTGTGGGCCTTGTTTACCTGCATGATCAGCCCACTACCCAGCCTAGAAATTGATAGGAACTTTTCCTACATCAACTCAGCCCAACCCGATATCGCGACTTTATTGCTTGCGGCCCAAAGGCCTTGCTTGATTTGAATGTGTGAGTTATTTGTTCGGGCTTCGGCCCAAAAGTTTAGATTTAGGTGATTTCTCTTCTGGCCCAATTTGAATTATCCAATTAGTTCTAGGCCCATAAAAAAGAATCCACCTGAATTTGAAATAACTCACAGGTCCTGAAAAAGTTTTCTTCAGCTTAGCAGCCATCTTCTCTGATCCAAAGAAAGTTAGGCCCATTTGTGATCTAGGAACCATTCCAGCCCATGAGCTTCACTCCAGGCCCAAACACATTCCGGCCCAAGGGCTCATTCTAGACTAGGTAGACTTCTTATTCGGGCCCTAGCCCCAAACCCTAGATCTAGGTGTCACCTCTCAGGCCCAATCAAAGCCTTCTGTTTAGATTTCAGTCCAAGTTCCAGTTCATAGTCTGAAAGATACTCCAGCCCAAACACCTCATTCTCTGGGTATCCTGGCCCACTTGCTTTCAGCCTAAGTCTGTTTCGATCTATCTTGTGAAGCGTCATGTTTCAGCCCACTTCCTTTTTTAGCTAATAATGGACACCTTGGACATAGGTAGACTCAAGTCCCAAGTGCGGTCCAGTCAACATGGAAGCCCAGCTCGCAATTTTGGAACAAAAGCACATGGCCACCATTGAAGCCATGGAGCAGAGGCATAGTGCTGCCATGGACGCGTGGAATCTAACTACGTTGCTGTTATCGAAGAGTTGAAAGCAAAGGCTCTTTCCCTCGAGTCCGAACGTCAAGCTCGGGATGAGTTAGTGGACAGGCTTCTCAACACCCTTTATGACTGCATTGAAGTTGGCTCCATTAGGGTCCGAGGATCGAAGGGGAATGTTAAAGAAATTGCTACAGAACTCAGGAAAGTGATTAGGCAACCGGGAGCAGCAACTTGCATCCAAAGCTGCACCCGCAAGAGAACCAGGCAACATGAGGAAGACGATCAACAGTCAAGAGGACCTGGTTGGAGCGTTGGGACAGTAGAACCACCCCGACGGAATTCTCGACAGAGAGAGTTTACAGACATCGGTCGAACACCAAGACAAGCACTTGAAGAGCTTCGAGGAAGATATCCGATGCAACCGCTCGCCCTGAGGCCAGGAACTACTCATTTGGGGAAGGATCTTAATCAATTTTGTCACTTCCATCAGCTGCCCGGTCACGACACTGACCACTGCAGGGCCCTACAACAAAGAATCCAGGATCTAATTGACCAAGGGCTCCAATTCTAAGAACATGGTGGAGAGCGCAGAGCACGCATGCCCAAGCGTCATCAGAAATGTTGTTTTTTAGTGTTTCTTATTAAATGTATTTCTTTTCTTGATTATTTGTCTTTAAACTTTTGTAGTAGTTAGTTCCCTTGATCATTTTCAGTAGTTTCCCTGAGTTTGTAATTTCCAACATTATTCTTTTTGTTGAATAAAAATAGTTCCATTTCCATAATTTTTGTACAAAGCATTATTCATTAATTCGAAAAACTAAAAGGAAGAGCACTCACGTCTTTCAAGGATCACGAAGTAATCATTTTCTGACTATGCAATGGAATACAAAGACTTGCATTTTGTTTCTGAAAATTTGAACATGTCCAACCAAACACCACTACTCACCCCAAAACATCCAAGCAACCCACGAAGCGGTTCAAGTCTACATTTGTCAAATTGTTGTTATAAACCCTGGTTAATACTGGGGGCAATCTGAGTTTAAGTTCGTCATCTTTCACCTTTCGTTTAAATATGCGAACAAGTCTCTGAGTGAAGATCTCGCGAGAGTGTCTTGAGTGGTAAAACCATGAGTGAACGAGCGTATCATTCTTACACGACTCCGGTGAGACCACATTCAAAGGTGAGGTAAACGGCATAACTCCGACCGAAGGAGATAATTTGTAAATTTACTCTTAGACCTGCGAAAAGTAACAACGAACGGATACACAACTATCAGGAATGACGAAGCACCTAGGTACAACACCACATAGCTAAAAGCTTGTAAACCCTGACATTAAACCCTAGGCACCCCCGCTGAGCCTTTCATATATCCCTTTTCGATGTTGCAAAGCTCCACAGAACAAGCCAGCCCGTGATGAATAACCAACCCGGTGACCAAAGGAAGCGAGGAGCCTGACTCTCAGATAACGTTTTCATCAGTCTAGAGAAGCAAAGCCGCTATCAGCATGACAAAGTGATCCGCAAATGGTCCCAAAGTGACACAGGATCAAAAGAGCTCACATCAAAATAGCTCTCAAAACTCAAAACCGGGAAACACAAGAACCCGAAGGCAAAGTCAAGAAAGGATCAAACAAAGAGGCAAAACCGAAGTGCCTCGAAGAAATCCAAAAGACGAAAAGAGAAATGGTGTAAAGGACAACTTCAAAAGTCCAAGTCCAGAAGCTCGAAAACAACGTCAACATGAAGCAGTTAGACGACTTCAAGACAAGGAAGATGAATCTGAGAGAAGACGCAAGTTGCAGCTTTGGTCACCCACTTAAGCTCCACATACCTCAAATATCCCTCCATGGTCCCGTTGTCCTTCATCACACCCCGTGGCCACGTTATAAGCTTTAAAGACTTCCGACTTGATAGTTGTGTGTCCAATCACGTGAAAGTAACAGATCAAATGCGTAAATCCATCAAATATCGAATTCAATGGTCTAGAAGTTGTGACTGTAGGTGAGGAACGAGTGCAAGCACCAAACACGCCGAGTGTAGGTTAGGAAGCACCACATAAAAACATAAGCCCTGACCCTGTGAGGACGAGACTCGTTCGCACGTTTAATAAAAGAAAATACTGGGGGCAATCGATCGGAACGATCGATTGCCATGAACTCTAGCTCAGATTGTCTTAAGGGAAAAATACTGGGGGCAATTGTTGGTTCCAACAATTGCTATGACAACACCAATTGGAACCCAGAGCTCAAACATCACCACCACCATCACACACCACCGGCCCGCATAAGCCCTTACCTCCACATCAAACACCACAGGCCCACATAAGCCCTTACCTTTACATCATACACCATACCCCACCGATGGCATGTTCATCTCCTAGGAGATAAATTACAAGTCCGAAGTCTATGGTTAGGAAATGATAATTTCGCTTTCCTTTTCATTAAAAGATTATTCTTCAAACACTACCACGTTTGGCACCTCTTTCAGCAATTTCTTGTTTTGGACAAATTTCTTACATACACTTTGATCGTATTTTGACATGCACATCCTCATTGCCACGTTTGGCACTTTCATAATTAACTTTCATCATGACCATTGCATCTATTCGTATGAGACTCCTCGTCAATTCAGGGATACAGATTCTCAGCCGAAGGTACAGATTCTTCAGGGATACAGATTCTCAGCCGAAGGTACAGATTCTTCAGGGATACAGATTCTCAGCCGAAGGTACAGATTCTTCAGGGATACAGATTCTCAGCCGAAGGTACAGATTCTTCAGGGATACAGATTCTCAGCCGAAGGTACAGATTCTTCAGGGATACAGATTCTCAGCCGAAGGTACAGATTCTTCAGGGATACAGATTCTCAGCCGAAGGTACAGATTCTTCAGGGATACAGATTCTCAACCGAAGGTACAGACTCTTCAGAGATACAGATTCTCAGCCAAAGATTCAGATTCACCAGAGCAGCAGAACTCACTAGAGCAGCAGAACTCACCCGAATAGAAGAACTCGACCCAACACCAATTTTCAATCACTGATAGGTAGTCAACGCCTTAGAATAGCTTGACATCATCTCATTCATTATAGGTAGTCAACGCCTTAGAATAGCTTGACATCATATCATCCTTATAGGTAGTCGGCGCCTTAGAATAGTCTGACATTACTTCATTGTTACCTTTAGGTGGTCGACGCCTTAGAACCGCTCGACGCCTTTCCACTTTACTCATAGGTAGTCAGCGCCTTAGAATAGCTCGACGCAACTTGTCGGATTGCACGTGTGGTCTGTTAAGATCCAAAATTTTGGGGTATCACTCAAGCATCAACTAGCCTTTTCATTTCCATTACAAAGTCTAGTTGACGGGGGGCAATCTGTTATACCCAAAATTTCAACCCCCCCCAAAGAGAGTCTCTACTAATAGGCTAGTAGCGAGGGTTCCCAGTTCGATCGGCACATTTCAGAGTATTAGGGACAGCTTAGTCATCTCTAGGGGCATTTTCGTAATTTTTCAAGGCTCCTAAGCTCCCTATAGGCTTTCTCTCTCCTCCAAATAAGGGTCAAATCAATTCAAAATGCTTTGAAATTTTAACCCATGATAGAGGATGACATCTGAAGCATAATGGCGTTGGAGTTTTGATTTTTCGAATTTCCAATAATTTTCTAGCAATTTCTGATTGAATCTGACAAGAAATTGAATTTAAAAATATTCCAATATCCAAAAAATTCGATTCTACTTTAGAAAAATCAGAAATATCATCCTTTACCCATGTGTGAAATTTCATAATCAAATTCCTTTTGGAAGCCCTTGAGCTAAAACGTCGGTAAATCTCAGTTTTTACCGGATTTTTCTATCTTTAAGGAAGCCTATATAAAGAACCTTATCCCATGATCAAATGAGAACCTCAAGAACCCTAGACCCTCAAAGGAGGCAGCCGTCTCATTCTCTTCACGTTTTTACACATCCAAGCACCAAAATCACATAAAAAAATCCCCTGAAATCACCATCTAAACACATTTTTCAACTCCCAACACATCAACAATCATCAAACATCAACCAAACCACCTCCAAAACGTGAAGAACACCTTCAACAATCAACAACCAGAAGCTCAGGGCGAATACAATCCAGAACCGGCACCATCGGAGCCTCCGAAGAATCCCGACGTGAAGAATCCTTTGAATTCGAAGGTAAAACAGGTTACAATTTACTTTCTAATTCCCCACGGCCTTATTAAACTCTCTGTCAAATTTTGGGTTCAAACTAACCTTTTTACGCTTCTGTATTGCTGTTTGTTTAAGTTCTGTCCAATAACTTGTTACCAAGTTTCGTGCTTAATTCGAATTCAAATTGAGAACTTTCAATCACTAACGTCTTGTACATCTTTCAGGCTACACACCCATAAAATTTGAGCCAAAAACACCTTCGGGAACAGCCTCAACGCCGCCGTCCGAGGCGGTCCGCACCCCACGGACGTCATGTCCGGGGTCCCGGACTCCCTGTCCGTAACCGGACGCCCACGGACGGCGGCGGGATTTTAAAAAAATTCAAAATTTAGGTGTTCTAATAATGTCTGGGCCCACGGACAGCCTGTCCGTGGCCCCGGACTTTGCAATTTTTTGTCTTCCTTTAATTTCGACTCTTCTGTATAATTAGGTTAACTGGGGGTCCGTGGTCTCGGACATGGGGTCCGTGGCTACGGACGTAGGCAAAATTCGACCTAATTCTACCTCCGAAACCCTAGTTTTGTAGCTTTTAATTCACTTTAATTTTCTGTCAAAAAAATGCTAAAAAACACAAAAAAACAGAAGCTCGCGCATTAGGTTAAAACGACTCGTAATAAGCCGTAAATAAACCAAGTAGAGGGAAAACGACCTAGGAAGGGTAATGAAAGTGATTTGAACCCTAATAAGTCGAATACCAAGCCCCCGAACCCGAACTCTACCTTTCCTGATTTACTCTAGGTTAAAATTAGGTGGCGACTCATAATAGGTTCCAGTGAGCTAGCTTAGGTTTTATAATTAATTATTGTTATATGACATAGTTATAATCTTAGGTTATAAGTGGACCTAAAACCCGATTAGATCCTAACCAACATAATCACATAGGATAGGGTTTAAAATCGAGGCTCACACTATCTTTTCAAAACTTCAAGAGCCTCATTTGGAGCCAAGGCAAACTGCCATTAGAGGAGGAAACTCAAGCTTGGAGACTCCATTAGCTTCTCCATTCTCTTAAGGTAAAGAATATGTAAGAAAATCTAGGTTTCCATCATTTTCTCTCCATGTCCGAAAATTATCACTCATGGGGTTCCATTTTTATGCCTTGTTCTAGCTTGTTTTCTACTCTCCAAAGGATAAAGGGGGTCCTTCTTGCTTCATATCCAAGCTTGTCTTGAGAAACCAAGGTAAAACAATCACCTTAATACTTTAGAACACATTTTTAACCTAGGGTTTGTTCCTTAGGGTTAATGTATTATTTAGCACTCATTGGAGTCATTGGATATTGGTAGAACATTGGCAAGGAGAGTTTAAGTGGTGACCGAGATTGTCCAAGGAAAAAGTCTAAGGAGGAAAGTTTGTGAGCTTGTGAAAGTACCAGGTAAATTACTTACCTTAAGGTGTTTTATTGTTTAAGGGAATGGGATTTAGATATGTCATGACTGTAGCTTAAGGTTTACATTAGAAAGGGATATATATAACCTAGGAGAACAATGACTATGTTTGAGAACTTGTGACTAAGGAGCCAATGAGAAAAGAGATAGTTAAACAATGTTGAGATGAATTATAAGAAGCATTTTATTTCAATGGGAGCCTTGTTGTGTGTATTTGCAGGTTAAAGGAAATATATGTGGAAATTCAGTGGCTAAGATTATTATCATTTAAGGGCCTAAGTGCCAAGCATTTTAAGTTTATACACTATATTGTGATGTAGTGTAGTTTTGGTGTATGATGTGTGTTAAGGAGGTTTAATGAGAGTTTGAATGTTGATAGCTATTTGATGGTGAAAAACTAAATGTTGGGTGTAACAATATACGAACCCATGGCAAAATTCAGTGAAGAACCTAAGTGTTTAAGATGTTCTAAGGAGATTTCATGACTAAGGAAGTACTAGGAAGTTTTAGAGGTTGTTTTGATGAAAAAGGGTGAGTTTAAGGTGTTAATGAGTTATAAGGACTTAGGCATCACCATGGAGGATTTAGGAATCAAAAGAATGTACTAGTGTATTTAGGACTTAGGCAAACATTGGTAAGCAAGTAGGAAAAAATAAGGTGTTGATGGATGGAGGAATAAGCTTGTGAAGAAACCTTAAGTAGTTGCATAAAGGAGTTTTAGATGGTGAAAGATGCTTAGGAGATGATGTTATAGTGGTAAGGAAGCATTTGGCATAGTGGTTATATTAGGTATGAACCACCACCTAGAAACCTAGTAAAAACATTACAAGTGTTGGCATGATTAAAGGAAATGGATAATGACTAAGGTGGATGTTGGAGTGATTTAATGTGTTTAGTGGCAGGCTTAAGGTGTTTTAGAGGTGCCCAAATGAGGTTAGAACATACTAGGATATATGTAGTGAAGTTTGGAGTTGAATGGGAATTTAGAAACAAGGTTCTGGAGCCGACCAACTTAGGGACCGGACCTGCAAGGTCAGTCGAGCTCATTTACACTACCGGAAAGAGTTTCTGGAATCGACCGAACTTGGGGACCGGACATACAAGTTCGGTCGGGCTTGTATTTTGTGTACGAATTAAGTCTCTAGAATGGACCACCTTAGGGACCGGACTTGCAAGGTCGGTCATGCCTAGAATGTTGTACGAGAATAGGTCTCTGGAATCGACCGAAACTTGGGACCAGACTTGGCAAGTTCGGTCGGGCTTAAATTTCCCACAGGGGAAAACTCTCGGGAATGGACCGACCTTGGGGACCGGACTTGCAAGGTCGGTCGGGGTAGAATTTTCAAACGGTAATATGTCCTGGAATGGACCGACCTTGGGTAAGGTCGGTCGGTAAGATCGGTTGAGCCAAAAACACAAAAAAAAAAGAAATTAAATCTATGGATGTTAATTGGTAATAAGGTATGCCATTGGTAGGTATGAAGTAGATGCTATGGATAGGACTAAGGATTAGTTAAGTTAAGATTAACCATAAGAACCTAGGGATTAAAGTTAAGATAACCTTAATGTTAAAGTTAATTTATAAGGTTAAGTGGCAAAGACTAAAGAGGGTATCAAATGGAATATTTAGGGACTAAGTGAGTTAAGTAAGGTGCAAATACTAATGGCCTAAAAATGAATCAATGTTTGAGGTTTGTGAATTGGGACCCCGGAGAAGGTTAAACAAACGACAGGCGACGGTGAACGGTACAATCTTTCTTGTGACCTGCTTGCTAACGAGGTGACCCTCGGCTTGTGTGCTATCTATTTAATTGCTATGACTAAGACAAGATAAAGCATGCAACCGGTTTTATATTGTTCTCGTTGTGTACGTGTTTTCTTGACACTAACCCACAAGACTTGAGATTGTTACTAACTAAGTTTAGTACTTACTGAGTTAAGGATAAGAGTTAAGTATGGTGACTGTGGTTAATACCCATTAAGGTTTAACTAGCACATGTTGTGTAAGATCTTTACTAACTGGAACTTGAGTGAGGAACCCGGGACTGACTCCGGTCATGCATGCTAAGGAAAGGGGGACGGTATCTGAATCAGATCCGCCCTTCGCTTAAGGACTTGTCTTCGGACTTGTTGCCTAGGGTCGGTTGCCGGCTCAGCTACACTGGACTCCCGTCCAAGGTAGGTGGCATTAAGATGGTGTTGTAGGATCACCTAAATCCTAGGTTGAGATTAAACTACAACCATTTCCTTTTTAGGAACGGTTGTATACTGAGATTAAGATAAGGTTAAGACTGAGGTAAGAGAAGGAACTGAGGTTAAGGAATCAGGACTAAGGAGGGGGTTACTAACCCGCTTGATAAGGGAACGCTTGTGTCGTTCATTGTGTGTGAACTATGTATGTTCATCTGTGGATTGTTGTTTATAGCACTTCATATCATGCTTGTGTACTTAATCAATATCCATGCTATCGACAATTAGTCGTCGTAGGCCCGTTAGCTTGGGGGCCATGAGAGGGAGTACCAGCATTCGTGCTGACCCCTTTGGGGGCTGTTTTTACACTTGCAGGTAAGAGGCCCATGAAGTCACTCCACGAGAGTAGGAGCGGTTAGACTTAGGATGGGTTGTTTATTTTGAGTACGGGTTGCGCTTGTGCTCCCGTCTGTTTATATTGAAACTGATGTAAGTTTGTGACTATGACTTAGATACTTAAACTCGGTTGGTTGGTGGTATTATGGTTGGTGGTGTTTTGGTCGGTTGTTTATTTTGGATAAGTGTTGTAAATGATAAGGCCGGTATATTCTAACGATCAGACCGTGGCAAGGTCCCGGTGTTGGTTATTTCCGCTGCGGCGAATTCGATTAAGTGTTAAGTTTTGCGATAACCGCGATTGGCTTTGGACGGGTGTTACAAAAAAGTGGTATCAGAGCGTAGTTACGCTCTGATCAAGAAATACCGGACATGAGTAACCACCGAGTTAGGATATAAGTTAAGAAATAAGTGACGGGTCGAGGGGTGAGTTATTAGTGTGAGTAGAGTCAGATGACCACTAATAAGTGAGGATCGTCTTTACCGTCTACGGACGTTATAAATTCGTTAACCGAAACAGTGGTGGATACGAATCTAATGCGAGTTGTGATTGTTCAGATGTCAGGAAGGAGAGGCCGAGGCCGTCCCAGAGGCGACGAGACTGAGATACCGGAGGGGCAGACGATCGCAGAGATCGTAGCTGCCGCCTTAGGGCATATGGGCTATCAGCCTGTGTGGGTGCACCACCTCCAACCGAATTGGGTGAAGAGCCTTGCAGACCTTCGACCCGCACATTTTAAGGGGGAGACCGATCCCGCCAAGCTTGAGGCGTATATCTCCGAGCTGGAGACCTCCTTCGAGACCCTTGACGTCCCTGCTGGGATCAAGGTGCGTTTAGCTGCGTTCTACCTGAGGGGGCAGCAGGCGATTAGTGGAAGCTGGTGAGGGCCGAACATGTGGCCAATCCAGAGTTCGGCTGGGAGTAGTACACCGCATTGCTACGAGCAAAGTACTACCCCGCCCATGTCCAGACGAAGAAGCGCTTGCAGTTGGATGCACTTAAGCAGACCGACAAGATGACGGTGGACAAGTATTACTCAGAGTTCACCGCCTTGCTCTGTCTTCTACCAAGTCTTGGATATTCTGACCAGATCCTGGTGGACCGCTTCTATGGCGGGCTTAGCCATCGACTCCGCTACGGCATGGGGCCGACGAGTTACACTACCTTGCAGGTAATAAGAATGGTTGAGATTTGAGTAAGTAAATGAGTAAGATTTAGATTATGGAAAATAAGAGTGACTAGTACTGGGGAAAGCAGGAGTGCTATCATGCCGCTGCTAAGGTTGAGATAACCGTCCAGCTGAGGGACTAGGAGAATGCTAAGAGGAAGAGTGCCGGTAAGAGCACGGAGAACCAAGGGCAAGGTGGGTACAAGAAACAGAAGTACCAGCCTCAGGCCCAGAAAAATCAGAACCAAAAGGGGAAGGAGGAAAAGGAGAAGGCTCCAGAGGAGCCATTGAAGTTGACGTACGCATACGCAGCTACACCCTGCGCTCAAGGGCGCCAAAGGTGAGGGATTGATATTAGGTGAGTTAAGAGACAAGTAGTAACCGTTTGAGATATGAATACTAATATTGCGAATGATCAGGATCTGAGACTGAGAAGGGAGCCGGTGGTGGCTACTAGCGACGCTACATCTGTAGGTGGTGTCACAAGGACCACCCCGGCTCGATTGCAGGGGAACAAGGTGGAGTGCAATTATTGTGGGGTATACGGACACCGAGCATACGCGTGCTTCCGGAACCCCGCTAGCAGAGCCTATAGACCCGAGACTAGGGGCAAGGGCAAGACTGATCAGGGAGCTGGATCTGATAGTCAGAGGAGAGTGCAGCAAGCTGCAGACAAGAACCCACGGGTGACCCAGAAGTTGGGACCCACACTACACATGGTGGACCGGGACGATGAGCCTGAACCTCATCGAGGCCAGGACCGCTATGACCACTTAGTAATAAAATTACCTGCTTACCGCATTATCATGCATGTTCGGTGAATAATTCAGTTAAGTGAGAATGAGATGAGATTAGAACTTAAGTAAGATATAACCTACTACCACTTTAGGAAGCTTCACCATTTGCTATCCAATGCCTTCTACACCTAACCCGGAGTAGACCGACATCGAAACCATAGACTTTCCAACCGAACAATGTCAGGTTATCCGCCCAGGTATGATTTTATTAAGGGGATACCTGACACCCGAAGCACAAATAGTCATCATCAGAAGATGCAGTCAACTAGGAATGGGGCCGGGAGGTTTTTATACACCGGAATACCCAGGGGGAGCAAGGATGAAATTAAAGATGATGAGCTTAGGCAAGGATTGGAATCCGTATGCCAAGACCTACCAAACTATGAGGATGCATGATGGAGTCTCACCACCGGGAATACCCAAAGAGTTCCATCTAGTTATTATACAAGTCATGGAGATCGCTCAGCAGTTGGAAGCTGAACCGATTCTAGACATACAAGCAGACATTTGCATTGTAAACTTCTACGAGAAAGATGGGCGACTTGGACTACACTAGGATAAGGATGAGACAACGGAGTCTCTCGAAAGAGGGATACCCGTAGTGTCTTGGTCCATAGGAGATGACGCTGAATTTTTGTACAGCGAGCAGAAGCGTGCGGACCGTGCTAATAAGTTAATACTTAAGTCAGGGGATGTATTGTTATTGGGAGGAGAATCAAGGATGTTATACCATGGGATTAAGAGAATCAAGCTGAATACAGCACCGTCAGCAGTAATCAATGCGACACATATGAGACCAGGAAGATTAAACCTAACCTTTAGACAATATTAGTCATGTAACGTTTTAGTATGAGATGAGGAATGAGATGTAAGATTGAAGCATATGTTGTAAACAGGATGGTTATGAATAAAATAACAGTGTTGTTCATATAAATTATTACGACTCTTGTTATACCATCAATACTCATGAAGCTTGTGAACACAATTAGGTCATGGACTCGGTACGGATGGTGCGCTAAGCATACTTACAGAGGCACAGGCCGACGCCAGCGGCACTATCCTCACCGGCACCTTTCCGATTAATGGGATTGAGGCATCAGTTCTCTTCGACTCAGGGGCCTCGCATACCTTTGTCTAGACATCTTTTGTGAGAAGGTAGGGGTTAGACGCTGATGAGCTACCCAACTTCACGGTTACGCTCCCGTCTAAGGAGAAGGTTCGTTGCACTCGCTACTACCGAGGAGCCATTGTCAGAATTAAAGGGGAAGACTTTCCAGTCAGTTTCATTGAGTTTAGGGAGTTGGGATTTGATGTTATTTTCGGGATGAACTGGTTGGAGCGGCACAAGGGTCATATCCTCTGCGCCGAGCATAGATTGCTGCTCAGGAGCCCGTCTGGGGTAACAATATCATACCGCTAGAGGCCCAGAGAGCCTTCGACTAAGATCATCACCACCATGGCAATGTATAAGAAGTTGAGGAGAAAGGAAAAAGTGTACCTCTACTATGTACAAGACATAGAGAGAGACCCCGAGTTCGACCCCGACTTACCGGTAGTGTCGGAGTTCCCCGATCTATTTCCACGGGAACTTCCGGCATGCCACCCACTCGGGAGGTAGAGTTCATTATCGAGCTGCTACCTGGTACCAGACCGATAGCCAAGGCACCATACCGCATGGCTCCGGCAGAAATGAATGAGTTAAAGGAACAACTGAAGGACTTGTTAGACAAAGGGTTCATAAGACCCAGTGTATCACCATGGGGAGCGCCAGTTCTGTTCGTGAAGAAGAAGGATGGTAGTCTCCGCCTCTACATCGACTACATAGAGTTGAATGCAGTGACAGTGAAGAATAAGTATCCACTACCCCGTATTGACGATCTGTTCGATCAGTTGAAGGGAGCATCTGTGTTTTCCAAGATTGATCTCAGATCGGGGTATCATCAGATAGCCATTAAGGAGAGAGATATGAGAAGAAGGCATTCCGGACACGATACGGCCACTATGAGTTTACGGTGATGCCGTTTGGTTTGTCGAACGCACCGGCGAAGTTTATGGATCTGATGAACCGCTTGTTCCGGGAGCAGCTAGACAAGTCGGTTGTGGTATTCATCGACGATATATTGATATATTCGAGAACTAAGGTTGAACATGAGGAACACTTGAGGAGAGTATTGGAGATATTGAGGGAGAACCAGCTATATGCTAAGTTCTCCAAGTGTGAGTTTTGGCTTGACCAGGTCTCTTTCCTAGGTCATGTCATCTCAGATGCTGGGATCTCAGTGGATCCAGCAAAGATTGATGTCGTACGTACTTGGCAAGGCCGAAGACTGTTACCGACATCCGGAGCTTTCTCGGTCTGGCAGGTTACTACAGGAGGTTTGTTAGGAATTTCAGCAAGGTCGCGAAACCGATGACCAGTCTGATGAAGAAAGATGCACCGTTCTTATGGACGGCTGACTGTGAGAGATCATTTCATAGTTTGAAAGACTCACTGACCACTGCACCGGTTCTGACCATTCCAGACGGTACAGAGGGCTTTGAGGTTTACTGTGATGCATCCGGCAGAGGGCTGGGTTGCGTGCTCATGCAACATGGCAAGGTGGTGGCATATGCCTCACGCCAGTTGAAGAAACATGAGGAGACTACCCCACACATGATTTGGAGCTGGGAGTTGTAGTCTTCGCTTTGAAGATATGGCGCCACTATTTATACGGGGTTAGTGTGACGATCTACACCGATCATAAGAGCTTAAGATACATATTTACTCAGAAGGAGTTGAATCTCAAACAGAGGAGATGGTTGGAATTCTTGAAAGACTATGACATTGACCTCCAATACAAAGAGGGGAAGGCCAATGTCGTAGCGGACGCCCTGAGCCGTCGAGCACACTCACTCCATTCGCTAGTTTCTTTCTACAGCTTGGTTGATGAGGTGCGAGAGGCTTAGAGGACAGATGAGTATATGAGAGAGGTCAGACAGAAGCTGACAGATGGTACTTTTGAGGGTCAGAAATATGACTTCAGACTTCACGACGATGATCAGATCAGACTTAAGGGCCGGTTATGCATACCACGGGGCAACACAGATGAAAGACCGTATACTTAGGGAATCACACTGTTCTTCAGTTTCCATCCATCCGGGAGCCTATAAGATGTATAAAGACATGAAGAGATACTTCTGGTGGTCGGGGATGAAGACAGATGTTACCGAGTTTGTCTTAAGTGTCTCACATGCCAGAAGGTAAAATTCGAGCACCGACGATCGGGCGGGATGGTACAGTCGATGCCAGTTCCGGAGTGGAAGTTCTATGATATCTCCATGGACTTTGTAGTTGGACTCCCACCTGCTAGGGGAGGTCTCAACATGATATAGGTGGTGGTGGATCACCTTACCAAGGTAGCCCGATTCATACCGATGAAGGATACTTGGAAGGATACCAAATTAGCTGAGTTGTTTGAGAAAGAAATAATGAGACATCACGGGATACCAAAGACCATAGTGTCAGATAGAGATACCAGATTCCTTTCAAGGTACTGGAGAGTGATAAGTGTAAAATACATATATTTTTAGGACTTTAATTCTTCCTATTTTTATAATAATTCATGTCATATTTTACACTTATCTTATAGTTTTGCTAATATTTATATTTAGATGAGAACTGATATATTTTATTTGTCAAATACAGGAAAAGTCTCAAATTTACATTCTTCATATTTCAGGACTACAATAAAAGGGACAACACGTTACGATATATTTATATCGTATAGTTTGAGTATAGTTTATATGTTGGATCAATTTGCAAGCATGTAAACATGCACTTGCAATAACTGGGCCGATACATTTTGAAGTCCAACAAGGAGGCGCAGCCCTGTTGACGTTCAATAGGCCGACAATGACAGAGACAAAAAGGCATTACCAACATTTTTAGAGTATTATAGTGTAACCCATGCATAACCAGAAGAGATCAATCGCACTACGGATCCATCGTCTTCATTCAAAAGGAGACCACCGTTCCTCTTCAACCTCACGCTTCAATTCACACCTCCACCTCACCTTCATCACGCCATCGCCTCCACCACCATCTCAACCCGCACCATACACACCACCGTTCTCGATCCATCTTCATTACCGTTCATAATCACCGTATCCCTCCGTCGAAACGTCGCCTCCATCAATCTATTTCCATTCTCCATTCACGCTCCATCACACCTGCACTGCACCTCATCACCACCGACTCACCATCTATCCTCGTCATCTCCACCGTATCACATTCACACCCGACAACCATCACTGCACGACTCCATCCTCCATCACCAGGAATCTCATCTCACGAGATCACATCACCGACTCCTGCCATCACCGCATCACCAACGCCTCACGCCATAACATCCGACTCGCACCACGCCCTCACCTCCAGACCACTGCACCGCCTCTGTTTCATCGCTTCACCATCGTCCCACCTTCATCGTCGACATCCAGGCATCATCTTCAACACCACGGTCTCTAATCCTCATTCCATCATCATTCCACCACCACCGTCATCCTACATCGCCGACTCCACCATCACCGATGTTGCATTCAAGCCCGCAACCACGTCCATTCCACCCCATCGCTACGACATCACACCCGCGATTCACCGCATCAACACCGCCACGGCATCAGACCACCACCGTCGCCATCGCATCTTCATACCATAAGATTCAACACCCGACACCAGCATCATCTCCATCGCCATCATTCACCGATAATCTTCTCCATCACCACCGTCACCATGCCTTCACCTTCGCCATCGTCATTCATCGCCTTCACGTCGACCACTAATCACACACTGTCATCGTCGATCTTCTCCTCATCTTCAACCCCCGATCGTCGCCTTCTTTTCATCGTCGATTATACGAGGATTATCAGAGGCGAGACTGCGAAGAAGAAGAGAGGAACAGAGCCATCGTTGCAGAGAAGAACGGGCGAGAAAACGACAAGTTTAAGAAATAAATCGAGAGCGATAAAGGAGAACCGGAGATCATGAACCGGTTTGGGCAGAAACAAAAACATTGAACCGGACCGGTTCAATAATAAGGGTTTTTACTAAACTATTCCTTTTACATTTATATTTGTTACATGTTATTTGTTTCTTGTTACATTCTTAGTGTTACATAACATTTAATATTTATTTTAATGTTTATTTGTGTTTTAGAAAATAATGAATGAGTAGTTTATATTTACTATGGGTGATGGTTTATTGCAATTTGTTTTAATTATGTGATTTATATTTACTGGTTTAATTAATATTGTGGATTGTTACGATTAATGTTATTCTTGCGCTTTTTAATAAATGTCAAGAGTTTATTAAATTGCTTTACTAAATCTATTTTGATCCGACCAAGTGATAAATAGATCGGTTAAATTAATTTGTATATCTGTGGAATTATTGATTGGATTAATTAATTATTCCTGCAGACGCAAATTATTATTCCTCGTACTTAATCCGTTTACATGTGTTTCTGCTTGAGTCTAGATTAGACCCCGCATTTCTGGTAAACGAGTTCTTCTGAGACTATGATTTAGCTCTTAAGGAAATATTAGGAATTTTGCCAATCTATCTTTAATTAACCAGTAGACATAATTAATCAAACAGTTTTAACCTGAACCCAGAGTCCGTCCCGTTCATCCATATCATCTATCATTTTATTTTATCTGTTATTTGTTTCCTGGCTGTTATTTTAATTATTTCATTCTTGTTATTTATTATTGATCCCAAAACCAAAAACAACCCCTTTGAATTACCCATTGTCTTAGGCTAGACTTACTTTATCAAGTCCCGTGGATTGACACCTGGTCGCTCTAAAATTGCTATACTACTACGACCGGGATTTTTGCAACCCGACGGTATTGATTTGTTGATTTCTAGGATTAATTCTTAGCATTTAATACATCAAATAAATCGTTTGCAGAGAGCTACCAGAGAAGCGCTGGGTACAGAACTCAAGCTGAGTACCGCGTTCCATCCTCAGATAGATGGTCAGACTGAGCGTACTATTCAGACACTCGAGGAGATGCTGAGGGCATGTGCCTTAGACTTCCAGGGCAGTTGGATTGACAAATTGCATCTGATCGAGTTTTCATACAACAACAGCTATCACGCTTCGATCAAGATGGCACCCTTTCAAGCGTTGTACGGTAGACCATGTCGTACACCGCTCTGCTGGGATGAGTCGAGTGAGACGGTCATTATAGGACCAGAATATTTAGAACAAGTTAAGGCTGAAGTTCAGCAAATCAGGGAGAACATGAAAGCTGCTCAAGATAGGCAGAAGTCGTATGCTGATGTTCGACAACGAGACCTGGAGTTTGCAGTGGGCGACCGGGTATTTCTGCGAGTTTCACCAATGAAGGGTGTATTCAGATTTGGGCAGAAGGGCAAACTAAGCCCAAAGTTTGTTGGTCCTTATGAGATTACGGAGCGGGTGGGCCCGGTTGCTTACAGGTTGAATTTACCTGCTGAACTGGGTAAAGTGCATGATGTTTTTCATGTTTCATAGCTAAAGAAATACATGCACCACCCCTCCCATGTGTTAGAACCTGAGAGATTGACTTTAGAACCGAATATGAGATCCGTGGAGACTCCTCAGAGAATCTTGGACAGTAAGACTAGGGACACTCGCCATAAGTCAGTACGACTGGTGAAGGTTCTCTGGTCTAACCAGGATGTCGAAGAGGCCACGTGGGAAATAGAGGATAAGATGAGGGCGAAGTACCCTTCTTTGTTTACTGACTAGATCATCTGTATAGGGTACGGGGTGTACCCCTTTTTAAGGGGGGTAGAGTTTCCTCGCTTTTGAGTTAGGAAACGAACTTGTTGTCGTTTGTTTGGTTGATTAAGATTTGATTTTGTGTAAGTTGCTACACTTTGGTGATAAGTTTGAGTTATGTATAATACTTATGTATTGTATTTGTGATTGACCCTTGAGTCTTGATATGTTTGAATGAGAATATAAGATGTGGTGTTAAGATTAAGAGAATTGAGTATCGTGAATGGTTAAGCATATATGTGAACTTTGGGGACAAAGTTCTTTTAAGGGGGGTAGATTGAAATACCCCAAACTTAGATATGGTGTTTAAGTGATAAACTAAGATATAAGAAGGCTAAATAATGCCTTAGAAACATTAAGAAACCATTTTAATCAAAGAAAGCATAAGGAAACACCGAAAGAGCAGTTTAAGCAAAAACGTGCTCTAAGCTTGGAGAGACTTGGGTGAGCACCCAAATATTGTACTAAGACCTTAGTAACATCCTAATGGTCATTTTAAGTCAATTATCCAAGAAAACCAAGCTTGGAAACAAGTTAAAACACAAATTGTGCTTTAAGGAGTCTTAAAGCACATTTTTGAAAATTGTCTTAGAAAGGGGTTTTAAGTGGCTAAATGCCCATGATTACTCCTTAATTAACTTGTGTACTAATTAGTATCACATTAGGAAGTCTAAATCAATGGGAAATCAAAAATTTCACAAATATGTGCACTAATTGTGAATAATAACTAAATAGTGCCTAGTTTTAGCCTTAAATCAATTAAGTCTAATTAATTGGTCAAACAAGACCATGACCAGCCTAATTAATGAAGGGGGCTGGTTTTCTAAGGGTGTGAGTCACCAAGATTAGCCAGATTTAATGTTAGAAGAAAAAAAGAAAAGTAAGTTGTTACTATTTGCTTTTAAGGAATCAAATATCTCATATGCCACCTCTCTCCTCCTTTCTTCATTCTTCACCTCCTCCATCGATATCTCTTGCTCTCTTTCTTCTCTCTCACGTAAGAAGCAACCTCCATGCTAGCTCCAACTTCTTTTGCTCACATCTTGCTCAATTAAGCTCCAAAATCAAAACCAAGCACATATATCTCTTAGTTAGCTCAAGCTCTTTCTTTCTATCTTTTCAAAACATCAAGAGCCTCATTTTGGAGCCAATGCAAACCGCCATTAGAGGAGGAAACTCAAGCTTGGAGACTCCATTAGCTTCTCCATTCTCTTAAGGTAAAGAATATGTAAGAAAATCTAGGTTTCCATCATTTTCTCTCCATGTCCGAAAATTATCACTCATGGGGTTCCATTTTTATGCCTTGTTCTAGCTTGTTTTCTACTCTCCAAAGGATAAAGGGGGTCCTTCTTGCTTCATATCCAAGCTTGTCTTGAGAAACCAAGGTAAAACAATCACCTTAATACCTTAAAGCACATTTTTAACCTAGGGTTTGTTCCTTAGGGTTAATGTATTATTTAGCACTCATTGGAGTCATTGGATATTGGTTAGAACTTGGCAAAGAGAGTTTTAGTGGTGACCGAGACTTGTCCAAGGAAAAAGTTCTAAGGAGAAAGTTTGTGAGCTGTGAAAGAACAAGGTAAATTACTTACCTTAAGGTTTTTATTGTTTAGGGAATGGATTTAGATATGTCCATGAGTGTAGCTTAAGTTTACATTAGAAAGGGTTATATATAACCTAGGAGAACAATGACTATGTTTGAGAACTTGTTACTACGGATCCAAAGGAAAAGAGATAGTTAAACAATGTTGGATGAATTACAGAACATTTTATTTCAATGGGAGCCTTGTTGTGTGTATTTGCAGGTTAAAGGCAAATATATGTGGAATTCAGTGGTTACGATTATTGTCATTTAAGAGCCTAAGTGCCAAGCATTTTAAGTTTATACACTATATTGTGATGTAGTGTAGTTTTGGTGTATGATGTGTGTTAAGGAGGTTTAATGAGAGTTTGAATGTTGATAGCTATTTGATGGTGAAAAACTAAATGTTTGGGTGTAACAATATACTAGAGAAACCCATGGCAAAATTTAGTGAGAACCTAATTGTTTAAGATGTTCTAAGGAGATTTCATGACTAAGGAAGTACTAGGAAGTTTTAGAGGTTGTCTTGATGAAAAAGGTGAGTTTAAGGTGTTTTTAATGAGTTATAAGGACTTAGGCATCACCATGGAGGATTTAGGAATCAAAAGAATGTACTAGTGTATTTAGGACTTAGGCAAACATTGGTAAGCAAGTAGGAAAAATAAGGTGTTGATGATGGAGGCATAAGCTTGTGAATAAACCTTAAGTAGTTGCATAAAGGAGTTTTAGATGGTGAAAGATGCTTTGGGAGATGATGTTATAGTGGTGAGGAAGCATTTGGCATAGTGGTTATATTAGTATGAACCACCACCTAGAAACCTAGTGAAAAACATTACAAGTGTTGACATGATTACAAGGAAAATGCATAATGACTAAGGTGGGATGTTGATGATGTGATTTAATGTGTTTAGTGGCAGGCTTAAGGTTTTTTGAGGTGCCCAATGAGGTTAGAACATACTAGGATATATGAGGTGAAGTTTTTAGTTGAATGGGAATTTAGAAACAAGGTTCTGGAGCCGACCGACCTTAGGGACCGGACCTGCAAGGTCGGTCGAGCTCAGTTTACACTACCGGAAAGAGTTTCTGGAATCGACCGAACTTGCGGACCGGACTTACAAGTTCGGTCGGGCTTGTATTTTGTGTACGAATTAAGTCTCTAGAATGGACCAACCTTAGGGACCGGACTTTGCAAGTCGTTCATGCCTAGAATGTTTGTACAAGAGTTTCTGGAATCGACCGAACTTGGGACCGGACTTGGCAAGTTCGGTCGGGGCTTAAATTTCCCACGGGGGAAACTCTCGGAATGGACCGACCTTGGGGACCGGACTTGCAAGGTCAGTCGGGGTAGAATTTCAAATGGTAATATGTCCTGGAATGGACCGACCTTGGGGTCGGTCGGTAAGATCGGTCGAGCCAAAAACACAAAAAAAAAAGAAATTTTAAATTCTAAGGATGTTAATTGGTAATAAGGTATGCCATTGGTAGGGTAGTATGATTAGGACCCAAGAAACCAAAGGATTAAGTTAAGTTAAGTATAAACCTTAATGTTAAAGTTAAGTTTATAAGGTTAAGTGGCAAAGACTTAAGAGGGTATCAAATGGTAATCTTTAGGGACTAAGTGAGTTAAGTAAGGTGCAAATAACTAATGGCCTAAAAATGAATCAATGTTTTAGGTTTGTGAATGGGGACCCCGGAGAAAGGTTAAACAAACGACAGGCGACGGTGAACGGTACAATCTTTCTTGTGACCTGCTTGCTAACGAGGGTCCCTCGGCTTGTGTGCTATCTGTTTAATTGCTATGACTAAGACAAGATAAAGCATGCAACCGGTTATATTGTTCTCGTTGTGTACGTGTTTTTTTACACTAACCCATGAGACTTGAGATTGTTACTAACTAAGTTTAGTACTTACTGAGTTAAGGATAAGAGTTAAGTATTGGTGACTGTTGTTAATACCCGTTAAGGCTTAACTAGCACATGTGTGTAAGATCTTTACGAACTGGAACTTGAGTGAGGAACCCGGACTGACTCCGGTCATGCATGCTAAGGAAAGGGGACTGTATCTGAATCAGATCTGCCCTTCACTTAAGGACTTGTCTTCGGACTTGTTGCCTATGGTCGGTTGCCGGCTCAGCTACTACACTGGACTCCCGTCCAGGTGGGTGGCATTAAGATGGTGCGGTAAAATCACCTAAATCCTAGTTTGAGATTAAGCTACAACCATTTCCTTTTTAGGAACGGTTTGTATACTGAGATTAAGATAAGGTTAAGACTGAGGTAAGAGAAGGAACTGAGGTTAAGGAATTCAGGACTAAGGAGGGGGTTACTAACCCGCTTGATAAGGGAACGCTTGTGTCGTTCATTGTGTGTGAATTATGTATGTTCATCTGTGGATTGTTGTTTATAGACTTCATATCATGCTTGTGTACTTAATCAATATCCATGCTATCGACAATTAGTCGTCGTAGCCCGTTAGCTTGGGGGCCATGAGAGGGAGTACCAGCATTCGTGCTGACCCCCTTTGGGGGCTGTTTTTACACTTGCAGGTAAGCGGCCCATGAAGTCACTCCACGGGAGTAGGAGCGGTTAGACTTAGGATGGGTTGTTTATTTTGAGTACGGGTTGCGCTTGTGCTCCGTCTGTTTATATTGAAACTGATGTAAGTTTGTGACTATGACTTAGATACTTAAACTCGGTTGGTTGGTATTATGGTTGGTGGTGTTGTTTGGTCGGTTGTTTATTTTGGATAAGTGTTTAAATTGATAAGGCCGGTATATTATTCTAACGATCAGACCGTGGCAAGGTCCCGGTGTTGGTTATTTCCGCTGTGGCGAATTCGATTAAGTGTTAAGTTTTGCGATAACCACGATTGGCTTTGGACGGGGTTTACACAAAACACACTAGGATACATGTAGGAAGATTGGGGAAGAAGTTGGTAGAAGTTTGGAGTTGAAACATAATAAAAAACATACATAATTTTCATTATTGCAACTAGTCCGGGTCTATAAACCGGTACAGAAACCCGGACCAGGCATAAAACTCGACAGATTGTAATACAAGTGGAGTGGTCCGGGTTTACAAACCAAGGACACTAACCCGAACCACCCTATTTTTACACTCGAGAGCAATCAGAACTAATGGTCCGGTTTTGTAAACTAGGACCTAAACCCGACCACCCCTAAATCACACCCGAGACTGACCAAACATATTGGTCCGGGTTTGTAAACCCGGACCACCCTATTTTCTTCACATAATCCATTTTAAAGCTAATCTAAGGTAAGGTAATGATGGGTAATGATGGTATATGGTAATTAAGACTTGATTAATGATGTTTAATGGTCATTAAGGCTATAAACAAGCTTAGAAAATAATTTTAAGTAAGTGACTTAAGTAATGTATTTGAATAATAATGAGCTAGTAAGTATAAACTTGGAAAACTTAGGAAAGTAATGAGTAAGGTTAATTATAGATAATTAACCACCCAACTGTATGTATGTGATAGGATTCGAATAGTCGAACACCGAAGGAGTCGGTGAGTCCAAGTCAACGGTGAACGGTATGAACTTCTCATGCCCTGTATGCAACCTTGGCTACTCTGATTTGTGTGTTGTGTGCTAAATGATCACCTAAATAAGATAAACGCACAAATCGGAATTATTGCGCTTACTTGTGCTTATAGGATATTGTTCCTTGTTGGATGTTATCTTAAACTCTAGTTTGTATAATTCATGAAATGTATGAATGATAATGAAGTGTGTGTATGCTTTATGTACTATGTAGTGACCGAATGACGTTGTGATGGACTTCTAAACTAATTCCTACAAGCTATCCAATCTAACATAATAAATTGGTAAATTGGAATGAGTAGAAGTCCAATATAGTTTCGGCCACGCGTGAGAAGGCAGAGACACAAGAGGTTGGATCCAAATCCTGGCTTTAATCTTTTCCACGGCCCAAACCCCTTAATGGGTAGCATCTGGATTAGTGAGCCACTTAAAGCCCGGTGTGGGACGGTGTAGTCCCTGCCCGGAGGTCATACCAACTTAACATGAGTAAAAGTAAGTAAGAGTAAGTAAGTAAGTATAGAAAGTAAGTAAGTATTGTATGAGTATGTATGTGTAAGTATTGTGTAACGAGTAAAAGAGTAATGAACATCCGATTACCGGATGGGTAACTGGCTAACCCTTGAGGAGGAAGTATTGTGTATGTATGGTATTACTGTTTGGCTTGTGTATTTGCCTTCTGTTGTGTGCATTGTATTTTGTATGGATGCTTTATTATATGTACCAGCATGTATGTACGTATAAATGAACTCCATGTATAGTCGACCAAATTAGTCGGCGTACCCTAGTTAGCACGCGTATATGCGAAGTTTATATGCAGCGTTTTGCTGAGCCCCTTGGGGCATTGTTTTTTAATGTTTTACAGGTGCTCGTGAAGGGTGAAGATGGTAAAGAGATCATGATGATTTCTTTTGGTGTAATTAGTAGATGATGGATGGTGTACCAAGTTGTACATGGCTATAGGCCTTTTTGTTTAGCCGGTGTACCATGGGGTACACCCTTTTGGATATTTGGGAATTATGAATTGGTATAGATGAGTAGTTGTTGAAACTCATTTTTGTAAACTTGAGAAGGGATGTAATTAACTATGCTTAAGATCCTCGGTAATCCAGCAATGTAAGTAAATGGTATTTTATTTTGGTAAGTGATGTTAGTAGCTCGGTATTCTTTTGACATCAGACCGTGACTGTACGTAGTGTAAGCCTTGCTATCCGTATGGGCGGCTAGCGGCATTGTACCACCCTCCGTAGTATTGTATTTCCACTGCGAGTAGTAGGGTAATTGGGACGATTAGACGGTAAGTAAGGGATTAGTGGTAGGGGTGTTACACAGACTGAGCCACCGGTATGGTGCGTGTCAGTTCAGTGCAATTCCCTAATCGGGTTTCCACTCATGTTGAGAAGGTTCTTGTTCAGATTAATATAGTCTCATTCCCACACTCGTTCCCTCAAATTTACTGTGGTAGTAAGGTCTTACTTCCCTTCCGAGACGTTGCATGGTAGCAACTTAGCGAGTTCTTATGTCTACAGCTCTCATGATCTCTCTGCATGCACGTCGGGCCATCTTGATCCTTTAGTGTTTCATGGGTTCAGAGTTAGTCGCTTCGGGTGAGACTTCAAAAAGGTCATCAATTCCGTCTGTTACATATCTCATAAACTAATCTTGTCTCGTTGTTCCACCTTCTTCCCCCAGGCGCACTTACCAGCGCTTTTCCTGAATGTAGGAAAGGGTTGCTTTTCTTATTGCAAGCTGACCCCATTGGTCCTACGGGTATTATCTCCTTAACTTCAGTTCCATATTCAACTCATTTTGTATAGTAGACATTACATCATTACCAAGAACCCCCGGTCCTAAACAATTCATCACACATCAAGTTCTCATCTTTCACATTATCATAATTCTCATAGCAACCACATCGGGTCTTCCCGATCCGGAGGAATTGTCCTTCTCCGTGGTGCATCTCATTTCATTGCCTCTCTAGGCGGTACTCGAGGTACGGGCTGCGACGGGTGGGGTACGACCACCAATGAAGGATTGTGGATTGAACGATGATATTTTGTAAGTCTGATTGACAACATTATATATATATATATTTCATTTTGGTCATGTTTCAACATTTGATTCAGTAGATGTTCGTATTAACCTTGTTAATTATTAATTATTTTTCAGATTATGGATCCTGACGATAGAGTCGAAGAGGACTTACTATTGGGGTTTGGATGATATTGACGATGACGTCCCTACTGAAGAACCACAGCTGCATCTACTCGCGCAAAATCCTCGGAAGGGACGTGGACCGACCCGTGGGTTGAAGGTGAAGAAGGATTCTCCCATCGATTTGGTTTGGGACAAGTACCTCCGACATTCTGGTGGGTCGAAGCAGCAGTTTGCTTCTTACTTGGGATTGATGGTAAAATCCCATTGCTCGATTAATAAGGATTGGAAGGATCAAGAAAAGGCAGACAAAGAAATCATGTGGCAGATGGTGAAGAAGCGGTACAAAGTCGCGGATGAAATTCGGACGAAGATTGAATCACTTCTAGCGACATCGCTGCGACAGTTCAAGCATCGGTTAGTAGCTGGTTGGATTAACAAACCGGGCTCCAAGAGGTCACCGCCGTGGGTAGTGTATGATGGTATGATCACGGAGGAGGACTGGAAGATATTCTACGACTATCGCCAGACTGAAGAGTTTAAGGTATTTTACAATTATTTTTTCTTAATTATTTAAGGAATAAAATTTAACAAATATTTTTATTGTTATGCATAACTTACAAATATACAAATTTGTAACCGTTACGTCAAGAACAAGCAAGACGTAACCGGGCGAAGAATATATATAAGCACTTCATGGGGCGAGCTGGATATACGGGCGCTTGGAGAAGTGGAAGAGCGAGGGCCTACTGACGTAAACTAATGAAGACGGCACTTAGTCTGTTATTGATAATGTTGACAATGCAAGTAGGTGCAGACATTTATGCTGGGTCGCATGAAGAAAGTGAGGAGGGAGTATATGTGTTCCCGTAGAGCGAGACTGTTGAGTTGGCTTCAAAGATTGTAAGTATATATTTTTAAAAGTTGTTGTTTACTAATTAGTAAGTTCATTTCTAATATTTTTGTAATTTAAAATAGTCTGGATCTACTGAGCGATTGGAGATGGTTCCGGTCCCACCGTCTCAGGATGATCCACTGAATAAGGCCCTTGGGCAAAAGGATCATCCAGGGCGAGCGTGGGGGCTAGGAGGGGAAGTTTGCCAAAAAGATGTGTTTCCATCATCTCGATCGAGAGTATCACAGGCTGAAATGATATAGATAATGGTGGATGCACGGGTGGAGGAACGGTGCAGGAGCAGGAGCGACGTCACGCTGAGGAGCGTCAAGCCTACGAGGAGCGCCTGCGAAGACTTGAGGCTTTATTATTGGGCCAGGTGCATACTCCTACGCCGACACCTACTCTCTACACCGGTGTCTGCTCCTCCCGCGACGGCGGATACATCGACAGTGGCCACGTCTCCTACACCGGCACCTACTGCTAGACCGATGTCTGCTCCGGATCCTACCACGACGGCGGATCCTATGATGGTCGATGATCCTACACCGACGTCTTCTCCTACCACGACGGCGGATACTCCGATGGTGGATCATCCTGCACCTTCTTCTTCTACTAGAGACACATTTCCTTATCAAAACCTTCCGGTTTGTTTTTTTTTCGTCCTTAGTTTTTTAACATTACTTTTAAAACAATATAATTTTATTACCTTGTTTACTGTTGTGAGTTGATGTAGAAGGCTAAATCATGCCATCTATTTCAAGTGTTGGATGGTGAGACTGTGCATGTTGCATACGGTCGGTTTTTTAGCGACCAGACCGAACAGTATAGTACATTTCAAAGCTCATCCCACCTCTTCACGCTCGTGTGACGGTAGACGACATTGTGCGAGGCCATGAGGACTCTCCGCTTCCGTTGGAGTGGAATCAGTGGAGTAAAATAGTCAAGCACAATCTTCAGTTGTTTCCATGGCCACATTCTCTCATTTATGTCAGTGACAAGGTAAACTATTTACATGCTTACTGTTTAGTTTTTAACTTGACTATTGACTGATATGTTTATTATTAAAATTTTGTATACTATTAGATTGATAAGGAATTAAGACTGGTTAAGAAGGGAAAGTGGATAAGGGGAAGGAAGTTGTGAAATCAAATGAGGAGAGTCAGAGTGTGAGAAAGGAAGTGGTGAAACCTTTCGATATGACTCCTAGGAGATCCGCCATTCTGACACCCAAGTATCTGAAGATGTTGATAGTCAAACAAAAAAATGTTGTATGACTTCTTCATGACGAAGCCGCATTCTGTCACCAACTTCAACATGATAGTGTCTAAGCATGTTTTCCCACTCCCCTGAGCCCAGAGATCTGATGATTACCGTGAGCGATCTAAGAGAATTTTTGATGGGAGACCTGCTTAACATCTCTGTGATTCAGGCCTATTGTGTGTAAGCATCTTTTAAATTATTAAATTATCTTTCATTTTTTAAGCTATTTAACATATCTTATGAAATAATGTTGTTTAGGTGTTTGACTACTAGACTGATATCGAACAAGAGATTATCTTCCATCTCTTTCTTGTGTCCGCAATTGATGTCAGCAAGTCAGGCCACATTGGATGAGCAAGGATGTGCACAGCACGTGAGGCAGGGATTTTGTACTGCGATGCGAAGAAGAAGCAAATATTTTCTGATCCTATATCATCAGATGTAAGTACACAATAACTAGAATTTTTTGCTTCCTAATTACATTATGTGATAAATTAAAAATATTGTTCTACAAAACATTCTTTGTTTTACCTGTGGTAGCAATCATTGGATGTTGTTGGTGTTGTGTATCGACACCTCATGCGTCTTGATACTAGACCCATTGGGCGCTGATGACCTTCGAGAGATCGCTGTAGAGAAATATTTGAAGGAGTGAGTATTTAAAATTTTAATGCATTTTGTATTTATTTTAAGCTTGTCCTGGATTATTGGCAATAAATGGCTTCATTTTAAAATTTATGCAGGGGCCATAAGCTTGGTTTAAGTGATGAGAAAAAACCATTCTCCATCTTGAACTTCCAATACATACGTGTAAGTAATCATTTAATTTATGCATGCATTTTTATATTAAGTTAAACGGTTTAAATTTCTTGATCGGTCTAAATTTGGTTGAAATGCCCCAAACCTAAGTATGCTAAGTAAACATCAAGTTATTATGTAATAAGGCTAAAATATGCCTTAAAAACATCGGTAGACAATTTAAATGTAACACCCCTAATACGCACATGATACTAAGGAAATCGCATCGGAATAAAACACTAAAACAGTAACTAACGCTTCGGTGCTACAACGCCGTCAACCACCCCCGTGGTTGACAAGGCAGAACAATACACTTGTACCGGTCTGATGATCAGACTCCCGAGCAATAAAACTAAACCATAATTACATCATATACAATACCGAGTGTTTACATATACAACCTCCACTGTTAAACATCACTGTAAACTGTCTCAACCAAATCCAGCAACGCCACGGGAGCACAGGCGCATCCCGGCCAACATCCCAAAGTATACAAAAGTAACCTGCACCCTAGGATCTAGAGCCACTCCGCTTCTTCGATCCTCATCCTGCAGTATAAGAAATGGGATCCCCCGAGGGGGTCAGCAACCCTTGGCTGGTAGGCTAACGCGCAGCCCATCGGCTACCGGGATACGCGCAGCTACTTGTCATATAACATGGTATTCAATTATATACATAGCATAACATAACATGGAGCATGGCATCAATGGTGCATAGCTCAACAACACATACACATGATGGATTTTTACTCCACGATAACAAACCACAAGGGTCAAATAACATAAGAGCCTAGAGAGTGATTCACTCTCATGTCAAGCTCGTTAAACACACTCATTACCGTTCTGTTAGACGAACGAGTAACTTAAGTCACAGATGGTTCGGATTTAGTGACCCGAACACACCACACAAACACAGGTTCCCACTAAACCGATCATAAGTTCAGAATATGTAAGCTTTGGAAGAAGCTAGCGGGAGATCGAACGCCAATTAAGGAGAACAATCTTAACAACATAAGAGTCGAATCTGATTCAGATATCTACTCTTAACTTACATGCATGACCGGACGACAACCGGATTCCTCACTTCCCAGTTAACACTTGTTAGAATTCATAGTGGAACTTAACGACCAACACACAATAGTTGGTAAGACTTGTTAGACACACAAAGGAAAGTGAGTCACAACAACCCATAACATAGTATAAACAACTGTAACTCATTACATGTTTAAATCTTATAACGTTGTAAACACACAGAAAAACATACAACACACAAACCTTGTGTAAACCGCTAGACAACAGACTGCAAGAAAACCATACCTTGGTCCTTGCCTCGCTTGATTTCCTCCGTAAGTCACTCCTATACATAATTCAAGAACGTCGGTTAATTAACTTACTTAACCTCCAATTTACTAAGTGTTTAACATAATTGTATGACATGTTTTAATGTCTATCTTACCCTAGGTTACCCTCATTATACACCCTAGGGTTTAACTACATAAGTCACATTCTTTTCTGTTTTTTTTTTTTTTACAAGTTTAGGTCCGACCGACCTTGCCGACCGAACTTACCCAATTTCGGCGTCGATTCCAGAATACATTTCCCGTTAAAAATTTCTACTCTACTCCGACCGAACTTACCAAGTTCGGTCCTATGTTCGGTCTTTTCCCGAGAGTTTCTTCTTCCCTTTGTAAATTTTAGCCCGACCGAACTTACCATGTCCGGTCCCTAAGTTCGGCCTTTTCCAGAGAGTTTCTCCCCTTTGTAAATTTAGCCCGACCGAACTTACCATGTCCGGTCCCTAAGTTCGGCCTTTTCCAGAGAGTCAATCCGTACTCAAAATACAGGCCCGACCGACCTTGCAAGTCCGGTCCCCAAGGTCGGTCTTTTCCAGAAGCCAATTCTCGCAGGGTAAACTGGGCTCGACCGAACTTGCAAGTTCGGTCGCAAGTTCGGTCTGCCCCAGACCTTTGTTTTCCTTGTCACATTCAACTCCAAACTTCACCCCATACAACCTAGTACCCCCTAACCTCATTTGGGCACTTCAAACACACCTTAAGACATCCTTAAACACTCATAAAACTCATTATCTAATTCCTTAAACCTCTACTTATTTCTTCACAAAATTCCTAACACTTACAACATTTTACACTAGGTTTCTAAATGGTGTTTCTCACCTATGATAACTACTATCCCAAATGTTTGTCTTTTCTCCTTATCTTAACATCATCTCTTAAGCATTATTTCTCACAACCAACTCCTTATGTCACTCTTGAAGTTCTTTTTCCAAGTTCACCAAGTTCTTTTCTCCCTTATTTACCAAAGTTTGCCTAAGTCTTTACTAAGTCCCAAAATGACTTTGGTACATACTAAGATCTCAAGCTCATGCCTAAGTCCTTATTACATCCTAAATCACCTTAATGCATGTTTCTTACACAAGAACAACACTTACCATTTTAAATACTCCTTAACTTATCAATACTCATTTTAACACTTAGAACTTCACATTTGTTACCCAAAAATTTTGACATAGGTTCTCCTAGAACATTACTAACCCAAAACACATTGTTTTTTTACCAACAAACAACCAAGAACACTAAAGATCCATCAAGTACTTATTATACACAAACTTCACTTACAAAGCACTACATCACAATATAGTGCACAATTTAAATTGCATGGCACTTAGGCCCTTAAATGACATGGCTCTTAGGCCCTTAAAATGCACAAATCATAAACACTGAATTTCCACAATATATTTGCCTTAACCTGCAAATACACTCAACAACACATATGCCTTTTACTAAGCTCTTGAAACACTTACTAAGTCGTTCACCATTGGCTCTTAGGTAGTTTTTAATAAGCATTTATAAGCTCATTTCTCCTAAGGCACAAAAAATTAGTTATTAGATTAGATTACCTCTTTCTTTGCAAAATAACTTCTTTTCTTGTTTCCTTTAGAAACAATAGAGTGCTTGATTCTTTGACAAGCTCTAAACAATATACAAACATTATAATGAGTATTCAGCTATAACTCCATCTCATTGTAAACCCTAGTTTTACATTGTTTCAAAAACATTAATGTAGTTGTTTTACCTTGCTCTTTGAAGAGAGTTTTGAATATCTAGCAAGAGAGGACTCCACCTAGTCCATGAAGAGTTGGAATGAAGCTAGAACAAAGTCACATAAAAAGCTCCTTCAATACATATTTTCGGACATGACAAAAACAAGGAGGAAAGGAAGTTTTTATTTGAGATTCCTTACCTAGAATCCAAGGAGAGTAATAATATGTAGTCAAACAAGCTCAAGCTCCTTCAATGGAGAAACTCCATGGCACCGAAATGGTTGTCTTGGACTTTTGAAAAGATAGGAATGAAGAGCTTGATGAGAGGAAGAAGAGGTGGTGTTTGTTTTTGATTTGGACAAGTGAGCAAGGTTTTACAAGAGGTTGAAGCTTGTGTTCTAATGGTGATGGTGGTTCTATCGTGAGAGAACAAAGAAGGAAGGAAGAAGAGAGGTGGGAAACCGTGTGAGCAAGGAAAGGAAATGAGAGAATGAAGATTGGGTTTTACTTTAGAAGATATTTGTAGTTTAAAAGCAAATAGTACTTTCTTTAGTCATCATTTTTTACTTAACAAATTAACAAGAGGGTGGTGAGTCACCAAGCCTTAGAAAACCGGCCCCCTAATTATAATGAGGGTAATATAGTCTTTGTTTGTCAATTTAATTACTTATACAAACTATGTTACAAAATAGCTTATAAAAATTTACTATTCATAAAACAAGGCACATAGAAGTGAAATTTTTGATTTCCCACTAATATAGACACCCAAATGTGATATTATATAGTACACATATTATTTAAGAGTAATGATGGACATCTAGCCATTCAAAACTCATTTACAAGACAATTTTTCAAAATGTGCTTTAAGACTCCTTAAAGCACATTTTGTGTTTTAAACTTGTTTTCAAGCTTGGTTTTCTTTGGTAATTGATTAATATGTTCATTAGTGTATAATGAGGTCTTGGTAAGTTCATTAGGTCTTAACCAAGTTTATCCCAAGCTTAGAGCACATTTTGGCTCTTATTGACTTTAAGGCACATTTGTGTTTCCTTTTTTTAAATTTGTTTACTAGTGTTTCTAAGACTCTTTATAGTCTTAATACACCATATTTAAGTGTTTAAACATTATTTAAGGTTTGGGGTATTTCATTAAAACCAAGGAAAACACATGAAATGCCTTAAGGGCAATTTAGGCACAAATGTGCTCTAAGCTTGGAGTGACTTTGATTAGCACCCAAATACCATTATAAGACTTTTGTAACATGCTAATGGACATGTTAAATCAATTACCAAAGAAAACCAATCTCAAAAACAAGCTTAAACACAAAATGTGCTTTAAGACTCCTTAAAGCACCTTTTTGAGAAATTGTCTTAGAAATGAGTTTTGAGTGGCTAAATGCCCATGATTACACCTTAATCAACATGTGTACTAATTAGTATCACATTAGGAAGCTTAAATCAATGGGAAACCAAATATTTCACGAATATGTGCACTAATTAGTGAATAGTGCTCAAATAGTGCTAGTTTTGACTTAAGTAAACTTTAATTAGTTAAATGGCCAAACAAGGCCTATGTATGTTAATTATAAGGGGGACGGTTTTTTTTACATGGTGAGTCACCATAAGTAGCCAGCAATTAAAGGAAAAGAAGAGGAAATGAGAGAAAGTTACTATTTGCTTTTAAAAGGTAAAATATCTTACTTTAAGCCTACCTTCTCTCCTCTTCTTCATTTCTCTTCTTCTTCCCACGGTTTTCTCTCTTCTTCTCTGTTCTAAACCGTTCCCAACCAGCTCCATACTTGCTCCACCTTGCTTTGTCCATAACTTGCTCATTTTAGGTCCAAATCAAAAAACTAAGCATAGATTTCTCTTAGTTAGACCAAGGCCTTGCTTCTTATCTTTTCAAAATTTGAAAAGCCTCATTTTGGAGCCATGGGAAATTTCCATTGGAGGAAAATCTAGCTTGAGGTGTTCATTATCATTCTCCATCATTCTAGGTAAGGAAAATGTAAGCCAAAAAATCATCTTTCCACCACTTTCTTACATGGCCGAAATTACCACTCATTGAGCCTTGTTTTTATGCCTTGTTATATCTTGTTTTAATCACCAGGACTAGTGGAGGTCCTCTTTCATTCATTGCCCCAGTCTACTTTGAGACTTCAAAGGTAATTATCCACTTTATGTCTTAAAACACATTTTTTTTAACCTAGGAATGATTCCTTGGTTAGTGTATGATTTAGCACTCATGAGAGTCATGTATATTGATTAGAACATGGGCAAGGGAAACTAAGTTGGTGGCCGAGATTGTCCAAGGGAAAAGCCTAAAGAGAAAGTTAAGAGGAACTTGAGAAACAAGGTAAATAACTTACCTTGAGGTTTTTTTAGTTTTTAAGGAATGAGTTTTAGATAAGCACTAATGTATCTTAAAGCGTACATTATGTAATGGGTTATATAACCTAGGAAAAAGGAAATTTAAACAAGCTTGTGAACTTGTGACTAAGGAGCCAATGGGAATGAGTTAGTAAGATAAGTTTAAGATGGATTTTAAGAGCATTATAACCACTATGAGATTGATGGGTGCATTTGCAGGTTGAAAGCTTTTATATGTGGGAAATTTAGTGTTTAAATTCATTTCATTTAGGGCCTAAGAGCCAGGTCATTTAAGGGCCTAAGAGCCATGTTATTTAAGAGCCTTAGTGCTATGCAATTAAGATTATTGCATTATATTGAGTTTGTTGTGAATGAGTTGATTTGGGTGAGAAAGTATGATGAGAAAGGATTTGATGTGTGTGAGATGATTGAATGGAAAAACAATGCTTATGGGCATGATAATATACTAGAGGAGCTATGGCGAAATTTAAGTAGAAAACAAGTGTTTAGGTGGTGGTTGTGAGTTAATATGACCTAGTGTTTACTAGGAGACATTAAAAAGGGATTTGAGTGGAAATGAGTTAACTAAGGAGTTCTTGAGGTTTAGTATGGCCTAGAGATGTCTATGAGGAATTAGAGGATTGGTGGGTGTATTAAACACACCAAATCATGGTATGAGGAATGTTAAGACTTGAGCAAAAATCCGGAGGAAATGATGTATAAGGTTTTGAGGTGATTTAGGTATGAACTTGAGAATATAACAATGAGAGGTCCTGGTAGCTTGTGTAAGTGGTGAAGATACTATTAGTGGATGAATAAGGTTCTAGTGGATGGTAATGAGTGGACTTGGGTGATGGAAGTGAAAATTGAAGGAGAAAGTTGTCAATTGTCGAGGAAAATGACTAGGAATGTAAAAGAGTGTGTGATCATGAGAATGGTGAGTAAATAGGGTAAAAGAGATGGAAATGTCTAAGGAGGGTGTAGCATGGTCAAGGTAAATGAAGAACAATGTTAAGGTGCCAAGAAGATGGAGGAAATGTATAGGTAAGTTCATGAGTTTAGGGTGATGAGTAACAAATGGAAAGGAGAGGCATTTGTGCATGGATATGCAAGATGACTTGAGGAAGTTTTGGTAAATGAACTGAAGATGGAAAATGATGTTTATAAAGTACTCAAACTGTTAAGGAGGGAACACTTGGGTTGGTTGAAGTTTTGGTAAGATTACGAGTTGGAAATGTAAGGAAATAAGTGCTAAGTGTTTGGAGTTTTATAAGAATGTAGTAAATGTTTAAGAAGATCTTTGGTGGTTGTTTTAGTGAGTCTGGTGGATGTTTTAAGGCGCGTTTAAGTGCCTAAATGGTATTAGGACATATGGGGGAACTTGTGGTGAAGTTTGGCTGAATTCAACACTTAGAAATAACTTTCTGGAGCCGACCTACCTTAGGACCGACCTTGGCAAGGTCGTCGGTCGGGCACAAAATACACACGCAGGAATCTCTGGAATGGACCGACCATGGACAAGGTCGGTCGAGCTAAAAACCAAAGGGTAAAAATTTTCTAGAATGGACCGACCTTGTGGACCGAACTTGCAAGGTCGGTCGAGGTAGAATTTTCTGACGGTAATGTGTTCTAGAATGGAGCGACCTTGGGACCGAGCTTAGCAAGGTCGGTCGTAGTGTAAATTTTCAAACCCGAATGTCACTGGAATGGACCGACCTTGGGTAAGGTCGGTCGGTAGGGTCGGTCGACCCTTAAGATAAAAAAAAAACCTAAGAGAGTTTAGTGGTATTAATGGTACCCCATTAAGAGGGCAATGATGATTAGGAATATAAAGACCTAAGGGGTTAAGTTAAGTATAAACTTAAATGTTTAAGGTTAAGTTTATAAGATTAAGTGTAAAACTTAAGGGGTGTTAGGTGGGGGTCTTTGATGGCTAAGTAAGTTAATTAAGTTGAGTCAAGTTAAGAAATTAACCACCCGATTCGATTAATGCTTTAAGGTCTGAGTAAGTGGAACTCCGGAGGAGAGTAAGCAACCGAACGACCAACGGTGAACGGTACAGTCTTCTTGTGACCAGCTTGCTAACGAGGAGTCCCTCGGCTTGTGTGCTATTTGTTTTTGTGTGCTCACTAAACAAGATAAAGCATGCAACCGGAACATTATGTTATTGTATTGTTGTGTGATGTTTGAAAACTAACACAACTTACCGTGAGAACCTACTAACTAACGTTTAGTAAGGAATCGAGTGAGATTAAGGAACACTCCCTAATATTAGTTTGTTATAACCGAAAGAGGTTTAACCAACAACATTGTCTTGAGACTTCTACTAACTGGTACTTGGGGGGAGTGAGGAACCCGGGACTGACTCCGGTCATGCATGCTAAGGAAAGGGGGTCGGTATCTAAAGCAGAACCGAGTTCCTCTTAAGGACTTGTCTTCGGACTTGTTGCCTAGGGTCGGTTGCCGGCTCAGCTACATTGGACATCTAGTCCAAGGTAGGAGGCATTAAGATGGTGCGGTAGGATCACCTAAATCCTAAATTTTAAGATAAGTTGTTTATTCAACCAATGGAGTTAGTAGCTCATTGGCTAGGGTTGCTTTTGACCCGACAAAAATAAACATTTAGATAAGATACAATCATTTCTATTTAAAAGAGTGGTTTGTATTCTAAGATTAAGATAAGGTTTGAGATAAGTTGCAACCATTTCTATTTAAAGGATGGTTTGTATTCTAAGACTGAGATAAGCTACATTCATTTATATTTAAAGAATGGTTTGTATTCTAAGACTGAGATAAGCTACATTCATTTCTATTTAAAGAATGGTTTATTTTCTAAGACTAAGATAAGGACTAAGATTGAGGTAAGATAGGTTGGACTGAGAATAAGAGGAAACATAATTTAGGAGTTAAATAATTGACTCAATAATTAAGGGAACACATTTAAGTCGTTCATTGTGTTTGAACTTTGATTGTTCATATTTGGCTTGTTGTTTACTGCACTTTCTATTATGTTGTGCATCTAATCAACCTCCATGCTATCAACAATTAGTCGTCGTAGCCACGTTAGCTTGGGGGCCATGAGAGGATCGTACCAGCATTTTTGCTGACCCCCTTTGGGGGCTGTTTTTACTACACAGGTGAACGTCAGGAGGCAGCCGTCACGAGAGTAAGATGGGGTAGACGTGATACGGGCTAAGTGTGGCCTACGAGTTGTGCATGTACACTTGTATGGCATTTTGAGTTAGTAAGATGTATAGGATGTGAGGGGATTGTAAGAAGGATATGTACTTGGTTAAGACTTGTAAGTACTAATGTTCGGTATATTCTGTTAGTCAGACCGTGGCAAGGTCCTGGAATGTAATTGAATCCGCTGCTACGTTTGTATTTAAGGTGATAAGTTTGCGATAACCACGATTGGATTGAGACGGGGTGTTACAAAAAGTGGTATCAGAGCGTAGTTACGCTCTGCGGAGGACAAGAATTACCGAACTTAGGAGATACTGAGGTTGAGGTTGAGTTATGGGTTAAGGGGTTAGTGATAGAGTGAGAGGTGCGTTAGCTAGGACTTCCCGGTGTTTACCGGATATCCACAGTACCTAGACCCGCCCTCCACATCCCTAACTTTGAATATGTGGAACAAACGCCAGAGAGAAGAAAGCCTTCTCTTACTCGGGAAAAAACTGATCTGGTAGTTAGTTAACAGTAAGCAATACAAGAAACATCTTGTTGTACAACAGTTTACAAAAACTTGGAGGTTTTTAATGGAGCGCAGCGGTGAAGCAGGCACTACCAATGGAATTCTACTAGTAAGAGAACAGAAATTACCGGCGGCATGGGTCGACATGCTACGCAGTCGAGATAACCCGCTATCCAATAATAAGAAAAGCACTACGAGTGCAATGGATAAGAAAAGTTAAGCGACATGAGTACCGGACAGTGGTCCGAATGAGCATAGCAGTGGGATAATACAAAGCAAGAGAATTAAGACTACCTGAAGGTCCAGTTAGAAACGGGAACTTCAAACCCCATACAATGAGAAAGATTACAAAACCTAGCTGACATAGTGCAGACGACGATAAGTACACGTACAAACTGTATACCGAATAGGACGATGTAGTGCCTAAAGGGGAATCATTACTTAGAAACCCCGACATAATGTGTGGAAACGGGAGCAGGATTAAGACAAAAGAAAATAACAAGGGGATTCCCTCAGAAAGAGGAACGCCCTGACAAATGACAGTGCTATCAAACCAACCAGTAAACTGCCGGATGGCTAGTTATCCAAAATAAGAGAACATGGAAGGAGTCCCGAGGACTACCAAAGATATGGAAACTAGATGGAAGTACCACTACCGATGCACACGGTACCGGTAGCTCATCTTGCATGGTGCACTTGCCATAGCAAGTGCTACCACGGTTAAGCTACACGGAAAGCCATCATGGCGAGTTAGTAGAATACTACAGTTGTAGTACAAATTAATACCGGATTGTAAATCCATAGGAACGGGAAGATAAGACCTTGGAAAGGCCCGACGGCCTAACGTTGATGTGATGAGGTGACACACTAGTCAGCCGGAAACTGAACTTGGACGAAATACCCAATGAAATAAATATCCACAACGGTACAACCCACTACAACAATAACAACGAACAGTACGGGTATGGACACCCATAACAACCCACGGGGAGAGAAAACCTAGGAGATCGCTCAGTGATCCGAGCAAAACACTACGTAAGTGATAACGTACAAGGAATATATTATAAAATACAATGGAGACTGTTAACGGAACTGTTTCCAGCAGGAACAGGATAAAACTCCCAGAATGAACACTAAGGATACCAGTAATAAACATTCTTCATGGGAGATATTGGTAAACCCCAGAAACAGGGATAGAGGAAATGAACTTAAGCTATAACCTACTAGGGGTTAAAGACATACAATCCCGACAGAGGAAAGCTCAGAGAATTACCCCCACAGAGCGGGCATAGTCGAGCCGAACAACTGATGAATGACAGTTAATACTGTTTGCCTAACTCATTAACACCGAAGTATGAATGATCATCAACGGGTGGCGTAGTCAACGGAAGTTGAACGAAGCGTTGAGATGGAAGTATAAGATGACAGGATGATATCCAACTTGGACACCGTAAGGCAAACGCCTAAAACAAACTTATCCGTAATTGTTTAAAACGCACAAGTCTATGAAGACGACATAATTGTCACAGACACTAAGTAACCTCAGATCACCCGAATAAACTTCCATAGGGGAAGCAGGATGCAGCAACTTACCATGATACCCGGTACTACATTTAATATGTAACCTAACGGTGGATAGTGTTCAAAGAACTAGAAACTTAGGAGGATAACCTACAGATGAATAAGATTATAAGCAGTGAACCGAGCACCGACACTCACTTAATGACATTAAGCACTAAGAGCCTGCGAGCCATGGATATTAACCACATCAGAGCCCGGGGCGCAGTAAGTTGTAAGGGAGCTTACTAGAGCTATGAACGAACTACAATTCGTAGACATGAACGGTTACCAAACCTATAATTTAGATTGTGTAAGAATTGCCAGGAAAGGGCACCAATGAGAATAGGGGGATAATGCTAAGGACAGGGGCGGAGAACGAACCATTCCTTTTAGGGTGGGGATACCTCTCCTTGTTGTGAGGCCATGAGTGGGAATAAACCCCTCAAAAAGGGCTTTCACTTCTTAGAGATATAATATGCTTTTGTTAGAGAATGGAAACTGTAAACTTTGAGATTACTGTTATACCCAAAATTTCAAACCCCCCGGAAGAGAGTCTCTACTAATAGGCTAGTAGCGAGGGTTCCCAGTTCGATCGGCACATTTCAGAGTACTAGGGACAGCTTAGTCATCTCCAGGGGCATTTTCGTAATTTTTTGAGGCTCAAGCCCTCTAAGCCCCTATAGGCTTTCTCTCTCCTCCAAATAAGGGTCAAATCAATTCAAAATGCTTTAAAATTTTAACCCATGACAGAGGATGACATTTGAAGCATAATGGCATTGGAATTTTGATTTTTCGAATTTCCAATAATTTTCTAGCAATTTCTGATTGAATCTGACAAGAAATTGAATTTAAAAATATTCCAATATCCAAAAAATTCGATTCCACTTTAGAAAATTCAGAAATATCATCCTTTACCCATGTGTAAAATTTCATAATCAAATTCCTTTTGGAAGCCCTTGAGCTAAAACGTCGGTAAATCTCGGTTTTTACCAGATTTTTCTATCTTTAAGGAAGCCTATATAAGGAACCGTATCCCATGATCAAATCAGAACCTCAAGAACCCTAGACTCTCAAAGAAGGCAGCCGTCTCTTGCTCCTCACGTTTTGAACCCCAGAGCCACAATCAAACACCAAAATCTCACCAAAATCAACACCAAAACATATTTTTCAACTCCCACAACATCATCAATCATCAAACATCAACCAAATCACCTCCAAAACGTGAAGAACAGCAAGAACAACCAACAACCAGAAGTTTGGTTCGAAAACCTTTCGGGTCTGCCATCAATGGAGCACTCGACGAATCCCGGTGTGAAGAATCGTTGTGAATCCGAAGGTAAAACAGGTAGAAACTCCACTTCCCTAATTCTCTACGGTATTATCTGTCTTGCCTCAAAATTTGGGCTCAAACTAACCCTTCTACGCTTCTGTATTGCTGTTTGTTTAAGCTTCTGTCCAATAACTTGTTTACCAAGTTTCGTGCTTAATTCGAATTCAAATTGAAACTTTCAATCACTAACGTCTTGTACATCTTTCAGGGTACACACCCATAAAATTTGAGCCAAAAACACTTTCGGGAACAACCTCAAAGCCGCCGTCCGAGGGCGGTCCGCACCCACGGATGTCATGTCCGGGGTCCCGGACTCCCTGTCCATAAGCCCGGACGCCCACGGACGGCGGCGGGATTTTAAAAAATTCAAAATTTAGATTTTCTAATAATGTCCGGGCCCACGAACATCCTGTCCGTGGCCCCGGACTTTGCAATTTTTTTTGTTTCCTTTAATTTCGACTCTTCTGTATAATTAGGTTAACTGGGGTCCGTGGTCTCGGACATGGGGTATGTGGCTACGGACGTAAGCAAAATTCGACCTAATTCTGCCTCCGAAACCCTAGTTTAGGTAGCTTTTAATTTCACTTTAATTTTCTGTCAAAAATGCTAAAAAAAACACAAAAAACAGAAGCTCGCGCACTCAGGTTAAAATGACTCGTAATAAGCCGTAAATAAACTAAGTAGAGGAAAAACGACCTAGGAAGGGTAATGAAAGTCATTTGAACCCTAAATAAGTCGAATATCAAGCCCCCGAACCCGAACTCTCCTTTCCTAATTTGATATAGGTTAAAATTAGGTGGCGACTCATAATAGGTTCCAGTGAGCTAGCTTAGGTTTTAATAATTATTGTTATAAGACATAGATTAATCTTAGCTTATAAGTGGACCTAAAACCCGACTAGATCCTAATCAACTTAATCCACATAGGATAGGGGTTTAAAATTGAAGCTCACAGACTGGTGACTCTGCTGGGGACAAAATTCTTAATTTTAACTTGTTTAATTTTAAGAAAGAGGGCTTAACTCGAAAATGTTATTTATGGCTTTATTACTCTATCTGTTTACTTTTGTGCGCACTTTAATTTTTTGCACCTTTGCATCATATGAGAGCGAGGGTCCACGCAAACTGATTTCACCCCGGGACCCGTTTGAGGGTCCCCTGTCAGGGACTCACGCCTTTAAGGTGATGTGAATAAGCGCGGGGAAAAGAGGAGGGTGTCATATAACCACACCCCCTTAATACCTGGGCCTTAGCCCCAAGCGTTTCCTGGCAGTGCCCTTACCAAGCCCAATGTTTGGTCATTCAAAGACCGACCGTAGACGCACACTTACAGTGATGTGAAAAAAGTGGGGAAGCCCAAAGAGAATAGTGTGCAAGCCCTATTCCTTTGTGGTGACCTGGGCCCAAGCCCCAAGCACCTCTCCGGATCGATCCATACCCAAATTGATTTAAACGTCTAGTGAGGACATGTTGAATTGTGTGGGCCTTGTTTGCTGATATGACCGGCCCACTACCCAGCCTAGAGATTGATAAAAACTTCTCCTTCATCAACCTAGCTCAACCCGAATCTATGGCTTTATTGTTTGCGGCCCAGAGGCCCTGTTTGGTTTGATATGTGAAACATTTGGACTTCGGCCCAAAAGTTTAGACTTAGGTGATTTCTCTCTTTCGGCCCAATTTGAGCTCTAGGCCCATGAGCGATCCATAAAAATCCCTCAGGCTTTTCTTTTTTCGAGGCCCATTCTAGTACAGGAAGACTTTTCACTTGGGTTTTGACCCACGATCCTAGACACGGGTATCATCTTCAGGCCCAATCATAATCACTCGGCCCAAATTCCAATTCACACCCAGAACATGGTTTTGAAATCACTTGGCCCATGCGCTTTACTTATAGCCCAAACACATTCTGGCCCAAGCGCCCAATTCTCAGAACATTCTGGCTCAAGAACCACAATCTTCAAAACATTCCAGCTCATGTGCTTTTCTTGCAGCCCAAACAAGTTTTACCTAAAACTTCTTTACGGTCCAGAATTTTAGCTCAATCCACTTTTGTTTTCCAACAGATAAGCCCGAATCCCAAGTATGGCAGAGGGAGGAAACCCAGTCAGTATGGAGGCCCAGTTTGCAGCCCTAGAGCAAAGGTACATTGCTGCCTTTGAAGCCATGGAACACAAACATAGGTCCACCACTAATGACATGGAGGCTAAGTATGTCACCATCATCGAAGAGTTGAAAAGCAAAATCAATTCCCTTGAGTTGGTCATCAGGAAAACATTTCAGGAAAGATTGCTGGCACTGGGAACGAGCGCGACTACATCGAGGTTAACTCCGTTGGGGCCACGATGCACAAAGATTTGTAGGGGAAGCCGCCCCGGACCACCAACTAACTGCAGAACTCAAGAAGGCTCTGAAAAGGATCGAGCGCATGGAAAAAGCAAGCAAGCCAGATGGTTTCGATTACTCTTCTATGGAATCGTACCCCGAGGTTAATCTCCCTCTAAAGTTGAAGCTACCCACACTTGCTCTGTACAAGGGTTCCTCAGACCCGCAGGTCCATCTGGCGATGTTCGATAGGGAAATGTCCATCCTCAGGTTGAATGACATGCAGAAGGCCAAGGTTTTCGCCCGTTATCTCGATGAAATACCTCAACGTTGGTACTTGACTCAGAGGATGTACACCAAGACCTATGAAGAGGTTTGTGAGACTTTCCTGCACCATTTCGAGTATGCTAAGAATCTTGAAGTCACCAGGTCCGACCTTGCCAGTACCGACAGGGAAACAGTGAATCAATGTCCGACTTCATCAAACGGTGGAGGATGAAGGCCGCTGCTATGCCTACAAAAATGGATGAGCAAGAACAAATTCGAATGATTGTGAACAATATGCAGAGACAATACAACAACGAGCTGAGTTGCACATACTTCCCTAATTTTGACATGCTGATGGGACAGGTAAGAGTCATGGAAGAAAAGATTCACAAAGGCGAGCTGAAGCTGGGACAACCCAAAGCCCAGGGTGTGAGTATCGAGACCTTTAAGTCAGGACCGGCCAAAGCAGCTCAAGTTTCATACCAAGTGAGCACCATACAAAAACCCAGTGCTGCAAAGCAGAGTGTTAAGGCCTCACCTCGATCCAAGAGGTTCTCTGCACCGAGATAGTTTACTGACATTGGCCGGCCTCTCAGTCAAGCACTCGTGAAGCTACAAGAACTACACTTACTACAGCCTCTCACACCTAGTCCTGGGATCACCCAAGCTGGGGAACATCTCCATCAGTTCTGCCAGTTTCATCAACTACCAGGACACAGTACTGACGACTGCAGAGCATTGAAGCACAAGATCGAAGACCTTATCGAGCAAGGACTCCAGTTTGTTGAGTAGGCAAAAGTCTAGTAGTGTTTTGTTTACTCTTTTCAGTTTTGTAAGAAGTTGATCACATTTCCATTTTAATGAAGTTTAGATTTTAAAATTTCAGTTGTTTTGCTTTTTCAGTTTGTAATCACAAAAATGATAATAAACGAAATGTGTTGGTTCACCTCACACCTTCAATCAAATCATCTTGCTCAAAACTAATGTTCATGAAACGGTCATTTCTTGGCAACTAAACAAAACGACTTGTCTTTTGTTCTAAAAGATGAACGTGTCCAACCAAACACCACTACTCACCCCGAAACATCCAAACAACCCACTAAGCGGTTCAAGTCTGCATTTGTCAAATTGTTGTTATAAACCCTGGATAAATACTGGGGGTAATCTGAGTTTAAGTTTGTCATCTTTCACCTTTCGTCTAAATATGTGAATAAGTCTCAGAGTGAGAATTCACGAGAGTGACTTGAGCGGAAAAATCAAGAGTGAACGAGCGTGTCATTTTTACACGACTCCGGTGAGACCACATTCAAAGGTGAGGTAAACGGTATAACTCCGACCGAAGGAGATAATTTGTAAATTTACTCTTAGACCTGCGAAAAGTAACAAAGAATGGATACACAACTATTAGGGATGACGAAGCACCTAGGTACAGCGCCATATAGCCAAAAGCTTGTGAACCCTGACATTAAACCCTAGGCACCCCCGCTGAGCCTCTCATATATCCCTTTTTGATATTATGAACTCCACAAAATAACCCAGCCAATGATAAATGTCCGACCCGGTGACCAAAAGAAGCGAGGAGTCAGACTCTCAGATAACGTTCTCATCTGTCCAAAGAAGCAACGCCGCTATCAGCATGACGAAGTGATCCGCAAATGGTCCCAGAGTGACACAGGATCCAAAGAGCTCACATCAAAACAGCTCTCAAAACTCAAAACCGGGAGACACAAGAACCCCGAAGGTGAAGTCAAGAAAGGACAAAACAAAGAGGCAAACCCGAAGTGCCTCGAAGAAATCCAAATGACAAAGAGAAGAGAAATGGTGTAAAGGACAACTTCAAAAGTCCAAGTCCAGAAGCTCAAAAACAACGTCAACACAAAGCAGCTAGACGACTTCAAGACAAGGAAGATGAATCCGAGAGAAGACGCAAGGTGTAGCTTTGGTCACCCACTTAAGCTCCACATACCTCAAATATCCCTCCATGGTCCTGTTGTCCTTCATCACACCCCATGGCTATGTTATAAGCTTTAAAGACTTCCGACTTGATAGTTGTGTGTCCAATCGCGTGAAAGTAACAGATCAAATGCATAAATTCATCAAATATCGAATTCAATGGTCTAGAAGTTGCAACCGTAGGTGAGGAACGAGTGTAAGCACCAAACACGCCGAGTGTAGGTTAGAAAGCACCACATAAAAACATAAGCCTTGACCCTGTGAGGACGAGACTCATTCGCACGTTTAATAAAAGAAAATACTGGGGGCAATCGATCATTCCAATCGATTGCCATGAACTCTAGCTCATATTGTCTTAAGGAAAAATACTGGGGCAATTGTTGGTTCCAACAATTTCTATGACAACACCAATTTGAACCCAGAGCTCCAACATCACCACCACCATTCCACCACAGGCACACATAAGCCCTTACCTCCACATCAAACACCTTAGGCCTACATAAGCCCTTACCTCCACACCACCACTACACAGGTCCACATAAGCCCTTACCTGCACATCAAACACCACAGGTCCACATAAGCCCTTACCTTCACATCATACACCATTCCTCACCGGCGGCATGTTCATCTCATAGGAGATAAATTATAAGTCCGAAGTCTATAGTCAAGAAATGATAATTTCGCTTTCCTTTTCATTAAGCAGAATATTCTTCAAACACTGCCACGTTTGGCACCTCTTTCAACAATTTCTTGTTTTGGACAAATTTCCTACATACACTTTGATCGTATTTTGACATGCACATCCTCATTGCCATGTTTGGCACTTTCATAATCAACTTTCATCATGACCATTGCATCTATTCATATGAGATTCCTCGACACAATTCAGGGATACAGATTCTCAACCGAAGGTATAGATTCTTCAGGGATACAGATTCTCAACCGAAGGTACAGATTCTTCAGGGATACAGATTCTCAACCGAAGGTACAGATTCTTCAGGGATACAGATTCTCAACCGAAGGTACAGATTCTTCAGGGATACAGATTCTCAACCGAAGGTACAGATTCTTTAGGGATACAGATTCTCAACCGAAGGTACATATTCTTTAGGGATACAGATTCTCAACTGAAGGTACAGATTCTTCAGGGATACAGATTCTCAACTGAAGGTACAGATACTTCAGGGATACAGATTCTCAACCAAAGGTACAGATTCACCTGGGATACAGATTCTCAACTGAAGGTACAGATTCTTCAGGGATACAGATTCTCAGCCGAAGGTACAGATTCTTCAGGGATACAGATTCTCAGCCAAAGATACAGACTCTTCAGAGATGTAGATTCTCAGCTAAAGATTCAGATTCACCTGAGCAGCAGAACTCACCCGAATAGAAGAACTCGACCCAACACCAATTTTCAATCACTGATAGGTAGTCAACGCCTTAGAATAGCTTGACATCACTTCATTCATTATAGGTAGTCAACGCTTTAGAATAGCTTGACATTACTTCATTCATTATAGGTAGCCAGCGCCTTAGAATAGCTTGACATCATCTCATTCATTATAGGTAGTCAACGCCTTAGAATAGTTTGACATCATATCATCCTTATAGGTAGTCGGCGCCTTAGAATAGTCTGACATTACTTGTTATTGCCTTTAGGTGGTCGACGCCTTAGAACCGCTCGACACCCTTCCATTTTACTCATAGGTAGTCAGCGCCTTAGAATAGCTCGACGCAACTTGTCGGATTACACGTGTAGCCTTTTAAGATCCAAAATTTTGGGGTATCACTCAAGCATCAACTAGCCTTTTCATTTCCATTACAAAGTCTAGTTGACGGGGGACAATCTGTCATACCCAAAATTTCAACCCCCCGGAAGAGAGTCTCTACTAATAGGCTAGTAGCGAGGGTTCCCAGTTCGATCGGCACATTTCAGAGTACTAGGGACAGCTTAGTCATCTCCAGGGGCATTTTCGTAATTTTCGAGGCTCCTAAGCCCCCTATAGGCTTTCTCTCTCCTCCAAATAAGGGTCAAATCAATTCAAAATGCTTTAAAATTCATTATAGGTAGTCAACGCCTTAGAATAGTTTGACATCATATCATCCTTATAGGTAGTCGGCGCCTTAGAATAGTCTGACATTACTTCGTTATTGCCTTTAGGTGGTCGACGCCTTAGAACCGCTCGACACCCTTCCACTTTACTCATAGGTAGTCAGCGCCTTAGAATAGCTCGACGCAACTTGTCGGATTGCACGTGTAGCCTTTTAAGATCCAAAATTTTGGGGTATCACTCAAGCATCAACTAGCCTTTTCATTTCTATTACAAAGTCTAGTTGACGGGGGGCAATCTGTTATACCCAAAATTTCAACCCCCCGGAAGAGAGTCTCTACTAATAGGCTAGTAGCGAGGGTTCCCAGTTCGATCGGCACATTTCAGAGTACTAGGGACAGCTTAGTCATCTCCAGGGGCATTTTCGTAATTTTTCGAGGCTCCTAAGCCCCCTATAGGCTTTCTCTCTCCTCCAAATAAGGGTCAAATCAATTCAAAATGCTTTAAAATTTTAACCCATGACAGAGGATGACATTTGAAGCATAATGGCATTGGAATTTTGATTTTTTGAATTTCCAATAATTTTCTAGCAATTTCTGATTGAATCTGACAAGAAATTGAATTAAAAATATTCCAATATCCAAAAAATTCGATTCCACTTTAGAAAATTCAGAAATATCATCCTTTACCCATGTGTAAAATTTCATAATCAAATTCCTTTTGGAAGCCCTTGAGCTAAAACGTCGGTAAATCTCGGTTTTTACCGGATTTTTCTATCTTTAAGGAAGCCTATATAAGGAACCTTATCCCATGATCAAATCAGAACCTCAAGAACCCTAGACTCTCAAAGAAGGCAGCCGTCTCTTGCTCCTCACGTTTTGAACCCCAGAGCCACAATCAAACACCGAAATCTCACCAAAATCAACACCAAAACATATTTTTCAACTCCCACAACATCATCAATCATCAAACATCAACCAAATCACCTCCAAAACGTGAAGAACAGCAAGAACAACCAACAACCAGAAGTTTGGTTCGAAAACCTTTCGGGTCTGCCATCAACGGAGCACTCGACGAATCCCGGTGTGAAGAATCGTTGTGAATCCGAAGGTAAACAGGTAGAAACTCCACTTCCCTAATTCTCTACGGTATTATCTGTCTTGCCTCAAAATTTGGGCTCAAACTAACCCTTCTACGCTTCTGTATTGCTGTTTGTTTAAGCTTCTGTCCAATAACTTGTTTACCAAGTTTCGTGCTTAATTCAAATTCAAATTGAAAACTTTCAATCACTAACGTCTTGTACATCTTTCAGGCTACACACCCATAAAATTTGAGCCAAAAACACTTTCGGGAACAGCCTCAAAGCCGCCGTCCGAGGGCGGTCCGCACCCACGGACGTCATGTCCGGGGTCCCGGTCTCCCTGTCCGTAAGCCCGGACGCCCACGGACGGCGGCGCGATTTTAAAAAATTCAAAATTTAGATTTGCTAATAATGTCCGGCCCACGGACATCCTGTCCGTGGCCCCGGACTTTGCATTTTTTTTTGTTTTCCTTTAATTTTGACTCTTCTGTATAATTAGGTTAACTGGGGTCCGTGGTCTCGGACATGGGGTCTGTGGCTACGGATGTAAGCAAAATTCGACCTAATTCTGCCTCCGAAACCCTAGTTTAGGTAGCTTTTAATTTCACTTTAATTTTCTGTCAAAAAATGCTAAAAAACACAAAAAAAACAGAAGCTCGCGCACTCAGGTTAAAACGACTCGTAATAAGCCGTAAATAAACCAAGTAGAGGAAAAACGACCTAGGAAGGGTAATGAAAGTGATTTGAACCCTAAATAAGTCGAATATCAAGCCCCCGAACTCTCCTTTCCTAATTTGATATAGGTTAAAATTAGGTGGCGACTCATAATAGGTTCCAGTGAGCTAGCTTAGGTTTTAATAATTATTGTTATAAGACATAATATTAATCTTAGGTTATAAGTGGACCTAAAACCCGACTAGATCCTAATCAACTTAATCCACATAGGATAGGGGTTTAAAATCGAAGCTCACAATTACCTTGGAACATACCAGATACACTTGAGTAATAAGGAAGGCTACAGAGACAGACCTCATATCCAGCACCCAGGATTTAGGAATCAGTAATCGACAGAGATAAACACTGTGAGTGCACGGTATAGCACGTCAAGTGACCAATGCTCAGAAGAGCTTGTGATTAAACGGATGACTTCTTCAATAACCGGTTAAATTACATGGTAAATAACATCATAAAGGATGAAAGAATGTGAGAAAAATTAGCCTACTTATGAACCTGAGATTGAAGCAGAACACCTTCATATTAAGAGATGACCATTTTACAACACGGTACAGCAAACGCCATACACCGAAATGAGAGAACCCTAGTGTGTTTACACTAAGAAGGGAATTATCATTAAATAAGATGTTAGAATAAGTGAGTAAGTCATTGCACCATCAATGGGCAACATGGTAAAGGCCAACTACCACGGTAGCAGAGGTCATAAGGTGTAACACCCCAACTACCACCGTACACATAACATCAAACTGCAGCGGAAAATTCAACTCATCACATTACTTATTTCAATGATGTTACACGCCGTTAACCACCCACGTGGCTAACAAGGCTAATACATGTACTTTGTATCGGTCTGATGGACTAGATTCCCGAGCAACTACACGTTACATTCGCTCCCTTAACAACAACCCATATACTTTATACATTCCAACCGTACCGAGTATTTACAACTAATGCCGATAACAATTTCGGTCTTACTACGCCTACAATGCTTACGCCATTTAAATGGCTACCCATGTATAAACATCTACCCCGTCCTACTCTCGAACGGCTTCCAGCTCCTTGTACCTGAAATAGAAAAGGAGAGAAAGGGTGGCCCCCAAGGGGCTCAGCACCTTTGCTGGTATGGTAATCCCGCAGCCCACATGCTACCGGGCCACGCACAACTAATTGTCGTCTTAGCATGCAGTTGATTATATTTAAATCATGCATACAACCATAAACACACAACACTTTGCATACACCCAACAATAGGGCTCAACACATATCCAACACATCCACACTTAACAAATCATCCAGTGATTCCTTTAACCCTAGAGTGGCTCTCTCTCTAAAACGGAGCTACTTCCTTAATGAACGACACGTACCCATTAATCGGGTTATCCTTAAACGCCTCTTGTCTCAAATTGGGATTCATTTCCATGATCCACACACTCCATATCCTACAACATATCTCATTCCTCACATAACAAAACATAACAAAACCTTTCTTGTTTCGGCGTACACATGACAACATCGCATTCATTTTAAACACCTAACGTATACATATCATAGCATAGCAGGGGAAATTGCTTAGCACAATAACACACAAACACCATAAGATCGGTTCACACAAGGAACCTTCCACCATAGTTAGTATATATAGTGAGCCTAGAGATTATTGCCAATCTCATGCTAAGCTCGTTACCAACCTCGTTACCGCCCAGTTATATCGAACGGTTAACTTAAACCCAAGGTGTGTCGGATATAGTAATCCCAAGCACACCGAAATAACATTCATATGCCCCTGTGGCCCGACGTGAGTCAGTAACTAGCTTTGGATAAGCTAAGGGAAGGTAGAAACCAAATTGGAATACAACCTATACATACACCAAGAGAGCCGAACCGGATATGACATCGACTCCCGTCCATCACACGCGTGGCCGGAACAACCGGACTCCTCACCCCCATTAGTACATATATACTTATAAATAAGTAGTTAGAGATCCATTATGGAGCCTACCACATCCACACACCATACGGTATCATGACCGAGTTAAGCACACAAGGGAGGTTCACACACTTGCATACAACAACGATATCCAACTAACTCACACATAGCCGTGGTTAGAACGTTCCCAAGGTTTGGGTCGTTAACTCCGAATACCGATCACTCATGTGTTCCTAGTTCTAGTTAGCTAAGGTTTAACACTTATTTGAGGTTAAACGGTATCGGAGATTAAAAGCGCCACATAAATGAATTACTATAAACTCATTACATGTTTTTATCTTACAAGGTGGCAACACTTAGAAAAACACATTGGCATACAAGCCGGTGTAATCCGGTAGAACACAGGTTGCAAGAAAACCATACCTGTCACCGGAGTCCACTTTACCACGTCCACTTATGTTCCTCGAGCAATTCTCGAACAACTGATAACATTACATATACGTTTATTAAAATCGGGGTTGCATGATTATTATAATGTCCTAATGCTTATATTTGTTCCCCTTGAGTTTAGTTTACATAACTTTGGCATTTTTAACTTGATTTACTTTCACATTATATTACCCTTTTCAACTACTTAATTTTCATTAAAACTCACCTAAACATGTCCTAAACAACCTCAGAACACCATTAACCATCATCCCCAACATTACACATCATTTCCATACCTTAAACATTTAAATCATCTTACTTAACTTATCTCTTAAGTCCTTTTATAATTATTTTTCTAATCATCAATACTCTCTTAATGGCATACCACTAATACCACTTAACATTATTAAATTAATTAACTAATTTTTTTTTTAATTTTTTTTTTTAAAGGTCCGACTGACCCACCACCGACCGACCCACCCCCTGGGTAGGTCGGCTGCAGAGAACATCCAAATTCACAGTTTCAGCCCGACCGACCCAGACTGGGGTCGGTCCCCTGGGTAGGTCGGCTGCAGAAACTTCCCTTTCATTGTCAAACCTTCTCCAAATTTTTCCTCAAGCCTCCTAATGTGTTCTAACATCATTTGGCACATCAAACACACCTTTAGCCATGCACTAAACTCTTTAAACACACAAACCAAAACCATCTTATCATTCACAAATTTCTTACAAATTCTTAGCACTTGGAATGTTTTCTCCTTGAGATTTCTAAGTGGTATTTCACCAATAATGACCACTATACCCAAGGTGTTTCCTCTCACCTTACCATCATCTCTCAAACTTCTTTTCTTACTAATTAAATCTCCTTTTTCACATCTTACCTAAACATCACTTCTTCCTTATTCATCAATCATTACCTATACCTTATAATAACTTCTCCAAGACTTGACACACCCTAGAAACACTCATTTGATTTCTAGAACTTCCAAGATAATGCCTAAATCCTTGTAACACCTTAATGCACGTTTTCTTTCCTTAGTGAAACATTTACTCATTCCTAACAATTCCTAGTTCACCCAAGTTCATTCAAGCACTTAAAACTCCTTATACATTTTACAAATTTTGCCATGGGTTCTCTTAGCACATCCTCATTCCAAGGCTCATAGTTTTCACCATTAAACACTCACTCAAGAACACCTAAATCCATCAGAACACCATCACACACAAGACTTCACCAAATTTACACTACATCACAATATAGTGCATAACTTAAATTGCTTGGCACTTAGGCCCTTAAATAGCATGGCTCTTAGGCCCTTAAATAGCATGGCTCTTAGGCCCTTAAATTGCTTAAACCTTAAACACTGAATTTCCACAATATATAAGCCTTTGACCTGCAAATACAACCAACAAGACATATGTCCTTTTACTAGTCTCCTTGAGAACATTTTCCTAAGTCATGTACCATTAGCTCTTTAGGTAATTTAACAAGCATTATTAGCTCTTTTCTACTAAGGCATTAAACCACATTGAGATAGCATTATTTACCTCTTTTCCACTCAAACTTCTTTCTTGTTTCCTCTTAAAACCGGTAAGGCATTTCTTTCCTTGTCAACTACTAAACAATATACCAATATTGAAATGAGTATATAAGCTTTATGCTTCATCTCATTGTAAACCCTAGGTTTACATTATTTCAAAAACATTAATGTGGTTGTTTTACCTTGATCTTTGAAGGGAGTTTGAATATCTATGAAGAGAGGACTCCACCTAGTCCATAAGAGATTGGAATGAAGCTAGAACAAAGTCACACAAAGAGCTCCATCAATGAGTATTTTCGGTCACACACAAAACATGGAGGAAACTTGATTTTTCTTTGAGATTCCTTACCTAGAAGCAAAGGAGATCAATAATATGTAGAAATATAAGCTCAAGCTCCATCAATGGTGAATCTCCATGGCACCGAAATTGAGTTCTTGAAGATTTGAAAAGAGGGAAATGAAGAGCTTGCTCCAACTAGCACAAATATGGTCTTGAAATTGAATTTGGATCATGGAACTAGGAGTTACAAGGATTTGAAGATGGAGAAGTCTGCTTGCTGTAGCAAAAACGAGATTGAGAAGGGAGGATGAAGATGAATACGTTGGTGAGTGAAGGAAATAAGAGAGAGGTGAGATTAGCCTTTAGTTAAGATATTTATGTTGTAAAAGGTAAATAGTAACTTTTGCTTACTTTTCTTTTTCTTTTCTTTAGTTGCTAGCCAAGTGTGATGACTCACACTCCAAAAACCGTGCCCGCTTCCATCATAAGGATATTTATGGTCTTTGTTGACCATTTAACTAATTAGAGTTGACTTAAGTCAAAACTAGCACTATTTGAGCACTATTCACTAACTAAGGCACATATTTGTGAAATTTTTGATTTCTCATTGATTTAGACTTCCGAATGTGATACTAAGTAGTACACATGTTAATTAAAGAGTAATGATGGTCATTTAGCCACTCAAAACCCATTTATAAGACAATTTTTCAAAAACGTGCTTTAAGACTCCTTAAAGCACTTTTGTGTTTTAACTTGTTTTCAAGCTTGGTTTTCTTTGGTAATTGATTTAATATGTTCATTAACATATTCATAAGGCATAGGTATGACCATTAGGTCTTATACAAATTTATCCCAAGCTTAGAGCACATTTTAGCCCATATTGACCTTAAGGTATTTATTTATGTTTTGTCTGGTTTCATTGTCTACCAAGGTTTCCTAAGGACTAAATTAGCCTTATAAAATCATAATTTAATATTATCAAATCTTGGTAGGCTCTTTGGGTCCTAACCAAGTTCACACAAGTTTAGAGCATGTTTTTGCTCAAACCCGTGTCTTAGTGTGTTTATTGTGTTTTACCATGGTTTAAATGGTTCATTGATGTTTCTAAGGCACTTTTTAGCCTTTAAATACCATAGTTTAACATTTACACAACATACCAAGGTTTGGGGTATTTCATAAGGACAATACCTTTATAAGAGGAATGAGTCATGGTGCGCAGTAAAACGACCATCAAGTATAAGCCGTCAAGTATTGACACTGAGGCAATTAGATTTATGAGCTAAGACCAAAATAAGTAAGGGAATAAGATGGTAGACGAACTGTGCATTGATGCCAGTAGTCTGGACCTGGTTAGGTAAGATTTCACAGGAAGCACACTACCCATTCCTTAAGGAACTGGAAGTGCATTCCTAGCAGACCAAATATAAGAAACAAGATAAGAGGCTCTATGGAAAGAGACCTCAGTCACTAAGAGACCGAATCAGTACGGGATATAGAAAGAACTAGAGCATACAATACCCAAGAACATAGTAAATGGATTTCCCTTGATTAAATTCAATAAGAACAATAAGTTTTATTATGGAACGATGAAAGAGGAGATCGACAACAGAATACTTCATGATTAGCAATAGCTAAACGTGTGACGGACACTACGAGTTACTAAAACGAGATGTGGGATGACTGCACCCCACAGGGGCTTGCAGGCCTGACACGCTCATTTATGAGTTAGTCGGGTAAGTAGTAATGTACCAGTAAGGTACCCCATGCATGTGGACGAGTGGTGTAAGGAACACGGGAAGTAGTCGACTCCGTACCACGGACAACGACACAAGATCAGACGAGCAGCTACTACTACCACAAACGGTCGAAGAGAAGAATTCAGATTGAACCAACAACACAAAGGAATCAGAGAACAAATAACTAAGGACTATGAAGTGCGAAGAGCACGAATTGTTAAGTACAGACATTGGACATGTCTTAAGATGTAAGAGATTAAACTGTAAAGCGCAATAAGCACTAAATAGTAGTTTCAGATTAAGAATCATCCTCAGACCAAAGGTCAGATGGAAAGAACGATTTAGACACTTGAGAAAACACTAAGAATACAAACATTAGAACTCTAGGGAGACAGGATAGACGAACTACAACTCATTAAGGCCGTGTATATATAAAGATAACACGTGTCCATTGAAAGACTTTAGTACACAAATATAAGCATGCAGGAGAAGAATTACAATTCTATTAGGGATAAGAAAGGCAAACTAAGCCTAAGATTATCAGAGTCGTGCAGCGGAAGCTAGCGAACCGGTAACTTAAAAGAGGTTTCACATACCTGATGAACGCGGAAAGGGAATGATATACCACACATCTTATCCAATGGAACAAATATAAGATTTAGTAACTGAATGCTTTAGTATCTTTGAGATTAGACCAACTGAGTTAAGAATATGGTATAAGTACCGTTAAGAATCCTCGATAGAGGGACTAAGTCATTTATGATCGGATTATAAGTGAGATAGATGACATGGAAGCTAGAATGCTTGGTGAGAATTAGATATCTTGAACCTATGTTCAAGAATGATATAGTGTTGATTACGTGGGCATAATCCATTTTAAGGGGGGTAGAGCGAAAACCGCTTAGCGTATATTTATGTACTGAGTACATAAACTACGATGTGCATAGCACAAAAGAATTAGAGAATTTGTTTTACATACACATTTTGAGATAAATCATGGTTATTGCACACAGAATATGTGAATACCATACATATTAAGTACCTACGTTGTTAACTCCAGTGGGAGTACAAGTTAAGAGAACTGGTGAAGAGGATAAGGAGACTTAAAGAATATGGAATATATGAGATATGGGTCAGTATGAAACTACATGTGAGATAAGAATAAGATAACACTATGAGATATTATTTGATATGATTATGAGTTAGAAGATAGTAATGCTATGAGATATAAGTTGGTGAGAATTGATATGAGACTGATATAGAACTTAGTAGGCATGAGAGCCTTGAGGTAATTACTAAGAGATGAATTGGGAATGTAGATGGACTGAGTCCACACCTTGGAGATGTAATGATTACGACTAGAATCACTAAAAGATAGAAAATTGGACATGAGTGAATTATTTGATGTTTGAAAATGACGTGGGAGGTGGAACTTGATTTTCTAGGGATCAAGGGAACCGAGCACAAATTGGGGTGGCAGGATAGTTCAAACACTGATGCTGATCACATCAGGGTTGGATGATTCCTGAAACTCCCTACCAGTGGTCACAATTAAATCCCGCTATGGATAGAGGCTATAGGATAAAACGAAGAATTGGAGTTGATTGTATTTTCAAATAGAGGGAATTATCCCTCACTTGACCTCGTAAAAAGGATTTCCTTTTTTACTGAGTCTCGCCCATGAAGTCGAGGACGCATGAGCCTTTGTCTTCGGACCGGTGACATGTGGAGAACAGAGTTGTTTTGTATTCTGGCCCATGGTGGTGTGGACGAATGTGCCTTTGTCTACGGACCGGTGACATGGAGAATACGATGAAAATTATGTGATTGTTTTAATCATCAAAAGGAACAAAGATAATTTTGAGTGCTATGCTATACATGCTTAAACATGTTGGTGATATTAGAGTATAAGCATATGATGAATCTAATGAGCCAATAAGATTAAGTACACATAAGTGTGATCTATATGATCTATGGAATGAGGTGAGACATGTATTCTAATAAGATAAGATGCATGGGAACTTTAGGGACAAAGTTCTTTTAAGGGGGGTAGATTGAAATACCCCAAACCTAAGTATGCTAAGTAAACATCAAGTTATGATGTAATAAGGATAAAATATGCCTTAGAAACATTGGTAGACAATTTAAAACCAAGGAAAACACATGAAAATGCCTTAAGGGCAATTTAGGCACAAATGTGCTCTAAGCTTGGAGTGACTTTGATTAGCACCCAAATACCATTATAATACTTTATTAACATGCTAATTGACATGTTAAATCAATTACCAAAGAAAACCAAGCTTAAACACAAAATTGTGCTTTAAGACTCCTTAAAGCACCTTTTTGAGAAATTATCTTAGAAATGAGTTTTGAGTGGCTAAATGCCCATGATACACCTTAATCAACATGTGTACTAATTAGTATCACATTAGGAAGCTTAAATCAATGGGAAACCAAAAATTTCATGAATAAGTGCACTAATTAGTGAATAGTGCTCAAATAGTGCTAGTTTTGACTTAAGTCAACTTTAATTAGTTAAATGGCCAAACAAGGCCTTATGTATGTTAATTAGTAAGGGGGGGACGGTTTTACATGGTGAGTCACCATAAGTAGCCAGCAATTAAAGGAAAAGAAGAGGAAATGAGAGAAAGTTACTATGTGCTTTTAAAAGGTAAAATATCTTACTTTAAGCCTACCTTCTCTCCTCTTCTTCATTTCTCTTATTCTTCCACGGTTTTATTCTTCTTTTCTCTGTTCTAAACCGTTCCCAACCAGCTCCATACTTGCTCCACCTTGCTTTGTCCATAACTTGCTCATTTTAGGTCCAAATCAAAAAACTAAGCATAGATTTCTCTTAGTTAGACCAAGGTCTTGCTTCTTATCTTTTCAAAATTTGAAAAGCCTCATTTTGGATCCATGGGAAATCGCCATTGGAGGAGGAAAAGCTAGCTTGAGGTGTTCATTATCTTCTCCATTCATTCTAGGTAAGGAAAATGTAAGATAAATCATCTTTCCACCACTTTCTTACATGGCCGAAAATTACACTCATTACCTTGTTTTTATGCCTTGTTATAGCTTGTTTTAATCACCAAGGACTAGTGGAGGTCCTCTTTCATTCATTGCCCAAGTCTACTTTGAGACTTCAATGGTAATTATCCACTTTTATGTCTAAAACACATTTTACCTTTTTTAACCTAGGAGATCCTTAAGGTTAGTGTATGATTTAGCACTCATGAGAGTCAATGTATATTGATTAGAACATGGGCAAGGGAAACTAAGTTGGTGGCCGAGATTGTCCAAGGGAAAGCCTAAAGAGAAAGTTAAGAGGAACTTGAGAAAACAAGGTAAATAACTTACCTTGAGGTGTTTTATGGTTTTAAGGAATGAGTTTTAGATAAGCACTAATGTAGCTTAAAGCGTACATTATGTAATGGGTTATATAACCTAGGAAAAAGGAAATTTAAACAAGCTTGTGAACTTGTGACTAAGGAGCCAATGAGAATGAGTTAGTAAGATAAGTTTAAGATGGATTTTAAGAGCATTATAACCACTATGAGATTGATGGGTGTATTTGCAGGTTGAAAGCTTTTATATGTGGGAAATTCAGTGTTTAAATTCATGTCATTTAAGGGCCTAAGATCCATGTCATTTAAGGGCCTAAGAGCCATGTTATTAAGAGCCTTAGTGCTATGCAATTTAAGATTAATGCATTATATTGAGTTTGTTGTGAATGAGTTGATTTGGGTGAGAAAGTTTGATGAGAAAGGATTTGATGTGTGTGAGATGATTGAATGGGAAAAACAATGCTTATGGGCATGATAATATACTAGAGGAGCTATGGCGAAATTTAAGTAGAAAACAAGTGTTTAGGTGGTGGTTGTGAGTTAATATGACCTAGTGTTTACTAAGAGACATTAAAAAGGGATTTGAGTGGAAATGAGTTAACTAAGGAGTTATTGAGGTTTAGTATGGACTAGAGATGTCTATGAGGAATTAGAGGATTGGTGGGTGTATTAAACACACCAAAATCATGGTATGAGGAATGTTAAGACTTGAGCAAAAATCCGGAGGAAATAATGTATAAGGTTTTGAGGTGATTTAGGTATGAACTTGAGAATATAACAATGAGAGGTCCTGGTAGCTTGTGTAAGTGGTGAAGATACTAGTAGTGGATTAATAAGGTTCTAGTGGATGGTAATGAGTGGACTTGGGTGATGGAAGTGAAAATTGAAGGAGAATGTTGTCAATTGTCGAGGAAAATGACTAGGAATGTAAAAGAGTGTGTGATTATGAGAATGGTGAGTAAATAGGGTAAAAGAGATGGAAATGTCTAAGGAGGGTGTAGCATGGTCAAGGTAAATGAAGAACAATGTTAAGGTGCCAAGAAGATGGAGGAAATGTATAGGTAAGTTCATGGGTTTAGGGTGATGAGTAACAAATGGAAAGGAGAGGCATTTGTGCATGGATATGCAAGATGACTTGAGGAAGTTTTGGTATATGAACTGAAGATGGAAAATGATGTTTATAAAGTTCTCAAACTGTTAAGGAGGGAACACTTGGGTTGGTTGAAGTTTTGGTAAGATTACGAGTTGGAAATGTTAGGAAATAAGTGCTAAGTGTTTGGAGTTTTATAAGAATTTAGTAAATGTATAAGAAGATCTTTGGTGGTTGTTTTAGTGAGTCTGGTGGATGTTTTAAGGCAAGTTTAAGTGCCTAAATGGTATTAGGGCATATGGGGGAACTTGTGGTGAAGTTTGGGCTGAATTCAACATTTAGAAATAAGTTTCTGGAGCCGACCTACCTTAGGACTGACCTTGGCAAGGTCGGTCGGGCACAAAATACACACGCAGGAAACTCTCTGGAATGGACCGACCTTAGGACCGACCATGGACAAGGTCAGTCGAGCTAAAAAACAAAGGGCAAAAATGTTTCTGGAATGGACAGACCTTGTGGACCGAACTTACAAGGTCGGTCGAGGTAGAATTTTCTGACGGTAATGTGTTCAGGAATGGACCGACCTTGGGACCGAGCTTAGCAAGGTCGGTCGTAGTGTAAATTTTCAAACCGGAATGTCACTGGAATGGACCGACCTTGGGTAAGGTCGGTCGGTAGGGTCGGTCAACCCTTAAGATCATAAAAAAAACTAATAGAGTTTAGTGGTATTAATGGTACCCCATTAAGAGGGCAATGATGATTAGGAATATAAAGACCTAAGGGGTTAAGTTAAGTATAAACTTAAATGTTTAAGGTTAAGTTTGTAAGATTAAGTGTAAAACTTAAGAGGTGTTAGGTGGGGGTCTTTGATGGCTAAGTAAGTTAAATAAGTTGAGTCAAGTTGAGAAATTAACCACCTGATTCAATTAATGCTTTAGGGTCTAAGTGAGTGGAACTCCGGAGGAGAGTAAGCAACCGAACGACCAACGGTGAACGGTACAGTCTTCTTGTGACCTGCTTGCTAAAGAGGTGTCCCTCGGCTTGTGTGCTATTTGTTTTTGTGTGCTCACTAAACAAGATAAAGCATGCAACCGAAACATTATGTTATTGTATTGTTGTGTGACGTTTGAAAACTAACACAACTTACCGTGAGAACCTACTAACTAACGTTTAGTAAGGAATCGAGTGAGATTAAGGAACACTCCCTAATATTAGTTTGTTAAAAACCAAAAGAGGTTTAACCAACAAACATTGTCTTGAGACTTCTACTAACTGGTACTTGGGGGGAGTGAGGAACCCGGGACTAACTCCGGTCATGCATGCTAAGGAATGGGGGTCGGTATCTAAAGCAGAAACCGACTTCCGCTTAAGGACTTGTCTTCGGACTTGTTGCCTAGGGTCGGTTGCCGGCTCATCTACATTGGACATCCAGTCCAAGGTAGGAGGCATTAAGATGGTGCGGTAGGATCACCTAAATCCTAAATTTTAAGATAAGTTGTTTATTCAACCAATGGAGTTAGTAGCTCATTGGCTAGGGTTGCTTTTGACCCGACAAAAATAAACATTTAGATAAGATACAATCATTTCTATTTAAAAGAGTGGTTTGTATTCTAAGATTAAGATAAGGTTTGAGATAAGTTGCAACCATTTCTATTTAAAGGATGGTTTGTTTTCTAAGACTGAGATAAGCTACATTCATTTCTATTTAAAGAATGGTTTGTATTCTAAGACTGAGATAAGCTACATGCATTTCTATTTAAAGAATGGTTTGTTTTCTAAGACTAAGATAACGACTAAGATTGAGGTAAGATAGGTTGGACTGAGAATAAGAGGAAACATAATTTAAGGAGTTAAATAATTGACTCAATAATTAAGGGAACGCATTTAAGTCGTTCAATGTGTTTGAACTTTGATTGTTCATATTTGGCTTGTTGTTTACTGCACTTTCTATTATGTTGTGCATCTAATCAACCTCTATGCTATCGACAATTAGTCGTCGTAGCCACGTTAGCTTGGGGGCCATGAGAGGATCATACCAGCATTTTTGCTGACCCCCTTTGGGGGCTGTTTTACTACACAGGTGAACGTCAGGAGGCGGCCGTCACGAGAGTAAGATGGGGTAGACGTGATACGGGCTAAGGGTGGCCTACGAGTTGTGCATGTACACTTGTATGGCATTTTGAGTTAGTAAGATGTATAGGATGTGAGGGGATTGTAAGAAGGATATGTACTTGGTTAAGACTTGTAACTAGTAATGTTCGGTATATCTGTTAGTCAGACCGTGGCAAGGTCCTGGAATGTAATTGAATCCGCTGCTACGTTTGTATTTAAGGTGATAAGTTTGCGATAACCACGATTGGATTGAGACGGGGTGTTACATTGGTGATCCATGGATGGTGTGACGACAGTGTCCTAAACAGCCTGATTCACGGAGCTATGGCTATTACGTGATGCGGTACATGTTCGAGATTGTACAAAATATTGACACGCTTGATAAAGATGACAAGGTAACCCATTAATCAAAGTTGTAGTTAAAGTTATTGCATTTTAAATAAAATTGTGTGTACTAATGATGGTCAGTTTCTTTTTATGGATAAATCATTTCTTTTTTCACAAAAGCGGGGTCACGTATTCCAAAGTGGATCTGGACTTTGTAAGAGATCATTTATCGCAATTTTGGTGTAAAAATTACTTGAGCGTTTCTTAGATCTTATCCCTAGCTAGTGTAGTTAGACTTACACTTTTGTTTGTGCTGAAGCAACGTAGACTCTCAAAGTTTGTAAAGTTCAACTCTCTCTTATTTTTGAAAGTTTTGTTTGCAATTCGTTTTAAAAATGTTGCAATTCAAACTGGCAACTTGGTTTATGATCATGTAGTGTGGTTGGTTATCGAAGGGCAATACCAGTGGGATGCCCTGTACAGGTTGTATATGCGATTGTAAATTGGGTTGTGTTGGAAAACATATGTGGTAGAGAGCTAGAAAAACAAAAAAACCACGGTTCACTTAAAACCGTGGTTTAAGACTCAATGGAATGACGTTATAAACCACGGTTCGGCAGAAAACCGTCATATAAAATGGGTTATATACCACGGTTATGTTTCCAAACCGTCGTATAAAAGGCTTATATACCACGGTTATCAGGCCAAACCGTGGTATAAAATCTGTCAATCCCGCGACAGAAACAGCTTTAAACGACGGTCGCCGAACAACCGTGGTTTATACTGAGATTTTAAACGACGGTTTGAAACCGTGGTTTATAGTCATTTTTGAATATACAACGTGCGTATTGAATTACCCCGAGAATTACCACTTTAAATTAGTGAAGTTAAATTAAATTATGTGCAATAATTACCATGAAACATTATGGTATTTTAAATATAGATCCAAGCGGATACTTATACCGCATATACATATCGGTACGTGATACGCAAATATAAGCTCATATGAATGCACATTTCTAAACCGAAAACGCGAATATAGTCGCACACGTATATATATATACATATACAAAGATACACGTATATATATATATACGACCAATGTTATATGTAAGTAACAACACGACATATTAATACCGCGACGTACACGTATATACGTAACGTTACAAAAATTACAACGTGGCAAAATAACATAGTCGCATGTATGTATAAATACATACCAAAAGACGATAGTACATCGTTACATATATAAGTAACAACGTGACACAATAATATAGGCACATATACATATATACACTTACAAAAAAATATAAAACAAAATGTGCTCCTACCGGGATTCAACCTGGTGCCCCTAGTATCTAAACCGAATGCCTTAACCAATTGAGCTGTGTACAAATTCAGTAACATACACTAGCGAATTAAAACTAGTCATGAGACTAGTAGAGTAACTACCAAAGAAATTTAAACCATTAGGCACACCACCATCGATCGCAGATCTAGACAGTATATAAGCATGGGAATTATTTCCACGCCAGCCCTTGTAACTTGGAACCACCAGTTCGTGTTCTCTGGTTGTCTCTTCCAACTCCCACAAGTTCCATCGGAACTTACAACCACTAACAGTACTAATTCCCTGCGTCAGCCCTTCTCCCTCTGATCAAGAATTCTTTTCAGTCTTTCCCTCCACACTTGCATGCCGACGCCAGTTGATCCTTGCATACCCAGAAGTCTTCAAGTAGTAAGTTCCCATCAAAACTCCAGGGGCGAGCTCCTTAAATCTTCTTCCTGTTTAGTACAAGATCCCTGCGTGCCAAGACAATCGCAAGTTAGAGCCTCTGTTACTCTGTTGCATTCTCGTTCAAAAAAAAATGATAGGTGACCAGCACCCTGGTTCGAACAGAAGTTGCAGGTAAAACAATAACAGTCCCGTGTCTTCCTGTTCTTCCATGCTCAAGTTTCCTCTAACTTCCTCCTCCATTTTTTTTCATACAAGAGCACTGCTTGCCGACCACCGAAAGAGTACTGGAAAAGAATCCTAAAACTAAACCCACCCACTCCAAAGACTGATAAGGTGAGATCATGAGCTCAGAGGGAAAAATGTATTGTTTCAGTTCTTCATTTTTTCTTCTTTCCTCATGTCCGAGTTTTCTCTGCTGCCTAACTCAGTTCCCCTCGGTCTTTGCATAGCTCTAAGCTCTGTCTGGAAATTTAACTCGTGAAGAGGGCACCAAAGCCCCACAGCAACAGCCACTGCTGTGTCACAAAAATAAAGAAAAAAAAAACACACACAACAAGGTAAACACCCAACCAGTCCCTGCACGATCTGTTTCCTTGGTTTATCAATGTCTGGCTCGTGGGTGATTTCCCCTCAGCTTACTGTCGAGTGTTCAAGGTCTAGGAGTTTCCAATGTGCCAAGGAATTACCAGGAGAAACCAACTCCAAAACAAAGAACAACTCAAGGTATTAAGCTACATAAGCATTCTGTACATATTTTAAAACTAGTTATGTTTCTGTACAACTTAACTCCAGTGGAGTTACAAGAGTCTAATCAGTTTAAGGATAAACCTTACCCTTGCCAACACCCTTACTTAAGTGGTAACTAATCTGGTGAAGTTGGGAAGATCAGTTAGTACATTAAAATAAAAGTTAGGAGTAGCAGAGTGCAGAAGTTGTTTTAGTCTCTGAAATTTTCGTTTCTCTGTATACTAAATTTTCAGAAGTGACCTAAAATTTGTATTGGCTTAATGAATGATTTAAAGGCTTGCTAAACCGTGAGGCCAAGAGTAAACAAACTGGGAGGCTAGAGGAAGAAACAGTGAACAACTTAAAAAAAATAAGATAGAGTGAAGTAAGGCCATCAGTCTGATGTTTCAGTTTCTGTCCAGTTTTCAGTTACAGTTCTGCATGAGGAGTTTTAGAGACGTTGTTCCTTGTGGCTTGGTGTTGGGTTGGGGTTAAAACCTTATCAAAACAACTCAACTGAGGAACTAAAACAGTTGGGAGAAGTTGAAAGTTAGATTAACGAACAAGAAGAGAAGATGTCAGTTTTGTACTTTCAGTTGTTACATTTTCCTCTTCTGAAACTTGAGTTTTGTACGACCCTGCTACAAAGAGTTATAAGAGTTGTAATGAGTTGATCAAGAGCTTAAAACTGTATTAAAACATAACATTGTAGTGCTAGGGAGATCGGTGGCTTACTAAAACAGAAGTGAGAAATAGAAGATTTCAGGAGTAGTTTCAGTTTCTGAAACTTCTTGGTTTGTACACCAAATTTGCTGAAGTAATCTAGGTGTTGTATTAATTTAGTGACCAACTTAAAAGCTTACTAAAACATAGGGCTAAGTGTAAACGAACTGAGGGATTAGGAAAAAGAGTAAAATCAATGAAACCACCACAGTTAGCAACTCGAAACAACAGAAACATGTATCAGTTTTTATAATTCCTGTTTTTCGGTTTCTCTCTTATGTGCAAGAGTTTTCAGAGTGTTGTTTAGTTGGTATTGGGTTTAAAACAAAACCAGAACCCTTAATTAAGTAGTGAGTACTTTGGATGGATTGAAGGATAGACTGATAACAAACAGAAAGACAAGAAAAAAAAATATACATCAGTCTCACAGACTCGGATTTTCAGTGTTCATTTCCTTTTTCAGTTTTGTATGATCTGGTACAGAAAGATTTGAAGGAGCTATATTGGGTTGCCAATGAAACATCTATAAAATACCTTAGTAAGTTTGTAAGTGCATGGGGTAGATTAGGAAACAGATAGAAGACAAACGAATAATCAACAGAAGATAGACAGAAGAAGAAAGTAAGAAGAGAATATGACAGTTTCAGGTTTTCTGCTGTTGGTGTTTCAGTATAACAGTGATACAGGTGGTTTAAGAGAGTAGTAATGGTTATAAGATAAACTTAAAAACTTTCTAACATACTAGACTAGGTGTAAATAAGCCTGGGATGTTACAGAACCCATAAAACACATTAGAAAGAGAAAAGTAGTGTGCAGGAACATATTTCAGTTTCTGCTATCTTCGAGTGTTCTGTACGCTAGCGTTTCAGAAGTAACCTGGAAGTCGTATTGGCTTAATGATCAATCTAGAAGCTAGATAACTTGTTAGACTAACTGTAAATAAACTGGGGGTACTAAAAAAAAAAAACAGCCTGCAACTTAAGAAGAGAATTGGAAACCAGATTGTGCGGGTGCTAGTTTTTAGTTCTGAAATTTTCTGTGTTTCTGTATGATAACGGTTTAGGGGTCTTATGGGGTGGTGATGACTTATTAATGACTCAACTCAAGTTAACACTGCTAGACAAGTTGGGAAGTATTGAAAATCAAACTGTAAACAAAGAACAGATGCAAAATAGAGGGAAGTTGTCAGCTAAATTTCAGTTTCTGAAATTCTTGTGTTCTCTGTGTACTAACTTCTCAGGGGGTATAGCCCTTGTTATTGTGGTTTTGTTTTGGGGGTTAAAACACTGATTAAAGCACCTAACTAATCGGGTAAGCTAATCAAAAAAAAATGAAAGTCAAATCGTGAACAGAGAGGAAATAATAGAAAAGGAGAGCAGCAGTTTATAGTTTCTGTTTTCTGTCATTCAGTTTACAGATTTTTGAGTAGAGGAATTTTAGAAGTGCAGACCCTGTTGTTTTAGGTCTGTTCTTGAAGTAAAACCGTGGAGAGCCACTTAACTTAAGGGGACAGCAATCTGAGAAACTAGAAATGACATTAAAAGAACAGAAAGAAAAGAACAGCAAAAAGAAAACAACTACCACCGCATCAGATTGTTCTTTATGGTCTGTATAACATTATTGCAGAGGGACACTCCTTGTTGGTTTGGGTCTGGTTTGAAGCTAGATTAAACCAAAACACTTACTACATATGCAAGTGTCAAGAGATAAATTGGAAGGCAGAAACGTGAGCAAACGGAAAGAAGTCGATAGGAGATATTTCAGTTTCCATGTTTCAGCTTTTCATTTCTTTCAAGTTCAGTATAACTTGTAACAGAGGGATTAGAGGGGGTTGTTATGGCTTGCCTATAAACCTAAGACCTAACTAATACACTTAATGAAATTTGCAGAAACTTGGAACAAAATTAGAAATCAATCTAATGCACTAAAACAGAAGTTGGAGGGAGTGTATGCACAGGTGGTTGTTTCAGATTTCTGAGAATGGTGCTTCTGTATGAACAAGTTTCAGAGGTGCTTAAAAGGTTGTATTGTTGTTATAATGGGTTTAATCATTGCTAATACACTTAAGTGAGGCTATAAACATCTTGGGAGGGATTAGAAAACAGATAACTAAACCTAAAAGTAAGATTGAAGGAGAGTCACCCAGAATTCGGTTACAGTTTTCTGTAGTTTCTGTTTCTGTAAATTGGACTTTCAAAGTTGTTAACATAGTTTCTTTGAGTTTGTTTTAAGTTTAAACCCTCCCTAATACACTTATCTAGTTGGGTGGAAGTGTTGGGTGGAACTAAATAACAGATGGATGTACTGAAAGAAAGCTGGAAGAAGAAAAGTTATAAGCTACATGTTTCAGTTTCACTTCTGTTCCCGGTTCTGAATAACCGAGATATAGGTAGGATGAGAGTGTTGAATTGGTTTAATAATGAACCCAAAACAGTACTAATGCATCTAACTATGTTGATGAAACATTTTGGAAGATTAAACCTCAGTTGATGCCCTAAATGTGGGGTTAGTGAAGGTTAGACATTGAAAGTGTGTTTTATTTTTCAAAACTTTGGGGCTTCTGTATAGATGAGCTCTAGGAGTATTTTAAAGAATTTATTTCAGTGATAATGGATTAAACACATCGCTAACCTATTGATATAAGGAAGAAATACATTTTAAGGGAATAAAAGTCCACCTCAGATCAGCTTGTTACATGTTAGTGCTTAGAATACCTTAATACGTTAGTTAGAGGATGGACTTAGTTAACGTGTGAATTGACTATGTAAATGTCCTAGGAGTGAGGTAAAGCCTAAGGTTATTACTTTGGAAAATTTCTACGGGGTAATATAAGTTGAACAATCAAAAGTTCACCTAGGGAATACCACCCGGTATAATGAGATAAACTAGAAAAGTGTCATCACATGAAATCATGAACTGACACGTTACTTTTAATCAACATTAGGGTCGTAACGAACGCCAACCAGGAACCCGTGTGTGAGACGACACTGCTTCTGATCCAGGTATGGACATGTGTGGTTCGTATGTTGTCGTGTTACACGGCTTGTTTGCTGTGTGCTTTGTGTGAAAACGACCATAAGATTAAAGCATGTAATTGGATTGCTTGCGTATCTTGCTTATATGATTGCTATATCATGGTTGCATATCATTTGTGCGCACACAGTAGTTTAGTCCCTTCTCGTTTACGAACTTGAGATGAAACACGACGAACTACGCAAACAAAATGAAACAACTATACAAGAAGAAAACTCCTCTTAACTATAGAGGACTTCTAATGACACCCACTATGGTGTCGAACTTATAATGATAATGAAAAGTAAAATACCTATTGGTGAAACACATCCTGAAGTCTAGAGATGACCCCGCTTCCTCAACGCACAACGCCGGGAATGGAGGATTAGCTATGGAGCAGACGTTCTTCTTAACTTATGGTGGTAAGAGAATTCACAAATAAACCTTAAAGAAACAAGGAAAATTAACACCTACATGATATGGTCACGGGATTTGAACCGTACCCCCAGACCTGATGCAAGGGAAGAGAAAGAAAATATACATCATTGGGAACAAGAGAAAAGAAATGAAAACACACAACGCCCGAACGATCCCATAGTGAGGATCCTTAGTAAACATACCTATGCACATGCTTGATGACCTACATAATTGTTGTTTGCCATACTAGCAGCTTGTGATGCTTGGTTGCGTGTTTGATGTTGCTATGATGTCGACAAGTTATGTTTGGATGTGTGTTGCTAATGCCTTGCTACCTTTAAGTGTGTATGATATCATGATGTATGGTGATGTGCTTTACTGCCTTATTATAGCATGTAAATTGGATTTAATAATATTCGACCGAGTAGTCATGTGGCCCGGCAACATACGGGCTACACACGTTCATACTCAGCGTAGTTTGCTGAGTCCTTCCCAACCAAATTTTTACAGGTATTATGCCGGACGATTACGGAACGTAGGCGGGATGGCTACCATGGGGGTAGCCCATCAGGGCATAACGTTTGAGGATGTAGCTGTATGTTTAATGTACCCGAGATGTAATTTTCAGTTTATGATTTGGCAATTTGTTGTAGACACTTGATAATTGGAATTGTATCTTACATTGTACATGAGTTTTGGTGAGAGCTGTTTCCAGTCATGCAGACCGTAACTTAGAATTGGTAATGTGGTCTGTCAACCACGTGGGTGGTTGGCATCTGTAGCACCCGGATGAAATTAAGAATCCACTGTGTAGTTATCTTGTAATGTGGCTAGGAGCCTGTTTGTGCTATGGGATGTTTATCCGGGGGTGTTACAGAAAGTGGTATCAGAGCGTAGTTGCGCTCTGATGACTGGAACAGAGTAATACCGAGCATAGGAAAACCTGAATTCGGGGAAACGGGGTTAAGGGTTAGTATGTGAGGCGCGATAGTTAGGATTCTTCCCCAGTAATTACTGGATACCTAACAGACACCTACACCCAACCCCTACGTCCCAAGAGTCCATTTTAAATCATAGAAAAGACGCCGGAGAGGTAGAAAGCCTCCTCTTACTCGGGGAAACCCGATCTAGCATCTACTTAATGTTATACAATCAACCCGAGGAGAAAAGACTATACTATACAATCGACGTTGCCAAAAGGATAATACCCGTAAAGGGACCAATTTTAGCGACAACTTGGGTCGACATGCTTAGCAGTCGATGGGACCGACCACACAAGCAAAGAGGACCGAAATACCCTTAAATACATGAAACAAATAAAGCTAAAATAAGCGATTAATTAAGCCAAGGATGGGAATTGAGATAAATTCTACAATTCGAACACTTGAGACGGTAATTTAAGAAAACCTCTCGTAAGGCAATGAAATAAGATAATATAGCTCGAGACGAAACTACACCATAAAATTGGTACGACCTATTATGCTTAACGAAGCATAACACAATGTTACACACTAAAGTATAATATTACGGAATTCAATTAATTCCCCACCCCAATACAAATCAAACAGAGAAGAAAATGACAATGAATCCGCCACTACGTTCAAACACTTCGAATATTTTGTTCAAGGAGACCAAATTAAAGAAATTGTGGGCCATGGAGAATTAAGTTCCGATCATGGAGGAACAAGTTCCGAAAGAGGAACTGTTAAAAACACCCGCAAGCAATGCAACGGGTAACTGTGAAATTAATGTTATAAAAAGATAAACCCATTGAATCAAGTATATATCATTAACTATGGTTATGAAGGAAATGATCACACATGCAACGTTATTTCGCATAGCATTTAATGTTACTTCGCACTAACACCATATGATAGTATTATTAAACCATTTGGTATTGTACCATATATTACATATCACATTATTCATTTTAATAAACTATACTTTAATTTACACTGTATGATTTACAGCATATATATATGATACTAATGTCATAACACTTGTCATCCATCACTTCATGACATTAAAACCATATTGTATATACTTATATATATATATCTTCTGGGTTTTACATATGCATATATTGATATATGTTGTCTTGACCTAATCATATAATATAGTTGCACGTATTGTGACAATACTATTCCTTAAACTCCCTCCATTAAATGTTACATTTCATTATTTTATGTAAGGTAATTATTCTTACTAGTTGGTAATATATCATACAAACTATATTAAGATTCCTATCTTAATATCATGTAACTTTTCTATAAAACAATAGTAACTTTTAAAGTTTATTCATTATACTCATTATTTTGTAAGTTCATCTATTCATTATTATCACATTGTTTTATGTGAATAGTCTTACTTATACACGTATTATATCCAATTTAAATACCAATTGTATATGTAGAAGTATATATATATACATCTTCTTGCTTCAAATGTTTGTCAAGGTTAATATTACTTAGCCAAGTAATTTCCAACCTTATGATACAAATTCAATTATGCAATATCGTATAATTTAATTCCTCCTATTTAGTATAGCAACTATGACAAAAAAAGGGGGCAATTACCGAATATAAATCTTGGAGTAAGATATAAGTAGCGATAAGAAAATATCACTCATAAAAATAACAATGACGTGGGCTCTACTATCCTAAGTAACGGTAATACGGTCCTCCAATACAAATATATTCGAACATGCGATGTCCTAGATAAATTCTAGGCATACATTAGGACCTAAAAGACTTGTATACACTGGACAAATTATTCACTATAACACCTGGGGTTGAACCTTAGGCAAGAAGATTAAGAGAATCTAATCATATGGGGAGACAATGAATACGGTGCGGATGGATCACCTATATCCACACTATCTCTATGAATACGGTGCGGATGGATCACCTATATCCATACTATATCTATGAATACGGTGCGGATGGATCACCTATATCCATACTATATCTATGAATACGGTGCGGATGGATCACCTATATCCATACTATATCTATGAGTACAGTGCGGATGGATCACCTATATCCATACTATCTCTATGAATACGGTGCGGATGGATCACCTATATCCATACTATATCTATGAATACGGTGCAGATGGATCACCTATATCCATACTATATCTATGAGTACGGTGCGGATGGACACCTATATCCATACTATATCTATGAATACGGTGCGGATGGATCACCTATATCCATACTATATCTATGAATACGGTGCGGATGGATCACCTATATCCATACTATCTCTATGAATACGGTGCGGATGGATCACCTATATCCATACTATATCTATGAGTACGGTGCGGATGGATCACCTATATCCATACTATATCTATGAATACGGTGCAGATGGATCACCTATATCCATACTATATCTATGAATACGGTGCGGATGGATCACCTATATCCATATTACATCTCCCTATATGAGAACTTGGAATGAAAAGAACTCAAATATCAGAAGGATACGACCTTGGAACTTATAAGACGTAAGTATACATATATTATGGATACAAAAATGAGTGAATGTATATATGTACACATTTAGATATATACATAGTTGGAAAAAAAATTAAATTGACTGATTGTTTGTTGGACGTGCGAGGTTGAACTTAACCCTGGTCAGGTCAAGTGATACTGAGTACAAATTGGGGTGGAAGGATAGTTCAACACTTACGCTGACCACGTCAGTGTTGGATGATTCTCGAAACCTCCTACAAGTGGACACATGAACTACAAAGTACGAAGGATGCGATATCAAAAATTTAAAGGTTACAACCACAGAAACTTCTAACATATATAATGTGGTAACCTTTTGACTGAAACCAATTGAAGTCAACCAGCAGTGTCAAGGCCATAATTGGGCTGAAAAATAAAGATACTTAGAGATGAAAACGTCTAACTTGGTTGTACACATTAAAGGATAAAAGAAAGTAGTAATGCTAGGAGAGTAAACTAGCTAGCTACACATAAATATGAGCGGTAACATAAACTAAACAAATCGTGGTAACAATGACACGTCGATAACATTCAAATACTAAGAACTAAAACATTAAAGACCAAAAGGGTCAGCCAGAAACGACAATTCAGATGCTTAAAACTGCACCAAAAGCAAGAATATCCAACCTCCAAAGTAAATGGATAGACAATTTACAACCCACCGAGACGGTGCATAAATTAAAATACCCCATGTTAGCCAAGAGACTAAGCGGAAGAAACAATTAAGCCATGCACTACCTTGGAAGGCATAGTGAGGGAAACCTAAACCCGAAAGTAATCAGAGTCGCACAGCAGAAGCTGGTGGACCATATTCCACATTTTCCAGATGAATAACAAGTGACATATCGGCCAATATCTTAGACCTAGAGAGGCTAAACCCGAATCCATTTATAGATCAGTTAGGAAACCGATAAGAATCCTTGAGACAGAAACTAAGCCACTAACAAGGTCAAGACTTTGGATGAGATTATATTGTGAGTTACATCGCATAGAAAGATGAATGCCCTGAGAATTAAACATCTTGAACCAAGGCTCAAGGATGATATAAAAGGGATTACGTGGGTGTAATCCATTTTTAAGGGGGGTAGGCGCGTTACGTTTTTACTATGTTATTGCTCGTTGTGGTACATTTTACTGCGTTATTGCTTGTTGTGGTATTGTTTTGAATGCGGTGTGTGTGAATTGGGTGTGTATGGTATTGGATGTACACTGTGCGATGAATGAATGTTGTATGTTGGCTTTTATGGTGTGACATGTTGATTGTCGCATTGGTGTGCTTTAAACACTTGTGATGTATACATGTATGTGTGATTGGGTTGGATTGGAAACCTAGTGGTAGAATGGAAGGTTAGGGAAATTTTGGAACTTTAGAATTGATGGGATTGAATGGATTAGAACCGTGAGATTCGTTGAGTGGTTAGATAGAAATTCAATTGAGGCAACTTCGGGGCGAAGTTCTTTTAGGGGGGTAGACTGAAATACCCCGAGTAATTACCACTTTAAATTAGTGAAGTTAAATTAAATTATGTGCAATAATTACCATGAAACATTATGGTATTTTAAATATAGATCCAAGCGGATACTTATACCGCATATACATATCGGTACGTGATACGCAAATATAAGCTCATATGAATGCACATTTCTAAACCGAAAACGCGAATATAGTCGCACACGTATATATATACATATACAAAGATACACGTATATATATATACGACCAATGTTATATATAAGTACAACACGACATATTAATACCGTGACGTACACGTATATATACGTAACGTTACAAAAATTACAACATGGCAAAATAACATAGTCGCATGTATGTATAAATACTTACCAAAAGACGATAGTACAACGTTACATATATAAGTAACAACGTGACACAATAATATAGGCACATATACATATGTACACTTACAATAAAATATAAAACAAAATGTGCTCCTACCGGGATTCAAACCTGGTGCCCCTAGTATCTGAACCGAATGCCTTAACCAATTGAGCTGTGTACAAATTCAGTAACATACACTAGCGAATTAGAACTAGTCATGAGACTAGTAGAGTAACTACCAAGCGGAGTAACTACAAAGAGAAATTTAAACCATCAGGCACACCACCATCGATCGCAGACCTAGACAATAAGCATGGGAATTATTTCCACGCCAGCCCTTGTAACTTGGAAACCACCAGTTCGGGTTCTCTGGTTGTCTCTTCCATGGCTGGTTTTTATTTCTGTGAGAGTAAACAAAGGACAGTCACTCACCTGAAAGTGTGAGCCCTCCAACTCCCACAAGTTCCATCGGAATTTACAACCACTAACAGTACTAATTCCCTGCGTCAGCCCTTCTCCCTCTGATCAAGAATTCTTTTCAGTCTTCCCTCCACACTTGCATGCCGACGCCAGTTGATCCTTGCATACCCAGAAGTCTTCAAGTAGTAAGTTCCAATCAAAACTCCAGGGGCGAGCTCCTTAAATCTTCTTCCTGTTTAGTACAAGATCTCTGCGTGCCAAGACAATCGCAAGTTAGAGCCTCTGTTACTCTGTTGCATTCTCGTTCAAAAAAAAAATGATAGGTGACCAGCACCCTGGTTCGAACAGAAGTTGCAGGTAAAACAATAACAGTCTCGTGTCTTCCTGTTCTTCCATGCTCAAGTTTCCTCTAACTTCCTCCTCCATTTTTTTTCATACAAGAGCACTGCTTGCCGACCACCGAAAGAGTACTGGAAAAGAATCCTAAAACTAAACCCACTCCAAAGACTGATAAGGTGAGATCATGAGCTCAGAGGGAAAAACGTGTTGTTTCAGTTCTTCATTTTTTCTTCTTTCCTCATGTCCGAGTTTTCTCTGCTGCCTAACTCAGTTCCCCTCGGTCTTTGCATAGCTCTAAGCTCTGTCTAGAAATTTAACTCGTGAAGAGGGCACCAAAGCCCCACAGCAACAGCCACTGCTGTGTCACAAAAGAAAGAAAAAAAAAAAACACACACAACAAGGTAAACACCCAACCAGTCCCTGCACGATCTGTTTCCTTGGTTTATCAAAGTCTGACTCGTGGGTGATTTCCCCTCAGCTTACTATCGAGTGTTCAAGGTCTGGGAGTTTCCAATGTACCAAGGAATTACCAGGAGAAACCAACTCCAAAACAAAGAAACAACTCAAGGTATTAAGCTACATAAGCATTCTGTACATATTTTAAAACTAGTTATGTTTCTGTACAACTTAACTGCAGTGGAGTTACAAGAGTCTTATCAGTTTAAGGATAAACCTAACACTTGTACACCCTTACTTAAGTGGTAACTAATCTGGTGAAGTTAGGAAGATCAGTTAGACATTAAAATAAAAGTTAGGAGTAGCAGAGTGCAGAAGTTGTTTCAGTCTCTGAAATTTTCGTTTCTCTGTATACTAAATTTTCAGAAGTGACCTAAAATTTGTATTGGCTTAATGAATGATTTAAAGGCTTGCTAAACCGCGAGGCCAAGAGTAAACAAACTGGGAGGCTAGAGGAAGAAACAGTGAACAACTTAAAAAAAAATAAGATAGAGTGAAGTAAGGCCATCAGTCTGATGTTTCAGTTTCTGTGCAGTTTTCAGTTACAGTTCTGCATCAGGAGTTTGAGAGACGCTGTTCCTTGTGGCTTGGTGTTGGGTTGGGGTTAAAACCTTATCAAAACAACTCAACTGAGGAACTAAAACAGTTGGGAGAAGTTGAAAGTTAGATTAAGGAACAAGAAGAGAAGATGTCAGTTTTGTACTTTCAGTTGTTACATTTTCCTCTTCTGAAACTTGAGTTTTGTATGACCCTGCTACAAAGAGTTATAAGAGTTGTAATGAATGAGTGATCAAGAGCTTAAAACTGTATTAAAACATAACATTGCAGTGCTAGGGAGATCGGTGGCTTACTAAAACAGAAGTGAGAAATAGAATTTCAGGAGTAGTTTCAGTTTCTGAAACTTCTTGGTTTGTACACCAAATTTGCTGAAGTAATCTAGGTGTTGTATTAATTTAGTGACCAACTTAAAAGCTTACTAAAACATAGGGCTAAGTGTAAACGAACTGAGGGATTTGGAAAAGAGTAAAAAATCAATGAAACCACAGTTAGCAACTCGAAACAACAGAACCATGTATCAGTTTTTATAATTCCTGTTTTTTCGGTTCTCTCTTATGTGCAAGAGTTTTCAGAGTGTTGTTTAGTTGGTATTGGGTTTTAAACAAAACCAGAACCCTTAATTATGTAGTGAGTACTTTGGATGGATTGATGGATAGACTGATAACAAACAGAAAGAGAAAAAAAAAATATACATCAGTCTCACAGACTCGGATTTTCAGTGTTCATTTCCTTTTTCAGTTTTGTATGATCTGGTACAGAAAGATTTGAAGGAGCTATATTGGGTTGCCAATGAAACATCTATAAAATACCTTAGTAAGTTTGTAACTGCATGGGGTAGATTAGGAAACAGATAGAAGATAGACGAATAATCAACAGAAGATAGACAGAAGAAGAAAGTAAGAAGAGAATATGACAGTTTCAGGTTTTCTGCTGTTGGTGTTTCAGTATAACAGTGATACAGGTGGTTTAAGAGAGTAGTAATGGTTATAAGATAAACTTAAAAACTTTCTAACATACTAGACTAGGTGTAAATAAGCCTGGGATGTTACAGAACCCATAAAACACATTCGAAAGAGAAAGAAGTAGTGTGCAGGAACATATTTCAGTTTCTGCTATCTTCGAGTGTTCTGTACGCTAGCGTTTCAGAAGTAACCTGAAGTCGTATAGGCTTAATGACCAATCTAGAAGCTAGATAACTTGTTAGACTAACTGTAAATAAACTGGGGGTACTAAAGAAAAAAAAAACAGCCTGCAACTTAAGAAGAGAATTGGAAAACCAGATTGTGCGGGTGCTAGTTTTAGTTCTGAAATTTTCTGTGTTTCTGTATGATAACGGTTTAGGGTTTTATGGGGTGGCGATGACTTATTAATGACTCAACTCAAGTTAACACTGCTAGACAAGTTGGGAAGTATTGAAAATCAAACTGTAAACAAAGAACAGATGCGAAATAGAGGGAAGTTGTCAGCTAAATTTCAGTTTCTGAAATTCTTGTGTTCTCTGTGTACTAACTTCTCATGGGGTATAGCCCTTGTTATTGTGGTTTTGTTTTGGGGGTTAAAACACTGATTAAAGCACCTAACTAATCGGGTAACCTAATCGAAAAAAAAAATGAAAGTCAAATCGTGAACAGAGAGGAAATAATAGAAAAGGAGAGCAGCAGTTATAGTTTCTGTTTTCTGTCATTCAGTTTACAGATTTTTGAGTAGAGGAATTTTAGAAGTGCAGACCCTGTTGTTTTTAGGTCTGTTCTTGAAGTAAAACCGTGGAGAGCCACTTAACTTAAGGGGACAGCAATCTGAGAAACTAGAAATGACATTAAAAGAACAGAAAGAAAAGAAAAGAACAGCAAAAAGAAAAAAACTACCACCGCATCAGATTGTTCTTTATGGTCTGTATAACATTATTGCAGAGGGACACTCCTTGTTGGTTTGGGTCTGGTTTGAAGCTAGATTAAACCAAAACACTTACTACATACGCAAGTGTCAAGAGATAAATTGGAAGGCAGAACGTGAGCAAACGGAAAGAAGTCGATAGGAGATATTTCAGTTTCCATGTTTCAGCTTTTCATTTCTTTCAAGTTCAGTATAACTTGTAATAGAGGGATTAGAGGGGGTTGTTATGGCTTGCCTATAAACCTAAGACCTAACTAATACACTTAATGAAATTTGCAGACACTTGAACAAAATTAGAAATCAATCTAATGCACAAAACAGAAGTCGGAGGGAGTGTATGCACAGGTGGTTGTTTCAGATTTCTGAGAATGGTGCTTCTGTATGAACAAGTTTCAGAGGTGCTTAAAAGGTTGTATTGTTGTTATAATGGGTTTAAATCATTGCTAATACACTTAAGTGAGGCTATATAAACATCTTGGGAGGGATTAGAAAATAGATAACTAAACCTAAAAGTAAGATTGAAGGAGAGTCGCCCAGAATTCGGTTACAGTTTTCTGTAGTTTCTGTTTCTGTAAATTGGACTTTCAAAGCTGTTAACATAGTTTCTTTGAGTTTGTTTTGAGTTTAAACCCTCCATAATACACTTATAGTTGGGTGGAAGTGTTGGGTGGAACTAAATAACAGATGGATGTACTGAAAGAAAGCTTGAAGAAGAAAAGTTATAAGCTACATGTTTCAGTTTCACTTCTTTTCCCGGTTCTGTATAACCGAGATGTAGGTAGGATGAGAGTGTTGAATTGGTTTAATAATGAACCCAAAACAGTACTAATGCATCTAACTAAGTAGATGAAACATTTTGGGAAGATTAAACCTCAGTGATGCCCTAAATGTGGGGGGTTAGTGAAGGTTAGACATTGAAAGTGTGTTTAATTTTTCAAAACTTTGGGGCTTCCGTATAGATGAGCTCTAGGAGTATTTTAAAGAATTTATTTCAGTGATAATGGATTAAACACATCGCTAACCTATTGATATAAGGAAGAAATACATTTTAAGGGAATAAAAGTCCACCTCAGATCAGCTTGTTACATGTTAGTGCTATTGAGTTTCTGCCGAGATTCCCCCTTCCCCTTGAACATCAATCGTTCTAGATGAGTGGATGGAAGTGGTTGGAAGGGAAGTTAGCTTAATGGAAAGATGAAGAGAATGACATAGAACATGTTTTGAATGTTTACCTTATGCCATGGGAGTTTCTCTTTGAATTTGGCTGCTTCCTAGCTCAAAAAATGAAGGAATGGAGGGTCTGGTTCTGAACCCAAGTTTGGAATGGGGTGAGAGAGGAAAGAGAAAGAGTAAAATAAGCTTATAAGGTAAGATTATCTTACTTTAGGTAATAGTCACTTATGACTCATCCTTAGATATTTTGGGGATGGCTAAAGGATAATAAGGAAGCCTTAAAAAGGTGGCAATGGATGGTAAAATTCAAGGGCATTGGCTTGACCATTGACTAGATAAGAAAGAAGTGTTATAAAAGTACTATTCATAAACCAATGCACATATTTCTGATTTTTTTGAAAATCTTTGAGTTAGACCTTCTAATTTGGTACATATAGTACATTAGTATAACAAGGTGCAATCCAGCCCCTAACACCACTCAAAACCCACTTAGAAAGTCAATTTTCTCAAAAACGTGCTTTAAGGAGTTTTAAAGCACAATTTGTGTTTTGAACATGTTTTTGAGCTTGGTTTTCTTTGAGAATGGTTTTATTGTGTTCCTTGCTTAATTATAATACTTAGGAATCCACTTTGGATCCTAATTAAGGTCATACAATCTCGATGGTTTCTTAAAGCACTTTTTATGCTTTACCGATCTTAAGGCATGTTTTTGCCTTGTTGAGATCTTTAGATTGTTCCCCAATGGTATTAATATGATTATAGTCTTCTTATATCATTAATAGATCATTTAATTACGTTCTAGAAGTTAGAGGTATTTCACAACTAATCGATAGGAGACGAGTTGGAAGAGTAACTTGAACGTGGTATGTTCATCGTTTTTGCTAGTTAGTTAATGTACGGTACAAAACGTATTGCAGCAAGTGTACTGGTCTGTCGTAGCAAGTTTTCCTAGGTAGTATTCTCTAGGTTATCGAACCAAAGGAGGCTGTGTCTAGTTTGAGTCTTAATCTACTAACTAATAAACTGTAAGAAAACTAACAACAATAAACTTGGGGGTTGATTGCAGGAATTGAATAATTAAATAAACTGAAAACAAATAAAAGTGATTGTCTGACAAATCTAATGGGTGAATCCTGGTTTACTACTTTCCCCTAGTTTATCAATTCCCTTCCTGAGTGTTTCTAAATTCTAGATTGTAACCTCAGATCTAAATTAATCAAAAACCGGTCTCCCGCAAGATAGATTCTTACTAGCAATTCCTAAATCCTAACTCTCGTTATGAATTTACAAATTAACTAATAGCGTTAACGATTCATCTGGTTTCTAGTCAGCTAATCCCCAGGAATTGCCAACTGTGGTTTCACTGGTAATATTCCTATGGTCTAATGAACACCGCAGTTCTCACTTGTAAGCAATTCATACCAAATAAACTCAAGCAATAATAATCACACGAGAATTCAATAAATAACTAGGAATAAACTACAATCTGTATCGAATCAATATTTAACAACTCAGGAAGCGAAATAATAAACTAGTTATCCATAGTAAACCAGAATTCTAACAACTACTCAGACATCGGAGACAAAGAAATAATAACAATAATCAAGAGATTAGAAAACGTCATCTAATTGTGGGACGCTGATAAATTCGGTCTCTGACTTCTGCTCCGATCTATCAAAGTTGTCTTCTGTTTCCTCTATCTCGGTCTCTCTCTAACTCGCGGCTAGGGCTTGGTATATTTATTTCGTGATATCTCTCTCGTTCCAGCACATGTATGTGAATATATACCCCATGCGAATGCCATGCGGCTGCCTATTGTCATCGTGAATAAGAGATAAAATCTCAACGATCAAATACTTGTGATTAGTAGCATCGGCCCAAGTCTTTATGTTGCAGCCCCTATGCATATGCACGTGTCTTCAATTTTTCATCCAGCGTTGGTCCAAACAAAATACCACGTGAGTGGTCCAAGATGTATATGGCTGATCATGTCAGCCCACTCCTCTATATTAACATTGGTGCGGCCCAGTTTGAAGACAGTCCTCAGAAGTCAAAGTTGCAGCCCGCGAGTTGTAATGATGTCGGTCCAGACTGCTAAGATAGCAAGTATTAGTCCATATATTTCTAGACATTTTCTTCAGCGTTTTTAACCTGTATTAGCATAAAACTACATGTGAGGAATAATCTAAACATTTAACATAATTAAGCATATAAGTAAGGAATTTATCATATAAACCAAAATAAAATATTAATCACATTAAGCATATAAACATAGATAAATTTCGCACTTATCAGTTAATGAGGTGTTTAAGCATGTAACCATGTTATGGGTATTTTGAAATGTCCTGTAAACATCTTGCAACATTTTTTAATTTTTTGACAGTCCAAATTTTAAATAATATGACACTCCTAATGGTAGTGTACACCATGCGTTGTTTGTTCATTAAGTCACTGCTGTCATAATATGCTAATTTACTGGTAGTGTTTGTCAGTATGCTTTTCTAGGTTAATTGCAACAAGTGCTAAATAAGAACTAGTTATGAAATCAAATCTGAAGATGAAGTGTGAAATTAATAGGTTACAGATATCTTTATTAGGGAGTCAGTGCACTACTGTTTCATGGTGTTGTAATGTACTCTTAAATTGCTAACACCTGAAGTTTGTTTACAAGATTTGTAGTAGCAGTGATAGTAATAATGATAGCACTGATTTTGTGAGTTTTGCCAATCTGCTGTTGTTTCAAATTGGTGAGCGATCATGAGGAAATTTGAAATAAGTAGTTTTATTACTGTAATAAAATCATCACTTTTAGTGTGCCAAAAGTCTTCCATCGTCAAATAAAAAACATATAGTACATCCATCACATCTATTTTTATCTATTAGTTCAGGATCCTGTAACATTTAACAAACTTCACATGCATATCAACAACTGGTGCAGCACTGTTATTCAGGATGTTTCACTACAAAAGGTGGAGGGTTGTTTATCCTCCATTATAAAAGTGCACCCAAACAACTAAAACAAAAGTAAACTAAGAAGGATAATTTTCAAACACATACAACACGGTTATTTTTTCAAGTGCCGATGATCAATCGGTGACATTGTTGCTAACTGCATTTTCGGAACTGGTGGAGTCATAGTCTTTAAACCCAGACATGGGATTTGATGAAGGAGAAGATGTCTGCACCTTGCGCTTTTTGTCTGGCCTGCACCTCACAGCAACATTAGACTCCCATGTTATCAGACCATTTCGAGCCACTGAAGTTGTACCTACAGATTGAGCACCAAATATTGTTGTCCTGGTTACTCCAGCGCTTGGTTCTACAAAGCTAGAGTTTTGCAAATATGGATTAAGGATAGCAGGTGAAATAGTATAAATGGAAGCAAAGTTTATTTTCTTCTTCATTGGTTTGAACACTATCGACTTCTTCTTTCTAGTCACTGCCCTAGTATCTAGTGTGTTATCGTCTTCATAATCACTTTCATCAGAGGAGACTAAAATGATGGGAGAAGAATGAGAGGTCAAAGGTTGTTTTGGGTTGGTTGACATTTGAAGAGGCTCATTTCAGTTACAAGAGTGAAAATACTCAGATAGTAGCAGTAGGAAAACGTGAGTCAGCTGAAGCAAAAAGTGTGTTTTTATAGAAGATGAGGTTGGGAGTACAGAGTTTGGTGGGAATTAATAACTGGGATGAACAACTACCTATTAAAGGCTTTGAGTGTGGAAAAGGAGATTATGGATGTGATGTCAAACGGATGGATTAGAGTTGCAGTTAATGACTTGATTTTGTGAATTGTCCATCACAATTAAATATTCAAGCATTGACATTTGGATATTTATAACATGAATCATTTCACCATATGTACAAGTTGATAAGAAGGAAAAACTCATAAGTGCAGCAAAAACAACATATATTAGAGCAGTACAATGACTGAGAAGTTACATAAACTGGTAGTGTTTCAATAGTACTGAAATACCCCCTAACCTTTAAATAATTAAATAAATATAAATAAATATTATTTGGGGGGATTATTAAACCCTGAGAAAAGTATATAAATACTTGGGCGTTAAAACGCACCTAAACTCCTTAAGGTCAAAAACGAGCGTTAAAGCCCGACCTTAAGCTAACCAAGTTATATAATCTATAAAAACTCATATGAAGTTAATCAAGGATCATTTTATGACCTTTAAAACACAAGTCCTCAGTTAGAACTGAGTAAAAATACAAAATGCCCGGGAGTTCCCTTAAGGGCCCCTTAAGGCTCGAAAGTCCCGGAAATACTTTATTAAATAAAGTAAAGCACTACACTTCATTCTAAGTGCACAATAACCCTTTAATGAACATTTAAGATGAAGTTCTCAAACTAAATTCTCAGTTAAAGACGAAGTGCTCGGAGGTTCCCGATGGGGGCCCCATAAACCCCCGGGAGTGCCCCGGAGAGGTACCGAAGTGGCACAAACTCCAATATAAATTATTCTAAGAGTTGCTATCAGTAACATTCACCATTCTAAAGAGAATGCTCAAGCTACTTTTTCAAAAATACACAAAGTGCTCGGGGGAATTTCTTAACGCTCTTTTTTGCCCCGGGAGTGTCCCGGTAGCCCGAAAATTAAGTTATGAGTCTATATAACCACATATAACTCAATGTAACACCTTAATATATTATTATTGACTATAAAAAATGTCAAGAAACACTTGGAACTCATAGCGACTAATTATTTTCCAGAAAATCCTTAAAGCACAAAAATGCACCTTCGGGTGTCACAAAAATTCATTCTATGCAATTGCCTTGAAGTTTTTGAGGAGCCACGAGTTGATAATATTAAAAGGGGATAAATTTACCATCTAAATCAATTAATGCCAGTAATAAATTCATAGTACAAATGGGGGCGATTTTTGGGACAAAAAGGTACCTAAAATCAGCATTTTTACCGTAGAACTTTCATCTTTTACCATGATGTAAATGTACCAATTAAATGCTGGAACCTATTACAAATATTAGTATGGTCTTAGTACAATATAATGTGACAGGAATTAAATCAAAAATCAATCCCAATTCGCCACCAAGGTGGGCGCCATTTAGGGTGATTTTAGGATGGATTTTGCCTTTAAATTATCTAGTAGACATGATGACTCACCTTATCACATACCAAGTTGTTTTGTGACAAATAATTCAGTCAATTTAGGCTCCTCCATTACCGTAACCTGCAGGAGAAACAAGAAGAGAATTAGTATAAGTAAAGTAATGACATTAAATATACAAACTAGATCTACTTTTGACAAGGCAAATAAATATAGAAAACAACTTCCTACATAGGCATGTGGCTGCCGATTTGTACAAGAGAAAGGGGGACTGATTGCCTTATATTAAAATCAAAAGAATACATCACCTAACTAAGCATGTTCTATTGTCAAAGATAGGCAAAAATCAAATGGATAGCTACAGCCATATTACCGAAAATGTGAGCTAGAAAAGCAAGTTGATTGCCTTATAATTAGTTAAATAAAACACCTAGCAACCTAGCCATATTCTCTAGTCTTAAATCAACTAAAATTAGTGGCCAATCTAATTGTACCATTAACGTATAAACAAGGAGAAAAGAGATAAAATTGACATGGCTATACTACTTAGAAAATCAAAAGAAATGCCTACCTACAATTGCTCTTGTCTTCTTCCTTCAATTGACAAACTAAGCCACCTTATTCCCTTGTCATGTGGCCGAAAAGCTTGCAGTAATTGAGGGCATTTATTGAGCCAATAATCAAAGAAATAAACTAAGGAAAAGATTACTTAAATTTGACATTATTTTTGTCAAAAGAAATTCCTCTCATTCCAATCTTCTTAGTCCATACGTGAGCACCCTTCTCATTTGCTTCACTCAGCCGATGGTAAGGCTGTTATACCCAAAATTTCAACCCCCCAGAAGAGAGTCTCTACTAATAGGCTAGTAGCGAGGGTTCCCAATTCGATCGACTCATTTCAGAGTACTAGGGACAGCTTAGTCGTCTCCAGGGGCATTTTCGTAATTTTTCAAGGCTCCTAAACCCCCTATGAGCTTTCTCTCTCCACCAAAAATGGCTTAAATCATCTCGAAATGCTTTGGAATTTTAACACAGGATAGAGGATGACATTTTAAGCATAATGGATTTGGAATTTTAATTTTTCGAATTTCCAATAATATTCTAGTAATTTATGATTGAATCTGACGAAAAATTGAATTTAAAAATATTCCAGTATCCAAAAAATTCGACTTCACTTTAGAAAAATCAGAAATATCATCCTTTACCCATGTGTAAAATTTCATAATCAAATTCCTTTTGGAAGCCCTCAAGCTAAAACGTCGGTAAATCTCAGTTTTTACCGGATTTTCTATCTTTAAGGAAGCCTATATAAGGAGCCTTATCCCTTGATCAAATCAGAATCTCAAGAACCCTAACACCTCAAGAAACTCAGCCGTCACCACCTCTCCATGTTTTTACATATCCAAGCCCCGAAATTTCATCGAAATCTCACAAAATCAACACTAAAACACCTTTTTCAACTCCCACAACATCATCCATCATCAAACCTTCACCAAAACAGCATCAAAACGTGAAGAACAGCAAGAGCAACCAACAACCAGAAGCTTGGTTCGGAAACCTTTCGGGTCTGCCATCAACAGAGCACTCGACTAACCCCGATGTGAAGAATCATTGTAAATCCGAAGGTAAAACGGGTAGGAACCTCACTTTCCTAACTCCCTACGACTCTATCAGTCTTATATCGAAATTTGGGTTCAAACTAACCTTTCGTGGCTTCTGATTTGCTGTTTGTTTAAGCTTCTGCCCAATTACTTGTTTGTTAAGTTTCGCATTAAATTCGATTTCAAATTGAAAACTTTTAAGCACTAACGTATTGTACATCTTTCAGGCTACACACTCATAAAATTTGAGCTCAAAACACCATCGGGAACCTCCCAAACGCCGCCGTTCGAGGGCGGTCCGCACCCACGGATGCTATGTCCGGGGTCCCGGACGCCTTGTCCGTAAGCCCGGACGCCCCCGAACGGTGGCGGAATTTTTTAAAATTTTAAAATTTAGGTTTTTCTAAATAATGTCTGGGCCCACGGACAGCTTATCCGTGGCCCCGGACTTTTCAAATTTTCATTTTTTCTTAAATTCGACTTTTCTGTATAATTAGGTTAACTGGGGTCCGTGGTCTCGGACATGGGGTCCGTGGCTACGGACGTAAACAAAATTTGACCTAATTCTTCCTCCGAAACCCTAGTTTAGGTATTTTCAGATATCACTTTAATTTTTTGTCAAAAAATGCTAAAAAATACAAAAAAACCAGAAGCACGCACTTAGGTTTAAAACGACTCGTAATAAGCCGTAATTAAACTAAGTAGAGGAAAAGCGACCTAGGCAGGGTAATGAAAGTAATTTGAACCCTAAATAATTCTAATACCAAGCCCCCGAACCCGAATTCTCCTTTCCTAATTTACCCTAGGTCAAACTTAGGTGGCGACACTAATTAGGTTCTAGTGAGCTAACTTAGGGTTTAATAATTAATGTTATATGACATAGTTATTAATCTTAAGTTATAAGTGGATCTAAAACCCGACTAGATCCTAATCAACTTAATAAACATAGGGTAGGGTTAAAAATCGAGGCACACAACTGGCGACTCTGCTGGGGACAAAATTCTTAATTTTAACTTGTTTAACTTTAAGAAAGAGGGCTTAACTCGAAATTATTTATTTATGGCTTTATTACTTTGTTTGTTTACTTTTGTGCGCACTTTAATTTCTGCACCTTTGCATCATATGAGAGCGAGGGTCCACACAAACCGATTTCACCCCGGGACCCGTTTGAGGGTCCCCTGTCAGGGACTCACACCTTTTAGGTGACGTGAATAAGTGGGGGAAAAGAGGAGGGTGTCGTCTAACCACACCCCCTTAATACCTGGGCTTTAGCCCCTAGCATTTTCCTGGCAGTACCCTTACCTAGCTCATTGTTTGGTCAGTCAAAGACCCGACCGTAGACGCACACCTTCAGGTGATGTGAAAAAAGTGGGGAAGCCCAGAGAGAATAGCGTGCAAGCCCTATTCCTTTGTGGCGACCTGGGCCCATGCCCCAAGCACCTCTCCGGATCGATCCATACCCGGTTTGATTTTAACATCTGGTGAGGACATGTTGAATTTGTGTGGGCCTTGTTTACCTGCATGATCGGCCCACTACCCGGTTTGATTGTGGCCCAAGGGCCTTGCTTGGTTTGAATGTGTGAGTTATTTGTTCGGGCTTCGGCCCAAAAGTTTAGATTTAGGTGATTTCTCTTCTAGCCCAATTTGAATTATCCAATTAGTTCTAGGCCAATAAAAAAGAATCCACCTGAACTTGAAATAACTCACAGGTCCTGAAAAAGTCTTTTTCAGCTTAGCAACCATCTTCTCTGACCCAAAGAAAGTTAGGCCCATTTATGATTTATGGACCATTCTAGCCCATGTGCTTTACTCCAGGCCCAAACACATTCCGGCCCAAGGGCTCATTCCAGACTAGGTAGACTTCTTATTCGGGCCCTAGCCCCAAACCCTAGATCTAGGTGTCACCTCTCAGGCCCAATCAAAGCCATTTGTTTAGATTTCAATCCAAGTTCCAGTTCATAGTCTGAAAGATACTCCAGCCCAAACACCTCATTCTCTGGGTATCCTGGCCCACTTGCTTTCAGCCTAAGTCTGTTTCGATCTATCTTGTGAAGCGTCATCATTCAGCCCACTTCCTCTTGTTAGCTAAAAATGGACTTCTTGGAAACAGGCAAGCCCAAATCCAGATATGGCAGAAGGAGGAAATCCGATCAACACAGATGCCCAGTTGGCCGCTGTACAGCAAAGGTGCAAGGTCTTGGAGTCCATTGTCGAGGAATTGAGGAGTAAGGCTAATCTCCAGGAGACAAATCAGCACACTCTGGAAAAGCTTGTGGATGAAAATCTTAACCGTAGTTACATCGAGATTGACTTCGTTAGGGCCTAAGATCCTCAAACACGTGTGGGGAAGGATGTTCCTGACAACCAACTAGCTGCAGAGGTTAAAAGGGTTTTTAAAAGGATTGAGCGCATAGAGAAAGCCAACAAACTAGTTGGCTTCGATTATTTCTCCACCGTATCGTATCCCAAAGTTGATCTTCCCCCAGAGCTGAAGCTGCCCACACTCGCTTTGTACAAGGGTTCCTCGGATCCACAGATTCATTTGGCTATGTTCGACCGGGAAATGTCCATCTTGGGGCTCAACGACATGCAGAAAGCCAAAGTTTTCGCACGCTATCTAGACGAGACTCCTCAGTGTTGGTATCTCACTCAGAAGATGAATACCAAAACCTACGAAGAGGTTTGCGAGGCTTTCCTAAATCATTTCGAGTATGCTAAGAACCTCGAGGTCACCAGAATTGATCTTGCAGGAACTCGACAGAAAGACGGTGAGTCCATGTCTGACTTCATCAAGCGTTGGTGGAGAAAGGCTGCAGCCATGCCTACCAAAATGGATGAGCAAGAGCAAATCCGCATGATAATTGAGAACATGCGAAAACAACACAACCATGAGCTAAAATTTATGTAATTTCCGAGTCTGGACATGTTGATGGGACAAGTCGGTATTCTAGAGGAAAGGATTCATAAGAAAGGATTCCGGCAGTGGCTCCAAATTCTCTAGGCCAGGACCAGAAAAGGCTTATCTTCAGACATTAGCTTGGGCTCAAAGCAGGTTCCCAGAAGTAAATGTGGTTCAACGACTTAGAGCTCCGCATCAAAACTTTAGGACGACACCCTTACCATATCGAGACTCATCGCAATGGGAATTCACCAATATTGGCCGAGCACCAAGCCAGGCATTTGAAGAGCTTCAGAAGAGAAACTTCCTTCAGCCCTTGGCCCCTCGGCCAGGAACCACTCATTTGGGGAGGGATCTTAATCAATTCTGCCACTACCATCAGTTACCTGGCCATTATGCTGATAATTGCCGAGCATTGAGGCACAAGATTCAAGACTCCTCGAGCAAGGAGTCCAATTTTTCTAAGTATGCAGATCATTTTATTTATGTTTTCTTGCATCTTCAGATTTTTCCTAGTAGCTTATTTTCTTAGTTAGTTTTCAGTCACCTCAGATTGTAATCTTTACGTTTCTTTCATGATTCATAAATAAAATCATAGCTCCATTTTCGCAATTTCTGTACAAACCATTTTTCATTCTTCAGAAAAAAGAAAAAAACAGAAAAAATGTTTTTCAAGGAAAGGGATCACGGGGTAATCGTTTCCCGACTATGGAACAGAACGATTTATCTCTTGTTTCTAAAAGTTGAACATGCCATGCTAAACATCCAAAACAACCCACGATGCGGTTCCAAATCCACATCTTTTAAATTGTTGTCATAAACCCCAAGTCAATACTGGGGGCAATCTAAGTTTAAGCTTTTCATCTTTAATCTTTTGTTTAAATGTACGAACGAGTTTCCGAGCGAAAATCTCGCGAAAGTGTCTTGAGGGGAAAAACCATGAGTGAACGAGCGTGTCATTTTTACGTGACTCCGGTGAGACCACATTCAAAGGTGAGGTAAACGGCATAACTCCGACCGAAGGAGATAATTTGTAAATTTACTCCTATACCTGCGAAAAGTAACAAGGAGTGGATGCACAACTATCAGGAATGACGAAGTACCTAGGTGCAGCACCACATAGCCAAAAGCTTGTGAACCCTGACGTTAAACCCTAGGCACCCCCGCTGAGCCTTTCATATATCCCTTTTCGATATTATGAACTCCACAAAATCACCCAGCGAGTGATGAATGCTCGACCCGGTGACCAAAGGAAGCAAGGAGTCAGACTCTCAGATAACATTTTCATCAGCCCAAAGAAGCAACGCCGCTATCAGCATGACGAAGTGATCCGCAAATGGTCCCAAAGTGACACAGGATTTAAAGAGCTCACATCAAAATAGTTCTCCAAGCCCAAAACCGGGAAACACAAGAACCCCGAAGGCAAAGTCAAGAAAGGATAAAACAAAAAGGCAAACCTGAAATGCCTCGAGGTAATCCGAATGACAAAAAGAGGAGAAATGGTGTAAAGGACGACTTCAAAAGTCCAAGTCCAGAAGCTCGAAAACAACATCAACACGAAGCAGCTAGATGATTTCAAGACAAGGAAGATGATTCTAAGAGAAGGCATAAGGTGCAGCTTTGGTCACCCCTTTGGCTCCATAAACCTAAAATATCCCTCCATGGTCCCGTTGTCTTTCATCACACCCCATGGCCACGTTATAAGCTTTAAAGACTTCCGACTTGATAGTTGTGCGTCCAATCATGTGAAAGTAACAGATCAAATGCGTAAATCCATCAAATGTCGAATTCAATGGTCTAAACGTTATGACCATGAACGAGAAATGAGTGCAAACACCAAACACGTCGAGTGTAGGTTAGGAAGCACCACGTCAAAACATAAGCCTTGACCCTGTGAGGACGAGACTCGTTCGCACGCTTAATCAAAGAAAATACTGGGGGCAATCGATCGGAATGATCGATTCCCATGAACTCTAGCTCAGATTGTCCTAAGGAAAAATACCAGGGGCAATTGTTGATTCCAACAATTGCCATGTCAACACCAATTGAATCCCAAAACTTGAGCACCATCATCCCACCACAGGCACACATAAGCCCTTACCACCACACACACACTCTCAAGCCCGCCATTGGCCTTACCTCCACAAAAACATCAGGCCCGTCATAACCCTGACCACCATCCAAAATCACAACCCAATCCCAGGCCTATCACAAATCTTGAACACTGGCAAAAGCCTTTAGCACCACAACAAACACCACACACTTCCACCAACGGCATGTTCATTTTCATAAGAAACAAATTGCAGATATGAAATTTTTAGTCAGGAAATGATCATTTCACTTTCCTTTTTCAGCAGAGTTTTCTCAAGCATTGCCATGTTTGGCACATTTTTCAACAGTTCCATGTTTTGGCAAGCTTCTAACAAACACTTTAGTTGCAAATTACAACTTTTGCATAACACCTCAGCATTGACAAGTTTGACACCTTTTCCAACAGTTTCCTTTTTGAATGAGTATCTTTCATATATTTTGATTGCATACATCTTATCATCATTGCCATTTTTGGCACTCCAGTAATCAGTCTTCATCGTTTGCACGAGACCATTATCTTTCCGACTTATTTTTAGTTCGAGACCAAGAATCAGTGCGAGACCCAGAATCAGTGCGAAATCCAGCTTTATCTTCATCCGTTTAGTACGAGACTTCAGTGCGAGACCATGCATCTTCATCAGTGCGAGACCATCATTTTCTTCAGTGCGGGACCATGCATCTTCATCAGTGCGAGACCATCATATTCGTCAGTGCGAGACCCATCATTTTCATCAGTGCGAGACCCTGCATTTTCATCATCCAGTGCGAGACCAGTACGAGACCTAGTATCATCTTCAGTGCGAGACAAGTATGAGACAGAGCGTGATCTAGTTGACGGGGGCAATCTGTTATACCCAAAATTTCAACCCCCCCGGAAGAGAGTCTCTACTAATAGGCTAGTAGCGAGGGTTCCCAGTTCGATCAACACATTTCAGAGTACTAGGGACAGCTTAGTCGTCTCCAGGGGCATTTTCGTAATTTTTCAAGGCTCCTAAACCCCTATGAGCTTTCTCTCTCCTCCAAAAATGGATTAAATAAACTCAAAATGCTTTGGAATTTTAACCTATGATAGAGGATGATATTTTAAGCATAATGGCTTTGGAATTTTGATTTTTCGAATTTCCAATAATATTCTAGTAATTTCTGATTGAATCTGACGAGAAATTGAATTTAAAAATATTCCAATATCCAAAAAAATTCGATTTCACTTTAGAAAAATCAGAAATATCATCCTTTACCCATGTGTAAAATTTCATAATCAAATTCCTTTTGGAAGCCCTCAAGCTAAAATGTCGGTAAATCTCGGTTTTTACCGGATTTTTCTATCTTTAAGGAAGCCTATATAAGGAGCCTTATCCCTTGATCAAATCAGAACCTCAAGAACCCTAACACCTCAAGAAACTCAGCCGTCACCACCTCTCCACGTTTTTACACATCCAAGCCCCGAAATTTCATCGAAATCTCACACAATCAACACTAAAACACCTTTTTCAACTCCCACAACATCATCCATCATCAAACCTTCACCAAAACAGCACCAAAACGTGAAGAACAACAAGAGCAACCAACAACCAGAAGCTTGGTTCGGAAGCCTTTCGGGTCTGCCATCAACGGAGCACTCGACTAACCCCGACGTGAAGAATCATTGTAAATCTGATGGTAAAACGGGTAGGAATCTCACTTTCCTAACTCCCTATGACTTTATCAGTCTTATATCGAAATTGGGGTTCAAACTAACCTTTCGTGGCTTCTGATTTGCTGTTTGTTTAAGCTTCTGCCCAATTACTTGTTTGTTAAGTTTCGCATTAAATTCGATTTCAAATTGAAAACTTTTAAGCACTAACGTATTGTACATTTTTCAGGCTACACACCCATAAAATTTGAGCTCAAAACACCGTCGGGAACCTCCCGAACCCCGCCGTCCAAGGGCGGTCCGCACCCACGGACGCTATGTCCGGGGTCCCGGACGCCTTGTCCGTAAGCCCGGATGCCCCCGGACGGTGGCAGAATTTTTTAAAATTTTAAAATTTAGGTTTTTCCAAATAATGTCCGGGCCCACGGACAGCTTGTCTATGGCCCCGGACTTTTAAAATTTTCATTTTTTCTTAAATTCGACTTTTTTGTATAATTAGGTTAACTGGGGTCCGTGGTCTCAGACATGGGGTCCCTGGCTACGGACGTAAACAAAATTTGACCTAATTCTACCTCTGAAACCCTAGTTTAGGCATTTTCAGATTTCACTTTAATTTTCTGTCAAAAAATGCTTAAAAATACAAAAAAACCAGAAGCGCGCACTTAGGTTAAAAATGACTCGTAATAAGCCGTAATTAAACTAAGTAGAGGAAAAGCGACCTAGGCAGGGTAATGAAAGTAATTTGAACCCTAAATAAGTTGAATACCAAGCCCCCGAACCCGAACTCTCCTTTCCTAATTTACCCTAGGTCAAAATTAGGTGGCGACTCTAATTAGGTTCTAGTGAGCAAACTTAGGGTTTAATAATTAATGTTATATGACATAGTTATTAATCTTAAGTTATAAGTGGACCTAAAACCCGACTAGATCCTAATCAACTTAATCAACATAGGGTAGGGTTAAAAATCGCGGCTCACAAAGGCTCTCTTCTCCTCTCTTTTCCTTCTTCATTTGTTAGTTAGTTCCTTAGAGCTTCTAAGCTCCATTAATGGTGTTTTAAGTTCTAACACCATTTCTATCTTATTTCATAGTTAAAACTACTAAGTCTTGAAGCAAGAAATCATCCTAGCAAGCTTGCTATTTTCGCCAAGGTTAGATGTTCCAAGGAGGTTCCTAAATTCAACAACAATACAAGGAACAACAAGATCAAGTTAAGGTATATTTTCGTGTTGAAAATCTTGGTAAAATACCCTAAAGTTATTACCGAAAATTATGAACTTCTAAGCTAAAGTTTTCATCATTATTTCATGAAGGAAATTTAGATCTACAAGCATCTCAATGTCTACCGAAAATTCCTTGAAAAATTCCAAAGGTAAACTCTTGTAAAACTACTCCAAATCTTATTTATAAATCTTTGTTAGAAGTCTAACAAATGGATCTCCTAAATATATTCAAGGAGGCCAAATTCTCTTCATCAAAATAGCATTTGGAGAGCTTGGAATTCAAGGAGAAATCAAGTACAAGAATTGCCTTGATTTAAGGAGTAAGTTTATATAATTAAGGTTTATTAAGTTTAAGCTTGATTTAAGCTTCAAACTTTGGTATAAAAAATTATACATAACCTCAAAATAAATTAAGGCCGAAAATACTATGGGTTATAATGTCAAGAAAATAATTTATAATAGATAAGGTAAGATTATTACCTTAAGGTATATATTTGTATCACAAAAATTAAATATGATACACATATTATTAAACCGAATTGTCTAAGGGTTATTTGTTCTATTTTGTGTTTATAATCATTCTAAGTCAATAGCATAATTTTTAGAAGTGTTATATGGCTTATATACATTTTTATATATTTATTATAAGATATAAACCAAGTTTTAAAACCATATGGTAAAATAAAATTAAAGCCAAGAGCTTAATGTATTATTTGGGGATTTATGAAGTGTATAAGTATATTAGCTTATATTATAAATTTTGGGTGTATTAAAAATAGCTACAAGTATTTAAATGGCTAGTTTAATAAGTTATGTGGTTAAAATGTAAATTTTGAAAGGTTTGGTGTATTAAAAATAATTGTCGAGAATTAAAGGGGTGATTGGTATATTTATGTTATCATATAAGGTAGGAATTAATATTATGAATTTTGGTGAATTTAAATAAGTGTTTTAAGTGTTAAAATAACATTTAATAAAGTTTTGGGGCTATTTTGTAATTATTGGAAAGTTTAGAGGTGAAACCGAATTACTTGTGATTTTATGGGTATATTAAAATATTAATTGTGAAATTAAGTCTTGGTCAAAGTGTTGACCAAAAACTTTGGATTAAAATGATTTATGACATAAAATGTTAAGTTTATAAAAGTTTAAGGGTGAATGTGTAATTTATGGATGAACAAGTGCAAAACCGAATTTAATTTGGGGCGGATTCATAATTATAAAAATATATGGGTCCTTTCGGTTATTTAAAGAAATTAAATATTAAAACTATAGTTTATAAGTTAATATGTAACTTATATAAAGTTGTGGAGTTAAATTGTAAATAAAGGAAAGATATATATTAAGTCCGAAAGTATATGTGGTCATTTGGTAATTTATAAAAATAAGAATATTCATTTTATAATTACCGAAAGTTAATATGGATAATTAGTAAATTATAAAAGTTCTATGGTTATTTAGTAATTTTTAAAAGTTGGAGTATTTGAATGGTAATTACCGAAAAGGTATATGTGGTTACTTGGTAAATTACAAAAGATAATGTGTCCAAAATATAAATACCGGATTTATAAGGTTATTTGGTAATTTATAAAAGTTATTGTGTCCAACTTATAATTACAAAAATTAATAAGGTTGGTTTTGTAATTTAATAGAGAAAGGGATTAAAACTAAGTAACATAATGTATTATGGTATATTATGGAGTATAATATAAGGTTTATTAAATAAAGGTGTTTATAATGAAAATAACCAATTTGTATAGTATAAAGAATAAGTGGAAACAATTATGGGATATAATATAAAGTTTATAAAATAATTTTGGTTATAATAAAAACAACCAAAGGAGATTGATAGATGGAATAAGTGAGAATATTTATGGGTAAATGATTAATGGAATAAAGATGTACTACAAGGTAGACATTCATTATCACATGTGGATATCACATAAAATAATTAACTGATGGACTACCTAGAACCACTGTTAAATAACAGGGAGAAATAAAGAAGATACAGACTTAGTATACTACGAGTATGAACTCTACAGTAACAGTACTGTAATATTTAGTGAATAGTTATATTAATATTTCCCGGTATTGCTTGTAAATATAACAGCGTACGGGGAAGGACTGTTAAAGCGTGAATTGTCAAGCTAGTTGTTATCACGGTGAACGGTATGTTAATTGTGTGGTCTGAATGTCCTATGGATTTTCCTAAGGTCCAGACGTTGTGTGCTTAATTGATAAGAGCGATATCTGTGATTTTATGTATATGATATTGTATACTGTATTGCTCAACACTGTTGCGTTTTATTTTACGCGAACGTCTTATGACTGGAAGTTTATACATCTAAAGTGGAACAAGACTAACTGACCTTTAGGTATTATTGAACCTAACTGATGGTCAACTATTGTAGTCTTAACTCAAGGATTGGCTATTGTATCACTGACTAAAGGGCTAACTTATAAAGAGAGGAATCCAGACTGTTTCGACTTTCTGGTTGCGCATCGTGATCACTATGAGAGACTTCAATGGGGAGTCACTCAAGGGAATCCATCAGTCACATTCGAGGATGGCGGAAGGCACTGCCGTTGGTGCACAGGTTCGACCGGATCGGTCAAAATATTTATCCAGGGCCATAAGGTCAGCTGGTAACGGTTCCATTGGAACGCAGGGGACTATCGTCCATTAATAAGTTATTAAGGGTTGTCTTGACATGACGCCTGAGGTGGAAATTAATTGGAAAAGGTTAAGTGATTGGTTTAAAGGATAAGGGTCAGGTGGCCAACTAACAAGTACAGTTTAATACGTGTATCTTGTTGATTATTGTTATGGATTATTGATGTGTGATTATTGGTTATTGTTATGGATTATTGATGAGAGGTTATTGGTGTTGTGTACTATTGTACATTGATGTTTAGAGGTGAATTGTTATGTGAGTGTTTAATGTTTACAGTTATTATTGTTATTATTGTAAACCGGTATTTCATGTAAAGAATCTAATATCAAGATGGCTAAAACGACTTAAGGAATCTAGATGATTTAAGACTACATTTAGCATACCAGCATTTCGATTGTTGAGCCTTTCAATGGGCCAAACATTCCAGGTTATTGAAGAAGACTCAAACCAGAGTGCGGGACACGGGGTAACTGATGTGTTTTCAACAAACACCTTTGGTTTTATTTTGTATTGTATTAAGGAGGTTGTTGTATTCAGTTAGTTGTTCATTTAGTTGGATTTGGTTTGTAATAATTAGATTGCTTAGTATCTGTTCATCACAGCGTGAGGAGTTGTATTGTTGGAAAGAGTAAGGATGTCTTGTTACTCACAAGGATGAGTAACGACGTGTAACACCAAGGTAGATAGTTTTATTTTCCGCTGTGAATTGTTATTTATTATGCTATGACTTGCGACGTTTTTACAGGTTTAGGATTAGGGGTGTTACAAAAAGTGGTATCAGAACGTAGTTACGCTCTGATGAAGGATACTGAGTCAAGAACAATGAGCATAGAACATGGGAAAAGGGAAACGTCTATGAGGATTCGTGACCTAGGAAAAAAATCTAGGAATATCTTATTGTTGGTGGTTAACTTTCTTATATATTTGTGATTGTGTATGTAAACGGTGTAGCAACCGAGTAGTAATAATAATATACTATAGATGTCGACAAGAGGAAGACCACATTGAGGCAGCAGTGGACGCGGTGGCGAGACACCGGCAGATGTTCCGGCGGTACCAGGCCTAGCAGCAGCCATGGCGGTCTTCGCGCAGCAACTAGGAGCTCAACTTACGGGAGCCATACCCCACCCGCCGAAGCCCAGGGAAACCAACTGGTTGAAGAGCGTTGTAGACGTGAGAGTACCGACTTATTCAGGGGAACCGGACCCCGTCACACAGGGGAAGTTCATTATAGAGCACCAGAAGGCGTTCAAGGCTTTCAGAGTTCCAGAAGACCAGAAGGTCGACATCTCCGCGTACAACCTGAAGGACGCAGCTGACATTTGGTGGCGGTCTGTGGAGGGCCACCATAGAGCTACACCGGACTTTGGATGGACAGCGTTTGTAGAAGTGTTGCGGGAGAAGTACTACCCCGAACACCTAAAACAGAGAAAAAGGCAGGAGATTGAGACCTTAATCCAGGGGAGTCAAACAGTTGACCAGTACTACGCGCGGTTCACCAGTTTGCTGGACTACATACCAGGAGTCGACTACTCCAACACTGTGAAGATTCAAAAGTTTAGGGGAAGAGGCGCAGGAAGAAAGAAGAGAAAGAGTACTGAAGGAGATGAGGGTGGAGCAACCTCTGGCGGTTACTACAAGAAGGGGAAGAGATTCTTTGAAAAGAAGAAGGGGCGGAAGGATTTCCATGGTCAGAAGACGTAGGAGCAAGTCCCTCGTCTGACCGGCCCATCTATTGATGCTCAGCCACTAAGATCAGCACCACCTAGAGGCAATAAGCCAACCCAACGTCACTATTACTGTAAACGCTGTGGAAATGATCACCCAGGCGTAGATTGCTCAGGAAGGAAGGTGGAGTGCCGCTATTGCAGAAAGGAAGGTCACAGGGAGTATGGATGCTTTTCCAATCCAGGGAGCCAAGTATACAAGGAAGCTAGAGGTTCACAGAGAACACCAGCTATTGTGGCTGGAGGACCAAGAGGAGGCCAGACGCCGCATAACAACACCTGTACTAGAGGACCGGCAGGACAGCCATCCTTATCCGGGAGTCGGAAGGGAAAAGAGATAGTTCCATGAAGAAATACCCTATACACATTGGGAACTTCAGGCACTGAAGCTAGCTGTAACACCCCTCTCAAATTAACACGTAGTAGTCACTCACGTTAACAGATAAATAAAGCGTCTTATAGCGGAAGAATAAATAACAACAGTAATACTCACTCGGGTGTCACCAGCCGTTACTCGCCTATGCGAGTAACGAAGCAGAACTAAATCCAACAACCAAAATACACAACACTACTAAACTGCTGTGACAACGAGATATCCCTATACATCATACTAAGTCCACATCCATAACAGTCGACAAGTGAGCATCTACCCAAATCCCACATGAATACAACCGTACTGTTATACATCCACAGACTGATATCGTTATACAATAAATTCCTTGCGCAATAATTGAAGTAACCCTAGCTACCCTGGTCCCGCACTTCGACTTCAACGAAGATCAACAACCTGCACAATAAGTGTAGTCTCAGCGATAGACGCTGAGTATGCCGGGCCTGGACCCTATTGGTCACTTGTCATTTTAACCATCTTAATATTAGATTGATTTCATGCTTTACCATTTTACAGATATAACAAATACTGTAACAACATGCATGATTATATAACCATCCACTCCATCCAAACAGTCACATATAAATATACGCAACACTGTCACACATCATACAATACAATAGCATTGATAACTCATTCGTCGTATGTTAACATCATCACGTATTACAACACTGGGCCCCCCGGGCCCTCACATATCATTTGATTTGGTTAGCACTGTCGGGCGTCAATTAGGACAACCCGAAATATACTCACTTGGACAGTAGTCCCACGTACACACAAGGTGCTCACTGCCCTGATCATCCAAAGACTCCGGGACTATTTCACTTTGCCTTTGTAAAGGCGTCCATTTAGGTGGCCAAGGGCCTGGTGCCAACGGTAGCACACTCCGCCTGACGATCTATCTAGGTTCGTTCAGGATTAACTAGGGTAAACCTGATACGGGGTAACCCAAGAGATCTCTACGCGCGACCAGCAGCCAATGACTGTCTGGATTAAGGTACATCATCACATTCATTCACACTCCACTGTAAAATTCATTAGTTAGGTAGTGAGTTACAGTTTTAATTATGGAGAACATTCACTTATTTTGTTGGCTGCCCTGTGGGTCTTACGCATGCCCAGAATGATTCTAAGTAGTATTTATGTTCGAGTTGAAGCTCTAGGGACCGCCAATGTCGTGTCCCGTCCCTAAGTGTTTTACTTAGGTTATAACTACATACTTGTAATACTTAGCGTATTAGGTCAGGCAACGATAATTCCAATCACACGTCTCGCATATGTAGTTTTATATAAGTTGATCTATAGTCGATGTAGTATTAGTCCCATAGGACGTTCGTGCATAAATAAATAATGCAGTAAACGCAGATATTCATCACACACATAATCACATACATACATCCACCCAAGTTATTTATCAAACAAATCCGAGCCCAAGGAATCCCTCAGGACAACCCGGATCAAACCCCTTTACATACCGTACACCGTGTCACGGTCGCGCAGTGTAGACCGCTAAGGCTATCGAGCGCGCACGTCTGAAGGGCGATCTAGAAATAAAAGGAACGCTAAGTGTCAATCCACATGACAGTATGATTCGGTATTTCCGTATAATGTCTGTAATCCCGGTACTACGCCCCCGGATTTTCAACTATGACTTGTTAAAGTATAGTTATCTTAAAAATTCCTTACTCGTAGTAAGTATTAGTATTCGGTTTAGCAAAGACGTCGATCTCTATACGAATGTCGTCATTAACGTTTTCTAACATAGGAATTATATTTTCCTACTCGTAGTATTTTATAAGCGTTACACTTTATATACCTCCGTTCGTTCTCGTATATTCAATTCAACCGTTATATTGCGTGCATTCCATGCAAAGTTACTTTACAAGGTATGTTAGATTATTATTCTTGATACACCTTACGTTACACAACTTCTTTTTCATGTAACAAGTTATGTTCATTTAAAACCTTGTGACATTATTGTATATGATTATACTTATAAGTTAACATTTATTATTTACTATTATATGGTTTGTAAACCATATTATATATGCATGTCACTTGCGCCAATATACATATGTGTACATATACCTTGTTTTCTCAATGTAATAAGGAACTTTACATTATGTACATGTTAATCCTTATACAAGGTTTATTTAAACCATTTCAAAAATCATATATTAACCATAGTGTTTATGTCATTGTTTACTGTAGTTTATATCTTCATTTTGATTTATGAATATATGCATGCGCCAACATGTATTGTTTTATACACTATACTTTTGACCACATATTATTATCTTGGGTTACATTTATATCATGATACCATATGGTATGATACTTTATATGTCATTAAACTTTATAACATATAGTTTTAGTAACTATTATTGTCACCGAAAATAACATATATATATATATATACAATACACTTACACCTCTTTATTCTTATAGTTTTCATTAATTGCAATATACCCACATAACTACACCATGTTATAAATACCTTGTTTTATAACATCAAAACTTTGTAATAAGATATAATCTATGGTTTTAATACCTCTTTATTCATTGTTGTTGAAAAGGCATGTATTTCCCATTTCATTTCATTTCAAATCTTATACTTTCCAAACACTACAATTTTTATCACTTACGTAACTTACCATATACTATAACATTTAAATCATATACTATGTATAGACTATGGTTTTAAATTTCCGGAAACACTAAACAGTCCCTTAGGTTCTGTTTGTTTTTATTTTAGCCCTTCAACTTTTCTTATTTATTCTCTTACCACAAATCTGATAATATTTTTACATAACATATGTTATATCCTCCAAACATTACAATAATTATAACATATAGTTTTTATATGTTATTTCTTATATATTACAGAACAGTCCATAGCTGTTTGGTTTATTTATTTTCAACCACAATATTTTCCTTATTTACTTAATAACCAGATACATTATAACAAGTTATACATATAGGTTATATTATATGGTTTTAATACTTGTTGTTGATATAACCTATAGTTTCTTGTTACTTTATTTCAAACAGCCCCCATGTTTTTTCTAAATTCTCTTTCCGCCCACATTTTCTGCTTATTTACATATTAACCCAAATTTATATTATATACTTTTATATATGTCACAAAAACCATATACTATACACTTTTATCAATATAGCCTCTTTGTATACTTCCAAAAATTTCCCAAATTTAATACTTAGGATATAAATGATCATATTAACCAAACTACACCTCTACTTTTCGTTATTTACATTCTATACCCCATAAGTTTTATAAATTCAACATTTCACTTATAATGTTAACATAAGTTCATAAATTAATTATTTATGACATTAAATTTGGTCAAACCTCCTAATATGGTCTATGTTGACCCAATAATTTTCGGTTTGATTAGGAGTTTGTATAATTACAGTTTGACCCCTATAAATTTCATAAATTATATTTTTGTCTCAAAACATTATTAAATTTTATATAATTCATGAAATAAGGTTTTAATGCGTAGTCTTCGGTTATTGTTTATAGTTAACCCCAAAATTTATTTAAATTACAATTGAACCCCAAACTATTACGGTAATATTTATTTTTTTGTTATAAATTCATTTTAAAACCATTTTTAACTTAATGTAACAATTAAATTAAATGGCCTAAAATGCTTGGCCTTATTACAAGAATTAACATAGAATATAATTACACATAAATGTCATAAAAACTATATTGTTTATGGTTGATTGTATAGTTTTTCTTTTATATCTCCTAAAATCATTTAATTAATTCCTATGACATTATATGTCTTCTAAACCTTATATTACCAACTAAAAATGTTATAACACATCATAATATATATTTAAGTCATTTAAGACCATGTTTGGTCTCGGTTTTACTTCCCTTGCCCCATATATTTTATAAATTATGTTTTTGACCCATAATTAATTTCCTTGACCTTATAGGTCATTAGTACACCAACTAACCAACCAAAAATGTTATTAAGCATTTTAATACATAATTAAATTATATAATCCTATCTAAACCCACAGCTTATATATATATATAACAAGATATCATAACAACCATATTATATTATAAGGTGAGTATTACTCACCTAGTTTTTGTTTATCAAGCCACAAATCAGCCAAGGCCTCCAAATGCCCACGGCTAAGATATATACGTAGGTTAAATCAGTTTTTGAACACCAAATTACATATAAGCTTGATTAGTGCATTGTTTAAGTAGTAAGTTAACTTACTTTGATAGGTTAACACCTAAGCTTGATTTGTACAACTTTTATGCAGAGAGAACCCATAGTTCCAGCACCACTTCGGCAGCATTTATGCCAAGAAAAAAAAGGGCATCAGGCTTATAACATATCCATCATTTTTAAGGGATAAAATCAGCTCATTAACATGGGTTTTTTTTTACATTGCTAAGTTGCTGTTATAGGAGGCTGTTCACGCCTAATTTTCAGAGGCAAAGCAAGATGTTAAACACCACTCATAGCATAGTATAAAACCGGTAGAATCAGTAAGGGATGATGGTAGTTTTTTTTGTTACCGAACAGATGCTAGAATGAAACTCCTTGGCTCGGACCTTGCTAGGCCATCAAGGCATGAGTGTTTCAGCTGGTTTTCAACTGAGAATAACAAGGGAGTAAGCTAAGGAAGGTGAGCAAAATGACCGGAAATGAAGAAGGAGGTGATGGTCAAGTTTAAGGCATTTTTATACCTTAAGAACCTTGTAAGATTTCTTCCCTTCTTCTTCTGTTTTTCAACCGGAAATGAGTCCAAATCCCAGCTCCAACCCACACCAATAACCTGGATAGAAATGAAAGTGAATGAGCTTGGTGGAGAGAGGGAAGAATGATGAGTAAAATGAGCATAAACATGCCCTTAGATCTTACCTAGTTCAAGAGGGATCCACCCATGAAGACAGCTGCTTGCCCACGGTTCTGCAAGTGGAAAGGGATTGTTTAGAGCTGGGTTTACGATGAGAAGGAAAGCAAATGAGGGAATGAAGTCCAGCTTGGGTTTTTTTATTTAACGTAATAAGGACCACTTACTGGCATGGAGAAGATGGGTCATGAGCTTGCTGACTCCTCTCAATCTTAGCCGCTGATAAGGAAAAAAAAGAAAAGAAGAGAAGACTTTGGCTCGGCTGGGAGAAGAATGGACAAGAGGTAACAGCCATGGAAGATAGGAGTTAGTCTTGGTTCTGTAACAGCAAGGAAGAGAGGAGTTAGTCTCGGTTCTAGCTTGTGATGTAGCAGCCATAGAAGATGGGGAAACTCTCGGCTATGCAGCAACATGGAAGGTGAGGAAACTCTCGGTTCTATAGCTGAAGATCTTAGCCAAGGAAGCTGGGTATACTCACGGTCTTCTTTCTGGAGCAGCAAGGGGGTTGGTGAGTTCCTCTATTTTCTATACGTAAAGAGGGCAAAGAAAAGAGTTGTAGAGTTGGGAAAAACTTGGAAAAAGAATCGGTATATAGTAGCAGAGTTAGGCTAGTTTTATACAGGTTTCTACCTTGTTTTTGCTAGCATGTTACTTCTCCTTCCTTCTCTGGTTTTTAGCCGAGACAATTGCTCAACTTCAACCACCTACACAGCTTTATGTGCTGGACAAAAATGGAGATGAGTAGGCTTATGGAAGTGAGGAAGAAAAGAGGAAGAAGATGGGCATTTTTTTTGAGCCAAAACGCTTACCTACAGCAAGTAGTAGCAGTCATGAAGATGGGTGTTCACTCACGGTTTTTTTTTTCTTGAAGCAGCAGGAGAGTTTGAAGTTGTGGCTGATGGAGGAAGAAGATAGCGACGTGGGGAAGAAAAAAAAAGGAGCCCGGTTGATATTGCTAGTATGTCATAGTTGGTGATGACATGTGATGGCTTCTTATTTTATTATTTTAGGAACTTCCTCTGATTGAATTGTCAGGCAGGTTGTAGTAGTAGGTAGATTGATATTATATAAAAAGAGATACCCATGCCTACTTTAATAAGGTAAGGTAATGAGCCATACATTCTTGAAGTTGAAAACAGTAATAACTGGGAAGACAATCTTAAACCGGCAGAAGTAGGTAGTAGTAGTACGGTAGATAGGACACTTATTTTAGTTATTCTATTATATGTTACATGTGAGCATGAAATGAAGCTCATATGTGTGTACTAATCTGTGGCTTTTTTTTGCAGGTGATCGGAACTTGGAATTGGAAAAGAACAACAGTCCAAACGGTGGAAATATGTAACCAAGGTGAGAAGAATATATTCAATTTTTTTGATGTAGTAAAGGTGTTATGAACTTACTTTAATAAAGTAAGTATAGCGAGTCACATATACTTATAATTGGAAACGTTAACGTGCCCGGTTACAAGTCTTAAACTGGCAGAATATATATTAGCCAAGGTCAAGGAAATATATTGACCATAGGCTAGATTAAGTGGTTAAGTGTTATTTTTGCACTATTTGGTTATTATTCACAAAACAATGCACATATATTTTGGTTTTTTGAAAAACTTTTAGTTAGGCTTTTTAATGTGGTACATTATGTCACATTAGTATATTTAAGGGTATTCAAGACCCTGAAATTAAATAGAACTCATTTTGGAGACAATCTCACAAAAATTTGTTTTAAGGAAGCTTAGTGCACGTTTTATGTTCTAGTGCGTTTCTGAGCTTGGTTTCCCTTGGAAATGGTTTTAATGTGTGTGTTTATGAGTCATAAGGCTCTAGTTAAAATTTTAGGTCAAACGGAGTTCGTTTGGATATTTAATCACCCTAAAAGGTCAAAGGGTGTAATTCTTGCTTTTTGTTAAACTTTGTTGTTTTAAATTTATTATTATTATTTTTTAAGGCATGTTTAGGCCTTAATTTAATTGATTATATGTTTAATCAATATTTAATTAAGTAGGGGTATTTCAATCTACCCCCCTTAAAAAGACTTCGTCCCGAAGTCGCTTTACTTAAATAGGTGTAATAATAACTACCCATATAATCCCATAATGTATATTTGTATGATATATCATTTACACACATCGTGTTGTGCTAATACCGCACATAGCCCTCAATTGTGGCGTTAATTCAGACATATATGGATATAGGCGATCCATCAGCACCATCATTTCCTATCAGTTCTACCAACCCTGACAACCTCCCCGAGGTGTCCATACCATACCATCATTCCACATTCCATAACTACTGATTCATTTCGTATCTAGGCGATACCATATGTAATCAATCTACAAGGCACTACAAATATATATATATATATATATATATCACAGTATCATAAGAAAAGTACTACACATAGGTGTAACACATCATTCAAACAAGTATTTCATAAGATTCATACATACAAGTGCACATCTCACACAAACAAAATCAACCACGTACGCCCAGCGTACCAAACAACACCAACAAAATGACCAAACAATAGCAACAAACAACGTATGCCCCGCATACATCCAGTTCACTGTATGCCTCGCATTCGAAACTGAAATACCCCAAACCTAAGTATGCTAATTAAACATCAATTTATGATGTAGTAAGGCTAAAATATGCCTTAGAAAGATTGGTAGACAATTTAAACCAAGGAAAACACAAGAAAATGCCTTAAGGGCAATTAGGGCAAAAATGTGCTCTAAGCTTGGAGAGACTTGGGTGAGTACCCAAATATCGTGCTAAGACCTTATTAATATTCTAATGGTCATTTTAAACCAATTACCAAAGAAAACCAAGCTTGAAAACAAGTTAAAACACAAAATGTGCTTTAAGAAGTCTTAAAGCACATTTTTGAAAAATTGTCTTGTAAATGGGTTTTGAGTGGCTAAATGTCCATCATTACTCTTTAATTAACTTGTGTACTACTTAGTATCACATTAGGAAGTCTAAATCAATGGGAAACCAAAAATTTCACAAATATGTGCACTAATTTGTGAATAGTGCCAAATAGTGACTAGTTTAAGTTTTAGTCAACATAAGTCAATTAGTTGGTCAACCAAGACCATAAATATCTTGGTTATAAAGAGGGGGCCGGTTTTCTAAGGATGAGTCACCATAGACTTCATCAAATAAGGAAAAAAAGAGATAAGTAAAGAAAGTTACTATTTGCTTTTATAAAGCAAATATCCTTATTAGCCTACCTCTCTCCTCTCTTCTTCATTTCCCCTTCTTCTTCCACGGTTTTCTTCTTTTTCTCTCTATTCCAAATCGTGCCCAACCAGCTCCATACTTGTTCCATCTTCAAATGTCCATAAGTTACTCATTTTAGCTCCAAATCAAAAAGTGAGCATAGATTATTCTTAGTTAGCTCAAGCTCTAGCTTTCCATCTTTACAAAATTGGAAAAGCTTCATTTTGGAGCCATGAGAAATCTCCATTGATGGAGGAAAATCAAGTTTGAAGAGTTCATTAGCTTCTCCATCCTCTTAAGGTAAAGAAAATGTAAGAAAAATCTTGTTTCCATCACTTCCTCACCATGACCGAAAATTACCTTCTCATGGAGCCTTGTTTTATCCATTGTTCTATCTTGAATCTATTCTCCAAGGGCTAGAGGAGGTCCTTCTTGATTCATATCCAAGCCTATCTTAAGACTCCAAGGTAAAACATTCATTTCAATACCTTATAACACATTTTTAACCTAGGGTTTACTCCTTAAGGTTAATGTATTATTTAGCACTCATGAGAGCCAATGTATATTGATTAGAACATTGGCAAGGGAAATTTAAATGGTGGCCGAGATTTCCAAGGGAAGAAGCCTAAGGAGAAAGTTGAGAGAAACTTGAGAAAAACAAGGTAAATTGCTTACCTAAGGGTGGTTTAAGTTTTAAGGGGTGGTATTTAGATAAGTACTAATGTAGCTTTAAGCTTACATTAAGTAATGGGTTATATAACCTAGGAAAAAAAAGAATTTAAACAAGCTTATGAACTTGTGACTAAGGAGCCAATGGGAATGAGTTAGTAATATAAGTTTAAGAGGGATTTTAAGAGCATTAAAACTACTATGAGATTGATGGGTGTATTTGCAGGTTGAAAGCTTATATATGTGGGAAATTCAGTGTTTAAGTTTAAGTCATTTAAGGGCCTAAGAGCCATGTCATTTAAGAGCCTTGGTGCTATGCAATTTAAGATTATTGCACTATATTGAGTTGTTGTGAATAAGTTGATTTGGAGAGAAAATAAGACGAGAAAGGACTTGATGTGTGTGAGTTGGTTGAATGAGGAAAAAATGCATTTGGGCATGATAAAATACTAGAGAAGCTATGGCGAAATTTGAATAGAAAACAAAGCGTTTAAGTGGTGGTGGTGAGTTAATGTGCCCTAGGGTTTACTAGGGAGCATGAAGAGGAATTTGAGTGGAAATGAGTTAACTAAGTAGGTCTTGAGGTTTAGGATGACCCAAAGTTGTCTAGGAGGAATTAGAGTTTAGTTGGGTATATTGAACACACCAAAGTCATGGTAAGAGGAATGGTAAGACTTGTGCAAATTTGGAGGAGAAGGTGTATAATGCTTTAAGATAATTTAGGTATGAACTAAGGAATATAACAATGAGAGTTTTGAGAAGCTTTTGTAAGTGTGATGATGCTACTAGTGGACTAATGAGGTTTAGTTTAGATGTTAATGAGTGGAATTAGGTGATGGAAGAGAAAGGTGTGGGAGAATGTTGTCAAATGTCAAGGAAAATGACTAGGAATGTAAAAGAGCGTATGATCTTGAGAATGGTGAGTAAGTGAGTAAAAGGAGATGGAAATGTCCAAGGAGGGTGTAGGATAGTTAAGGTAAAGAAGAACAAGGTTAAGGTGCTAAGAGGATGGGGAGAAATGCATAGGTAAGTTCATGGGTTTAGGTTGAAGAGTAGAAAAAGGAAAAGAAAGGAATTGTGCATGGACATGCAAGATAACCTTGGAAGGTTTAGCAAGCAAAAAGGGGATGCAATAATGCTTAGGGGGAAGTTATATTGATTGGGAAGGAAACACTTTGGATAGTTAGAGTTTTAGACAAAAAAATTACATGTTGGAAAAATAAGGAAATAAGTAACAAGTGTTAGAAATTCTTGTAAGGATTGGGAAAATGGTTAAGGAGGTTTTGAAGGATGTTCTAAGGTGAGTTTAAGTGCCTATATGGTATTAAGACATAATGGGACACTTGTGGAAGAGTTGGGCATTTTTGCAAGAAAGGAGATAAGTGTTTAAGGGTATAAAAGATGAGTATTCTGGCCTGTCCGAACTTCCGTCCGAATTTGGAAGCTCGGACATGCCCTGTTGCGATTAGAATTTTTGAGTCTCGACCAGAGTCCGAACTACCGTCCGGACTTAGATGTTCGGACACTTGAAATTCTTCATTTGATTTTTCCTCGACCTATGTCCGAACTTAGGGAAGTTCGGACAGATGTTCGGACACACGTCTGGTTGCACCCTTTTGAGTCTCGACTTGCGTCCGAACTTGGTAAGCTCGGACACAAGTTCGGACACGGTGCCGTTTTGACCAAAAACTTGGTTTAAGGTTAGGAAATGATATCTAATGGTGGGGATTGATATGTAATGATAATATAAGGTTGCTTAAGACATGTTTGGTGGGTAACAATGATAATTAAGTGGGTGAATAAGTATAAGTTATGAGGAGAAGTGATTCACTTAAGATTAAGTTTATAAGAACTTAAGTGGTGTTAGATGGAGATCATTAGAGACTAAGCGAGTTAAGTAAGTTAGCTTTATTGGAAAAGTAATTAACAACCTAAAATTGAATGAATGTTTTAGGGTTTGAGAATTTGGACTTTAGAGCCGAGTAAGCAACCGAACGACCAACGGTGAACGGTACAGTTCTTCTTGTGACCTGCTTGCTAACGAGGTGTCCCTCGGCTTGTGTGCTATTTGTTTTTGTGTGCTCACTAAACAAGATAAAGCATGCAACCGGAATATCATGTTGATTGTATTGTTGTGTGATGTTTGAAAACTAACACAACTTACGTGAGAACTACTAACTAGTGTTTGGTAAGTATTGTGTGAGAATAAGGAACACTCCCTAATATTAGTTGTTAAAAACCGAAAGAGGTTTAACCAACAAACATTGTCTTAAGACTTCTACTAACTGGTACTTGGGGGGAGTGAGGAACCCGGGACTGACTCCGGTCATGCATGCTAAGGAAAGGGGGTCGGTATCTAAAGCAGATCCGACTTCTGCTTAAGGACTTGTCTTCGGACTTGTAGCCTAGGGTCGGTTGACCGGCTCAGCTACATTGGACATCCAGTCCAAGGTAGGTGGCATTAAGATGGCATGGGGGGATCTAGCCTACATCCCCAACAATTTAAGAATGTTGTCTATTGCCGGTAAGTGTCCTGCTGCTGGCTAGGGTTAACCAAGCCCTACGAAAATAAACAACAAACTAAGGGTTAACCAGTTCCCAATGAGAGAACTATTGGCATATATAAGATAAGGTTGAGATAAGTTGCAACCGTTCCTATTTAAAGGATGGTTTGTATTATAAGACTGAGATAAGCTACTTCCATTCCTTTTAAAGGATGGTCATTTCCTAAGACTATGATAAGACTAAGATTGAGGTAAGATAAGGATGGACTAAGATTAAGAGGAAACGTGGCAAGGTCCTGGAATGTATTTGAATCCACTGCAGAGTTTATATATATGGTGATAAGTTTGTGATAACCCCGATTGGATCGAGATGGGGTGTTACAGAAACAACAAGCAACAAACATCGTATGCCCCGCATACTAACAAACATACCAACAAACCACTGTATGCCCCGCATACGAAACAAAAAAATTCAGTGCAAACATGTGCACAGCCAAGAGGCTCTACCCCCCTTAAAAAGGGTTACGCCCCCGTACCCCACAAGTATACAATAGTCGCTCAACGAGGAGCGCTGGATACTTGGCTCTCATGGAGTTCTCTAACTCACATGTGCCGTCTTCAGCCTTTGGAGTAGATTATCCTCATATGTGATACCCACGGTAGGGGTCACCTCCCACATCAATCGGGACAGAGCACGAACCACGCCTTATGGGTGTGGGGATACTCTTCCCTTGTGTGAGGCCTCTGGAGTGGTGTGAGTAATATCACCCTCCGGAACGAAACCCCGAGAGTGGGACAATATCCACTGAGTAGAGGGCTTCCCGCTTCCGCTGGGCCACTCTGGTGTGAGGCCTTTTGGGGATAGTACCCCGAGAACAAAACCGTGCGGGCTGCGGCCCAAAGCGGACAATATCACACATGTGGGTTAAGACTGGGCTGTTACAGATGGTATCAGAGCCAGGCCCAAGTCGGTGTGCCAGCGGGGACGCTGGGCTCCTAAGGGGGGTAGAGTGTGATACCCACAGTAGGGGTCACCTCCCACATCGATCGGGAGAGAGCACGAACCACGCCTTATAGGTGTGGGGATACTCTTCCCTTGTGTGAGGCCTCTGGAGTGGTGTGAGTAATATTACCCTCCGGAACAAAACCCTGAGTCTGGGACAATATCCACTGAGTAGAGGGCTTCCCGCTTCCGCTGGGCCACTCTGGTGTGAGGCCGTTTGGGGATAGTACCCCGAGAACAAAACCGTGCGGGCTGCGGCCCAAAGCGGACAATATCACACATGTGGGTTAAGACTGGGCTGTTACATCATATCAGAGAGACGGGTATGGCTCTAGCCCCTCCGGGCTCTTAAATATATAAAGGGTGAGGCACGTGTTTGTGCTCTCTCCCTAATTCGTTCTAATGGGCCCATTCGCTCCGTACGGAGGTGCAGACCCATGGACATAGGCTTAGTTTGCCTCTTTTCCTTTCGTTTGGGTTAGTAGCATACATGCATGTATCTTCTCTTACTGATTCTCAGCTTGAGGTGTCATAGACATTGGCTATTATTAGTGCTTGTTTGCACTTGTCTTTCTAATATTGAGACGTACTAGCCCTCATGTTCCTTAGGTAAAAATTGTTGTCCGTGTCTCCTGGTGGTTTTGTTCCGGAGTAACACATTGTTGTATTCTTTGATATTGGCTTTGTGTTGATATATCTTATATATTCTCGTGTGTCGGGTTAGTGTCAACGTTTGTATTGTTCTTCCTGCTTTCTGGCTGGGGAAATCTATATGTTGTGCTCGTATTAGAGTTCTGCAACTTCATCTCCCATTTCACATTTTTCTTTGTGAGTTTTACTTCATCTTCCTGTTGGTCGCTTCCGCGCGCACCATATTCCAATTGATTCGACGGTTGTTAGTCATTAGGTAGATTCGCTCGAGGCATCTGCTAGTGTGCTAGCTTTGTCTTTCATCGTTGCGTAGTCACGCGTTTAAGTTCTCATCATTCGGTAGATTCCTCTAGATTGCAAGAACTTGCATGATCCTAATGAGGGTTCTACGTATTATTCGTCCATACAGTGGGTTTCTTGTTTCTGTTATCAGCGTCGTCATCTTCGAAGGTTCTTCTTGTCTTCACTGTGTACCGTCTACTACTCTGTGTTGTAGGTTCCTGGTTCCTCTAGTCCGTTGGTTAACTGTGGCTCTTCTCGTCCATCTTCAAGGTGATTTGCATCACTGTCCGTAGTACGGAGTTGACTACTTCTCGTGTTCCTAACACTACTTGTCTACATGCATGGGGTACCGTACTGATACATTACTACTTACCTGATTAACTTATAAATAAGTTTGTCAGGCCCACATGCTCCTATCGGAGTGCGGTCGTCCCATGTCTCGTTTAGTAAACTGGTAGCGTCCGTCACACGGCTATTGTGAAGTATTCAATTGTCAATCTCCATTTTGATGGATGTCCTTGTTGTAGTTCGATGTTAATTGGTCTGCATTGTCGGTTATCTTGTCGTAGGTGTTAATGTTCTAGTAGTATGGAGGTAAAGTGGTTGAAAACATTATTTTTGTTCCCTGGACTCATGTCCCTAGTAATACACTAGAGGTAGCACTTGGTTGTTAATCAGTTAAACGTTAAATGTTGGTTCGTCTGTATGGCTGTAATAGGTTTATGTAATATTCGTGCTGAGCTAGTAATGTCAGTTCTTCTATCTCGATCTCCATGAGTACTATACATATTCTTTTCCTCCTGGTTAAATTATTATCACATCTCATCTATAATTCCCGATACGGCGTAGGGTAAGTTCTCATACTTGGGTGCAGAGCGGAAAATGAGAGAGGTTGGAACTGGTGTATTTTAAATAATTGAGAAAGAAATTAATAACTCAAATATCCTTCGGGCTGCAAACAAAACCCTGTCGCAGTAGTATAGAAAACAGAAGCGGCCGGGGTCAAACCGTGGGACTTATAGCGAAATAATATAGTACCTAAGCTTGTCACAAAAAAGGGGGGATAATTGACTTGTTTTTGTAAAGTAAAACAAAAGATTAAATTAACTGAGTGGAAGATAATATTAAACGGGACTCCGGGTTCAGGTTTATATAATCTGACTAATTATGCTATCTCTACCGGTTAATTATAATAGTTTGGCAAAATTCCTGTTATTATCTTAAAGACTAAATCCTAGACTTGAAGACTCGTTTACCAGAAAATGCTCAATCTAATCTTGATTTGAGTAAAACACATGTAAACAGATTAAGTGCGAGGAATTATATTTTGCATCTGAAATTACTAACTTATTTTATCAAAATAAGTTTTCCACAGATTTATCGATTAATTAACCTGTCCATTTATCACTGCTCTGATCAAAATAGACTTTGTAAAGAATTTTAATAAATTCATGAGATTTATTAAAAAGGCGAGAGATAAGCTTTAATCGTAACAAACTTTATTTAATTAAACCGGTAAAAATATAAATTACATAATTATACAAACTATAATTACACCTTCACCCGGAGTAAATCCTCTTAGCCCAACATAATTAAAAAGACAGAATAAGAAGTAAAAGTAATCATCTGGGAAAGATAATTAATTCAGCTCCTTTCTAACTGCTAATATTTGGACAGAGGTTGGACAAAACAACGGTATGGAAAATGGAATGTTTTTATGGGATGAGATGATGTGAGGATTTATGTGGATATTATGTAGATGAGATGTATGATTTTTGGAGAGAAAATGGTTATTTTATGGAGGAAAAATGGCATTAGTTTTGGGGTGGAATGAGATGTGATTTAATGGGGGGGGGGGGGGTTATAGGTTTATTTATAGTGAAAATGGGGTAGAAATAAAGGGGGTGCCGGTGTGAATTGGTAAATATTATTTTACCAATTCACACCCATCGATATGCCCCTGTACGCTGGCAGAATATGCGTGTCCGGACCACTGTCCGGACCATACTGGTCCGGACATGTCAATCTTCTTCTCGGGTGCGCTGGCATGTGTTGGTCCGGACCAGCTGATCCGGACACTGGTCCGGACCAAAGTTCAATTGCCTCTAAAATGTTCGTTTTAGCTCCGATTTGATCCCCGTTTGTTGTGTTGGAATCCTCATGAGTAAATCTACTTAATTACATGGATTTTCCCTACATTGAACATATAAAATGCATTAGTTCATATCAAAACATAAATCTTAGGAAAAAACGCATAATAAGTGGGAAACATGTGCTTCAGATATTGTAATTCATAAGGTATTTAAACCCTAAAAGTCTATATGTTTTGCACTTATCATTGGGTATTTATATGTGTTCCCTCTTCCGTTTAATTGGGTGTATTGTAGATTGCATGATTGCTTGAGCAACTCGGCTCTTCACTTTCCAACCATTCTCATTGACGGTACTGCATCCCCAAAGGGTATGCCATTTCTCATAAGATTATGTTTGTCCATTAGGACTAAACATTTATCACTGTTAGTGATTAGCATCGAATGCTGATATATACTTCTGGTCTTTGTTGTTACTTATTGTTTAGTGCTAGTTATTTGTATTTCAAGTGCACGGTTCGGCGCCTGTTAGTAAATCATCATTGTTATTCCCATTGGTTATGGTATGTACCATAGCTCTCTTACTTCATTAACTTAGACATTGTTATGTTAGTAATATCCCTCGAAAGGTAATTGGAGTCGATGTTCCCGGTCTCCTGGGCTCAACCTTTATTTGTACATTAGGTACTTGCTTACTTGCGCTACTTAGCGTTTGGTTTGAGTGTTTTGTAATATCGATTTAGCTGTTTGCTATTGTTTTAATTTACACATTCATTTATCACTGACGGTCGTCACAATAGTAAACGACATGTCCTTAACACATATTGATACTTATCTTTTTTTTACATGGCCGAACGCCAATGGCGGTAGCCATTGTTCTACTTAGAACTTGTCTCGTAATCAGTATGAATCTTGACGTTGTTCGTTTTTTTTGTACATAACCGTACACAGCACTCCTTGGTAAAGGTAGTGCTCAAAGGTGGTAATTATCCATGCGTTCAATGTTGATTCGAGTACATTGTTGTGAATGATATTGGTAATATCCGTATTATGGTAGAATTGTTCTTTTCATTTTTGGTCCATCTATGGACTGATACGTTTTACTAATTCTCTAATGTTCATCACAGGGAATATCGATCCGCACACTGGTAGTGTGTTTTATCGGTACTGGTTGTTATACGATGGTATTCTCTCCATAATTTTATTTTGTATGATTTAATATATGTAACGTATACTGTTGGTTACAAGCTTTCTGATTTAATATCTTATTGTTAAATTGTTGCTAGCTGTTTGTAACTAGTGTACTGTAGTTTTGTTTATCCTGGCCGTAATTAATTGTGGAAACTTGTGAAGAGTCTCAGGAGTCATCCGACCCTGGTGTGATCAGCACCAGTGTTGAACTAACCTTTCACCCCAATTTGTGGTTAGTTTTCCTTGATCCCCGAGAATCAAGTTTCACCTTCCACTTCCAATGCTGCCATTAAGTTGTTTGATAATTAAGTTATATTATCTTGGCTCTTAAGCCGGTGTCATTTAATTCGTTCTTGTTTAATAGTTATAATCTATTATGGGCTGGTGTGCCCTTTTATTGCGTTAGTCTGACTCGTCGGGTCCTTCAGAGGTTGTAGGCCTCGTATCTTAGTGGTTTATTGCAACAATTGTAGCTCTGTAGTTTATATTAGAGGTGTACAATTGTTTGGTGATTATTGGTAGCCATGGTGTTGTACCATTAGTCTACACAGTTTACAGAATTCGTTTGTAGCGATATTAGCAGTGGTAATTGCGGTCGTAGTTGTTTGCAGCACTTGCAGTAGCAAGTGCGCGGGGTAGACGAAATTATCGGTCAAGCCCAGTTTACACTACCGGAAAAGTTTCTGGAATGGACCGACCTTGGGGACCGGACTTGCAAGGTCGGTCGGGGGTTGAATTTTAGGTACGGATTGAGTCTCTGGAATGGACTGACCTTGGACCGGACTTACAAGGTCGGTCATGTCTAAAATTTTGTACGGGGATTGGTCTCTGGAACCGACCGAACTTGGGACCGACCTTGACAAGGTCGGTCGGGCTCAAATTTTCAACGGGGAAAAACTCTCGGGAATGGACCGACCTTGAGGACCGGACTTGCAAGGTCGGTCGGGGTAAAATTTTCAAACGGTAATAAGTTCTGGAATGGACCGACCTTGGGTAAGGTCGGTCGGTAGGGTCGGTCGACCCTTTTGATTTTTTTTTTAAAAAAGAAAACCCTAAGAAAGTTTAGTGGTATTAATGGTACCCCATTAAGAGGGCATTGATGATTAGAGGTATAAATACCTAAGGGATTCAGTTAAGTATAAACTTAAAAGTTTAAGGTTAAGTTGTAAGATTAAGGTGTAAAACTTAAGAGGTGTTAGGTGGGGATCATTGTGGGTTAAGTAAGTTAATTAAGTTGAATTAAGCTGAGTGATTAACAACCTAAAACTGAATCAATGTTTTAGGACTTGAGAGTTTGGACTCCGGAGGAGAGTAAGCAACCGAACGACCAACGGTGAACGGTACAGTTCTTCTTGTGACCTGCTTGCTAACGAGGTATCCCTCGGCTTGTGTGCAATTTGTTTTTGTGTGCTCACTAAACAAGATAAAGCATGCAACCAGAACATTATGTTTATTGTATTGTTGTGTGATGTTTGAAAACTAACACAACTTACTGTGAGAACCTACTAACTAACGTTTAGTAAGGAATCGTGTGAGACTAAGGAACACTCCCTAATATTAGTTTGTTAAAAACTGAAAGAGGTTTAATGTAACGCCCCTATTAACCATAAATACAGCGGAAATAAAACTCTAAGGCGATTACAGACCATCGGGTTCCAAACACCCGGCACCAAACCTCACCAATTACAACTTACAATCTACAAAAGCTACGGTCTGAACTCGAGAAAAACTCAACACAAACATAATAGAAATTAAACATATTCTCTCTCCACAAAACCTAGTCCCATCCCAAACGCTCATTCTCTTCGTGGCCACCTGTAAATCAATTCGTACCTGCAAGATGAAACCAAGCAGCCCACCCCAAAAGGGGCGGGTCAGTTCCCTGGAATGGAACTGGTACAATTCTCAAAAAAACAAACTTATAAATCATAACTCTTCAAAATAAACAGTAACATGAAAACAACTCTTAAAAGTAAAACAGAGATAGAGCACTTCAAAACAATCAAGTTAAAGAGAAAAGAAAACAAGACAAAGATAGAGATAGAGAACTTCCAAAACAAGTCATCCACTTAAGTAGTCACACCACATAGTTAGTAAGCATACATTGTTGATGTTAGAACCAATTCCCATTAGGAGTAGAAAAACCTAGATAGGCACAAAGGACTAGGAATGATAAAGTAGATCCAAGAACCAAGAACTCGAGAGTGGAATAATTCAACTAGGAGAGATGGCCCCCACCGCCAATCACGTCCTTTTAGGACAGGGGATATACAGCCCCTCACTGTTTAATATCAATGCCCCTATGGGCGAGGGATATACAGCCCCCTACTGTCAAATATCAATGCCCCTATGGGCGAGGGATATACAGCCCCCTACTGTCAAATATCAATGCCCCTATGGGCGAGGGATATACAGCCCCCTACTGTTCACATTAAAGACGCGCGCACGTCGAAAGAAAGATTTCCAAGATTGACCTTTTCCAAAAATCCCGCTAGATCACCAACTACCCAGAGCAATACCAAAACACTCAGTCCTACAGAGTGCAGAAGCGTAAACCCTAAGCAGCCAATGTCTAACGGGCAACCAAGTAGAAGAAACCAATACCCAAGTGAGTTCCACATCCAAGGCTCAGTTAGTCACACAAGCTGAGTTAGTCACACAACCATTTTTTTCTTAGAAAATCCTCTTAAAGTCAGTTAGCGTTTTCCAAAACATTCCACAAGTCAACCATTAAAAATATCGGAGTACGAGAAATCGTACAACACATTCCATAAAGTCCAAAACACATCAAGCTGAGTACGAGAAATCGTACCTGGATAACGCTGTAGCAGTTCTAATCAACTTGCGCAAACAATCAACAGTACTCTGAAGATTATTAAAGATAATCTACCATCAATCACTTGTAGCCTATGTTACGCTTAAATAAACTCCTTACTCTTATTTCAAAGTCTCAATTATCTTTTAAGCCCTCACTTAAATGTTATGTATAATCTTTGTGTTATCTAAGAACGTTGTATAGACCAAGGTGGTAAGATCAAGGAATGTATTCGATCAACATTGGCTAATTGTCCACTCCTATCCACTTTATTCATACTTAACCACAATCCTCACATTCAAGACTTTTGAGACCTCTATATCATAAATGTGTTTATGTTATATAATTAAATCTAAGAATTTCGACAATAATCTTAAGCTCAATACCTCTATTCTTAATTTAAAATAAACATTATATTATGACCTATGATGGACTCATCTCAGAATACTATATTATTATCTCACAATGTAAAGATTATGTATTTAAACAATTTCTACTCGACAACCCATTATGATTAAGTCTTTCCCTTAACTTAATTAAGACCTACATCTTGTATATTGGAATCATAGTGTTGTAGACGCATTTTATTATAACTTAATCGAATTACTAAACTCATTTATCTTATCTTTAGTTCAGAATAACTTTAATTACAACCATCTAAAAATCTTGTCATAAGATGTTAAATTACTTTTCATCTTGAAATAACCATATTATAATTAACTTAGACTCATAGAACTCTTACATTTAGTATCCACAGGGTATGTTATTTACTTTATCATAACTATATAATAAGGTGTTTTAAGATAACCTTTTATGTATCCTTACTTACATTTAATTTCCTAAATGTTCTATTTTTACACACATTCCCTCCATAGGCTATGTATAAACCCTTTATATTAAACTTCGTTAAACTCAAGTCTTAAATACATTTTATATTGTTTACAAAACCTAAAGTTTCAAAATAATAACTTAATAAATTAATTTCCTTTATTGTATTCAGGATGGACATTATATCTTCACAAAATAGAATTTATCAAAGAATTAAATTCTGGTTCGTAAGTGAAATTGTTAATTAAATAATAAGATAGTCTATTATGAAAATTCCCATATTTTATATTCAAAATAACATATCATTATTTCCCATTACCGTAAAGTATATCAATATAATATCTTATGTAACTCAGTTTTACCTAATAGAAGGTTCAAAGGTTTTAAGTATAAAATTCCTATTATAAACCTTCCTATAAATTCTCACTACTAAATACTTCACCTAAATGTAAACTCACATCCTGAATATTGGTAATAAATGTATTTTATATTGCTTATCTAATTCTAAGAAACTTAAGGATAATTATTTAGATAAATTTCCAAATCATCGTTTAATATAGAATGTATCATAATCCTTTTAATGATTCTATCTTAAAACATTAAGTTATATCTCACTACCATAAATGTTAAGAAATGAGTAAATATAGACTTACTAATCCACCTCACGTTTAGATGTAAAAGTATTTTACTTATTTTACTATGGTTTATATAATAAGAACATGTAGATGTAAACGTATTACATTTGTTTATCATTAATTATAGAATAAGATCTATTTGTACAACATTTTATGTAATCACAATTTTTCCTAAGTTTTAACTTATTAAATACTTAATCCCAATTTAAGATTTACATCCTGGTCGTTGACAAATAATACTATACATGTATTTTAATATGGTTATATATAAACCTTGGAAACTCAAAGGTAACTCTTAAGCCTAATACATAACTATAATTTAATACCACCTCATATAATATTCTTCTATTAGTATTATGTAGGGGTTTAGTTTAACTTATTAATTCCTTTGTATTATATTTCCTATAAGTTATCCAATTTTATTTATGTTAAATGTGTATATATTCATATATATACTAGGATTTATACAAAACATTATTTATGTAGTTTTATTGTATTTAATTATTTATATTAACTTTTACACACACCTACATCCAAAATATGGTTAATAAAATAAAGTATTTTCCCTTAGTTTCGGTTAAGTATATTAACTACCATATTATATAATTAATATAAATGTAGATTAATTTAGTTCCATAATTTAACCCAAGTTACTATTTTATCCCTTAGTTTAATTAAAAATATCAACTCCCATAATATAGTAAATAAAATGTAGGATAACTAAATTCCTTAATTTATATAACTTTCTACTTAAGTAAGTATATATACATATATGTAAATAATTTCACTTCTCTTAAAAGCCAATACAAAAAAAACATTTATAAACTTACTGTTATAAAATGTTAATTTAGTTTCCTTTATTTTCCCCAGCTTAAAAGTTAATTAACAAACCATACTTTAATTTTTGGTTACATTAAAAACCTTATATTTTTGGTTATTCTTATGGAAAACTCATAAACACAATTTTTAAAACCTTTTACCATTGCCCAAAAATTCCCAAATTTAATATACAGTAACTATAACATTTTAGACATATTATAAAATTTTTATTTCATAAAAATATCTTTTAAATTTAGCCAAATAATTCCAGAAAACCCGTAACTGGTAAAAATCATAACTTATGTTTAAAAACTCCAAAACCATAATAATTTACATCAAAATAAACTAGATAAAATAAGGAATCTATGGTTAAAATTTCAAGTCAAAATACATTCGGGAAGATATTTAAATTAACCCAACAAGTTAAGACTATTTACTGGAATTTACTAAAACCCTTATAAACTAAATTCTGGAACGTTTTAATCTCGGCCGTCCAATCTCTTAAAACGAGATCGGACGGCCCCTGTGCATCGAGTTCATCAGCGAACTCTATTACCAAACCGAGTACTAATTCGACGATTTCTCTCAACTCACAGAACCAAATCGATTGATTTTTGTTTCATTGGATCCGAAATTCAATTTCGGTTCTATTGGTACCAATTTCCCCAATTTTAATGCAGAGTTCATCAAGATTCGAAGTTGATTCGAGAGTTAGGGTTCTTATTAGTTTCTGAGTTCATTCGAAAACAAATCCGACGAATTCCCTTAATATGGCACACAATTGATTCAATTAAAACATGGGTTAGGTCGACAATGAAGTATAGATTAGCAACAACGGAAGAATTTGAGGAAACGCTCACCGGAATTGCAATATCGGAGGAGAATTCGAGAACGGGTTCTGGAAAAACTCGAACTTCCGATCAGTTCGTGAAGCCAACTTCGAGGATCTATAAGTTATTGTACAGATCGATTTAGGCTTTGTTAATTGGCTCAATAGAAAGATGAAACTTAGCTCTACACATTGATAACTAGAACTAATCCTAACTCGCATTATACAGAAAGAAAATTGACCCGAAAGTTACGAGTTTACCTGTCTGTTTCGGTGTTATTTTATGTGCTGTTGAAACCGAAACTTTAGACCTCTATATCTCCCAACTGGTTATGAATCAGACTTGGGCATAAACACGAAAATTGTAGAGGGATTAGAGATCTTTACAACGAGCTAAAGAAATCGAATTTTGGTTGATTAACGGAGAAGTTATGATCGACGCAAGTTACCTGAAAACGAAGGAAATTCTGGAATTCTGGAAACAGTCTCGCAAGGTGGCTACTTTGGCTCGATTTTCCGGTTGACTCAGATAGATCTAGGGTTTGCATGAGTAATGGTTGGAAAGAGGAATTGTAGGAGAAGAGAGTGGTGAAGACGGCATGGAAAAATATTGAGTAATGTGAAAGTTATAGCCGTCTAAAGTTAGGGCTAGGAAGTGAAATCGGTTACGAAAATCAGGGAAGGGAATCGGCTAAGTGTGGGCGACCCACTACAGAGTGACACGTGGCACTTCTTAAAATTTTGATTCAAAACTTCAATCTAGCATAACTTTGGCTAGGATGATCCGTTTTTGATGTTCTTTTTATCGATCTTCATGGTTTTTCATAACCTATTTATTGGTATAGGTTTCATGACCTGGTTTGACCATTCTCAAAAAGTCAACTTTAGCAAGGCTTAATAAGCTTTAAGGTTTCTAGAATTTTATATTGACTTTTATGTTTCAAAACCATGTTCCAACACTTCCTAAAATCTTTATAATATATTGGAGTGTTTAGAAATTTCCCCAAGATTTATTGACTTATAAACCTTATTATTAAATTCATAATACTATACAATAATATATAATAATTAGGAGAAAACCCCTAAATAAATTTCACAACCCCTTATATTAATTTAATATTCATAATTCCATATAATAATTTAATATTCATAATTCCATATAATAATTTAATACTTAATAGTATTATTAAAGGTTTAATAAAAGAAATCCCCTAAATTAATTTAAATTAATTTAGGGGTATTTCATTTAACCAACAAACATTGTCTTAAGACTTCTACTAACTGGAGTGAGGAACCCGGGACTGACTCCGGTCATGCATGCTAAGGAAAAGGGGGTCGGTATCTAAAGCAGATCCGACTTCCGCTTAAGGACTTGTCTTCGGACTTGTTGCCTAGGGTCGGTTGCCGGCTCAGCTACATTGGACATCCAGTCCAAGGTATGAGGCATTAAGATGGCGTGTGGGGATCTAGCCTACATCCCCAACAATTTAAGAATGTTGTTTATTGCCGGTAAGTGTCCTGCTGCTGGCTAGGGTTAACCAAGCCCTACGAAAATAAACAACGAACTAAGGGTTAACCAGTTCTAATGAGAGAATGGTTGGCATATATGAGATAAGGTTTGAGATAAGTTGCAACCATTCCTATTTAAAGGATGGTTTGTATTATAAGACTGAGATAAGCTACATCCATCCCTATTTAAAGGATGGTTGTTTTCTAAGACTAAGATAAGACTAAGATTGAGGTAAGATAAGGTTGGACTGAGATTAAGAGGAAACATAACCTAAGGAGTTAAATAATTAACTCTCTAATTAAAGGAACACATTTAAGTCGTTCATTGTGTTTGAACTTGCTTGTTCATATTTGGATTGTTGTTTATTGCATTTTCTATTATGTTGTGCATCTAATCAACCTCCATGCTATCGACAATTAGTTGTCGTAGCCACGTTAGCTTGGGGGCCATGAGAGGATCGTACCAGCATTCGTGCTGATGATAAGTGTCTAAATGAGCATGTTTTATGGGTGTAATTCATATATTATAACAGCACTTTTCTGCTCATTTCTCACTTATCTTATGGTTTTCCTCTAGTTTATGTTTTATTGATTATCTCACAATTTATTGGTTTTAACATGAGGAACAACCAAGCTAGGAGCAAAGAACATGAAGAGGCGAACGCATAGCCGCAGACGGTTCAGAAAACGGAGTCAGAACGAAGATTTAAGAAGGTTTTGAAGTCATGTCCTAGTTTGGTTAAAACCTTCAAAGCTAGGACAACATACGAAGAAACTCTCGACTGATTTTAACACATGGTCCGGGACTTGTTCCAAGACTTAAGTCCCGGACCACAACACTTGAGAAAACAGCCGACAAACACATTGGTCCGGGACTTAACCTCAGTCCCAAGACCCGGACCACATGTACTTCATAACCGAGGCCATTTCTTGCACATGGTCCGGGACCTTATCTCAGACCCAAGACCCGGACCACTCACAATGCTTAAACCGACAGTTTTTATTACATTTTGGTCCGGGACTTCTACTCTTGGCCAAGTCCCGGACCAATTTCACCAAAATTCGCACGCGACTCCAGCTGGACAAGAAAGGCGCTAGTCTTCTTCTCCTTCCTCGCGACGCGGCTCTGCAAATGGATTCTCTTATCCATCTACTCCACCGCACAGCCTACCTTAAATCACTCCAGATCTTTGTCCCCTCTGCAATAAATGAAGCACTCAGCAATCAATGCTAAAGACAATTAAAACGTACGGATCTGCCTCCTCAATTCTCTATATAAACCAACACTACAAAACTGCAAAACAGACACACACGTACGACCAGAGGCTGAGAAAAATCACAAACAGCTCCACACTCCATTCTCTTCCAATTAATTCCTCCCGTATCACCACACTTCTCCATCTTTTATTTATTTTTACCATTTCACCTCATTCACGTACGTACTCAAACAGAAGCAGTATATTTACAAAGAGAGAAAAGAGGCAGGCGAGTGCAGACCCGTATTTCGCAGGCAGTTCCTGAATAATGTCTATTTCAATCTCTACTCTGTTTTTATTTCTGTCAATGGCTGAGTAATCTCATAATTGTGCTTAGGATGTGTGTTTAACCCAAAATAACTCAGCGTATTTATAATACCGAGTTTGCTTATAAATATTTGTTTTGTCTCTCTCTATTATTAAATGTTTAAGAACTGATCATTTTTACTCATTTACGGTTTCTCTAATTTCAATGATTTTGTAAAATTAGAGAATAGACCACAAAGAGAGACAAACGTTAGATTTTATTCTCCTTGATTAGCAGATAAAATCCATCGCTGTTATAAAAAGAATTCTCACTTAAAGCTAATTAATGATTTTAGACTTTTTCTGATTGTAAGAAGTTTAATGAATTAATTAAGAGCTGTCCTTATCTATGATTTAGAAAGGTCACAAGATAAAATTCTTAACAGACAAAAAAGAGCAAACTAGGATTATATTTATTATCTGAGTTATAACCGGGCGATTTCACCTTCCTTAGCACAGTTTCCATCCACTTAATCCACAATCGTTTTTACTGTTTTTATTATTTCTTTAATAATCCAACAACAAATCAAGCTTGCCTCCGGCTAAACCCCTTTACAGTCTTTAGTAACTACCTAAACTAGGATAATTAAACAATCTCCTTGTGGATACGACACTTGTTTTACTACTACGAATAGGTACACTTGCCTAATAGTTTGTTTATAATTCTATATTAATTACAGTGTAGTTTTTATGCCAACAGCTGACCCCCTTTGGGGGCTGTTTTTACTACACAGGTGTACGTCAGGAGGCGGCCGTCACGAGAGTAAGATGGGGTAGACGTGTTACGGGTTAAGTGTGGCCTACGAGTTGTGCATGTACACTTGTATGACATTTTGAGTTAGTAAGATGTATAGGTTGTGAGGGGATTTGTAAGAAGGATATGTATTTGGTTAAGATTGGTATGTACTAAAGTTCGGTATATTCTGTTAGTCAGACCGTGGCAAGGTCCTGGAATGTATATGAATCCGCTGCAATGTTGTTTTTATGGTGATAAGTTTGAGATAACCACGTTTGGATTTAGATGGGGTGTTACAAAACGTGGTATCAGAGCGTAGTTACGCTCTGAAGACAAGATATACCGAACTTAGGAGAATACTGAGGTTGAGTTTAAGTTATGGGTTAAGGGTTGAGTGATAGAGTGAGAGGTGCGTTAGTTAGGACTCCCTGGTGCTTACCGGATATCCATAGTACCTAAACCCGCCCTCCACATCCCTTGCCTGAATCATGGGGAACAAATGCCGGAGAGAAGAAAGCCTTCTCTTACTCGGGGAAACCCGATATGGTAGTTAGTTAACAGTAAGCAATACAAGAAACATCTTGTTGAGCGACAGTTTATGAGGACTTGAAGATTTCAATGGAGTGCAACAGTGAAGCAGGCGCTACCGATGGAATTTTACCAATAAAAGGACGGTAATTACCGTCAACATGGGTCGACATGCTACGCAGTCGAAATAACCCGCAATACCAATGATAAGGAAAGCACTATGAGTGCAATGGATAAGGAAATGATAAGAGACATGAGTATTGGACAGTGGTCCGAATGAGCATAGCAATGGGATAATACAAAGCTTAAGGGATAAGATTACTGGAATGTCCAGTTAAGAACGGGAACTCCAAACCCCATATAATGAGGAAGGTTACAAACCTGGCTGAGATATAACAGACGACAGTAAAAAAACTCATACGACTGTATACCGGAATAGGACTACGACGTAGTGCCTAAAGGAGGATCATTACTTAGTAACCACGACAAAATGTGTGGAAACGGGAGTGAGGATTAAGACGTAAGAAAATAATAAGGGGTTCCCTCAGAAAGAGGAACGCCCTAATAAATGGCAGTACTGTCGAAATAACCAGGAAACTGCCGGATGGCTAGTTATACAAAATAAGAGAACATCGAAGGAGTCCCGAGGACTACCAATTACATGGAGATTAGGAGGAAGTACCACTACCGACGTACACGGTACCAGTAGCCTCCTGCACGGCGCACTTGCCGTAGCAAGTGCTACCACGATTAAGTTATATGGAAGCCACCATGGCGAGATAGGAGAACGCTACAGTTGTATCAATACTGGAGTGTGAATCTATAAGAACAGGAGAATGAGACCTTGGAAGGGCCTGACAGCCTGACCATGATGAGATGAGTGGATACACCAGTCAGCAGGGAGCTGAACTTGGACGAAATACTAAACAATATAAATATTAACAACGGTATAACCTACTGAAATACCCCAAACCTCGGTATGTTGTTTAAATGTTTAAATATGGTATCTAAAGGCTAAAAAGTTCCTTAGGAACATCAGTGTATAGTGTAAACCATAGTTAAAACACAATAAAACACTAAGACACGGTGTGAGCAAAAACATGCTCTAAGCTTGGAGTGAACTTGGTTAGGACCCAAAGAGCCTACCAAGACTTGATAATATTTAATTATGATTTTATAAGGCTAATTAAGTCCTTAGGAAACCTTGGTAGACATTGGAACCAAATAAAACATAAATATACCTTAAAGTCAATATGAGCAAAAATGTGCTCTAAGCTTGGGATAAATTTGTATAAGACCTAAAGGTCATATCTATACCTTATAAATATGTTAATGAACATATTAAATCAATTACTAAAGAAAACCAAGCTTGAAAACAAGTTAAAACACAAAATGTGCTTTAAGGAGTCTTAAAGCACATTTTTGAAAAATTGTCTTGTAAATGAGTTTTGAGTGGCTAAATGACCATCATTACTCTCTAATTAATATGTGTACTACTTAGTATCACATTAGGAAGTCTAAATCAATGGGAAATCAAAAATTTCACAAATATGTGCCTTGTTTTGTGAACAGTGCTCAAATAGTGCTAGTTTAAGTTATAAGTCAACATAAGTTGTTTAATTAGTCAACAAAGGCCATATATATGTTATATATTGAAGGGGCCACGGTTTTTAAGGTGGGGAGTCACCAACCTAGTCATCCAACTAAAGAAAAGAAAAAGAAATAAAGTAAAGTTACTATTTGCTTTTAAGCTTAAATATCTTGCAAAAGTGAGACCTCTCACCTCTCCTCTTCATTTCCTTGCCTTCCCACCATGTTCTTCCTCTATTCTCCCAACCAGAACCGAGCTTGCTACAGCCCCTCTCTTCTCTAACTTCAATTGCTCACCAAATGTTCATTAATGCTCCAAATCAAATTCTAAGACCATATTTGTCTTAGTTAGACCAAGCTCTTCACTTCTATCTTTTCAAATCTTCAAGAACTCCATTTTGGTGCCATGAAGAATCTCCATTGAAGGGGGAAAAGCTCATCTTCTTTCATATTGTCATTCTCCTTTGTTTCAAGGTAACAAAAACCAAAGAAAATCTAAGTTTCCTCTCTTTTTTGTATGTGTCCGAAAATTCACCTCACAATGGTGCTTTTTCTTGCTCTCTTCATAGCTTAATTCAAACTTCAAAGGACTAGGAGGAGTCCTATCTTGCTACTTAACCAAGCTCTCTTTCGAATTCCAAAGGTAAGCATCAAATTTTGGTATTTTAAGACACATATGCAAACCTAGGGTTTGACTATGAGTTTGGGTATTAAACTTAATGCTCATTACCCTTATATGTGTAATGGTTAGAAGATTGACAAGTGATAAAAGCTCCTTGCCGATTTTCAATCAAGAAAGAACAAGAGAAAACAAGTGAGAAAACTTGGAAAACAAAGAGGTAAATGACCTCTCTTAATGTAGTTTTATGTACTAGGAAATTGAGCTATACTTGCTTAATAATTAACCTAAAGAGCCAATGGGAAATGAGCTAGAAAACTATCCACAAGGTGGACTAAAAAGACATGGGAGCATTGTTGTGTGTATTCGCAGGTTGAAGGCATTTAAATGTGGAGATTCAGTGTTTAAGTTTAATGCAATTTAAGGGCCTAAGAGCCATGTTATTTAAGGGCCTAAGTGCCAAGCAATTTAAGTTTATGCACTATATGTGTGTGTAGTGTAGTTTAAAGGTTTAGTTGTGTGTAAAGAACATCTCTTGTGAAGGTGAATGTGTTTGATGGTTAAAGGATGAAAAACCATATGTTTGTGTATAAGAGTGTGTATTAAGAGATTGAATGTTCTTGATTGTCTAAAGGTGAAAAACCATGTGTTTTGGTGTAGGTGATACAAGAGAAGCTATGGCGAAATTTAGTTGATAAACAAAAGAGTTTATGTGTTGTAATGAGATTTTATGACCTAGGAGGGTACTAGGAATTTTTAAGTGTTAAGATGGTGAAAAAAAGTGAATTAAGGTGTTCTTAGGTGTTAAGATGCCTTAGGCATAGTCTTGGAGATTTAGGGAACTAATGGATGATTTCTTGATACACCAAGGTGATGGTGGAGGTGTCGTAAAGTCTTGTGCAAAGTTTGGTGAACAATGGAAGTGTAACGCCTTGTGAAGGTTTAATTATGAACTTGTGGGAAAGACTTGAGGAGTGTGTGTAAAGGGGATGAGTGTAGTGCAAATGATGTTTAAAAGGGTGGTTATAAGGTAGTGAGGGAGTACTTTGGTTAGGTGAAGTTTTAGGCAAGAATACAAGTTACAAGTGTAAGAAAAAAATGTTCTAAGTGTTAAGGACTTAGTAAAAGTTTAAGGAATTTTTGGGATGTTTCGAGAGGGTTTAAGTGTGCCCAAAAGATGTTAAAACATGTGGGAGAACATGTGTAAAGCATAGGAAAAAATTGGGATGAATTTGGAGTTCAGAAAGAGGAGAAAAGCACATTAGAAAATTGGTTCTGTAGTGGACCGCCCCTACGGACCGCCCCTGTGGGGAGGTCCAGTGCAGAGAAGTGAAAAAAAAGAAACGTGTAGCATCTGTTGTGGACCGCCCCTGGGACCGCCCCAGAGGGGCGGTCCAGACAGGAAATGAAGAAAAAAATTTGTTTAAGGCTCCTAATGATGGGGGATTGAATGGTAATGGTTTTAGATGATGTTTAGGCCTTGTTTGGTGACTTTTAAAGGCCATTGGAAGTATAAACAAATGTGAGAGTGAATGTGTAAGTTGTGAACTTAAGATCACATAAATAAATTAAGTACAACGGGATGATGGGGTTAACTATGGGCATTAGATATTAAACAATCATGTCACCCCGATGTTAATGACAGTAATTGTGATGTTACCAGTTGTACGGATTTGTTCGAGGAACCTAGGAGGACACAATATAGTGGACCGTGGTGAAAGGTATGGTTTTCTTGCAACCTGTGTCCTACCGGATTACACCGGCTTGTATGCCAATGTGTTTTTCTGAGTGTTTGCCACCTTGTAAGATTAAAACATGTAATGAGTTTATAGTAATTCATTTATGTGGCGCATCTGGCCTCCGATACCGTTTAACCTCAAATAAGTGTTGAACCTTAGCTAACTAGAACTAGGAACACGTGAGAGATCGGTATTCGGAGTTAACGACCCAAACCTTGGGAACGTTCTAACCACGGCTATGTGTGAGTTAGTTGGATATTGTTGTCGTATGCAAGTGTGTGAACCTCCCTTGTGTGCTTAACTCGGTTATGATACCGTAAGGTGTGTGGATGTGGTAGGCTCCATAATGGATCTCTAACTACTTATTTATAAGTATATATGTACTAATGGGGGGTGAGGAGTCCGGTCATGTTCCGGCCACGCGTGTGAGGACGGGAGTCGATGTCATATCCGGTTCGACTCTCTTGGTGTATGTATGGGTTGTATTCCAATTTGGTTTCAACCTTCCCTTAGCTTATCCAAAGCTAGTTTACTGACTCACGTCGGGCCACAGGGGCATACAAATGTTGTTTCGGTGTGCTTGGGATTACTATATCCGACGCACCTTGGTGTTATGTTAACCGTTCAAATTAACAGGGCGGTAACGAGATATGTAACGAGCTTAGCATGGGGTTGGCAACAATCTCTAGGCTCACTGTGTTTATTAACTATGGTGGAAGGTTCCTAATGAGAACCGTACGTGTGGTGTTATGTGCTGTTTGTTATGGATTATGGATGCGAATTCCGGTTTATAATAAGGAGCGTTTAAGGATAACCCGATTAAAGGGTAAGTGTCGTCTACTAGGGAAGTAGCTCCGTTTAGGGGAGAGCCACTCTAGGGTTAAGGGAAACAATGAGCGTTTTGCTAAGTGTGGATGCGTTGGATGCTTGTGGTGCCCTATTGTTGGGTATATGCTATGTGATGTGTGTTTATGGTTTGCATGTATGATTTAAATATAATCAACTGCATGCTAAGACGACAATTAGTTGTGCGTGGCCCGGTAGCATGCGGGCTGCGGGATTACCATACCAGCAAAGGTGCTGAGCCCCTTGGGGGCCACCCTTTTCTTCCTTTACTATTTCAGGTACAAGGAGCTGGAAGCCGTTCGAGAGTAGGACGGGGTAGCTGATTGTACATGGGTAGCCATTTAAATTGAGTATGTACTGTAGGCGTAGTAAGACCGAAATTGTTATCGGCATTAGTTTGTAAATACTCTGGGAGTGTTTGTGTATAATAAATGTTGGAAATGGAATAAGGATTGTATTGTGTAGTTGCTCGGGAATCTAGTCCATCAGACCGATACAATGTACAGGTATTAGCCTTGTTAGCCACGTGGGTGGTTAACGGCGTGTAACACCATTGAGTTATGTAATGTGATGAGTTGAGTTTCCGCTGCAATGTGTTGTTAAGTGTATGGTTGTAGTTGGGGTGTTACACCTACTACAACAACAACCGACAGTACGGTAAGAACACCAATCCCGAACTCCAAGAAGAAACCTAAGAGATCGCTCACTGATCCGAGCAAAATGATATGTAAGCAATAACATACCCAGAAGTGTTACATAATACAATGAAGACTGTTGACTCAACGACTTCCAACAAGAACGGGATAGAACTCCTGAGATGACCAATAAGAATATCAATAACAACAACCTATGTTGAATATGTTTGTAAACCCCGGAAACAAGGATAAAAGAAATGAACGTAAGCTATAACCTACTAAGGATTAAAGACATACAACCCTGACAGAGGAAAGCTCAGAGGATTACCCCCACAGAGCGGGCATAGTCGAGCCGAACAAATTGATGAATGACAGTTAATATTGTTTGCCTAACTCATTAACACCCAAGTATGATTGATCATCAACGGGTGGCGTAGTCAACGGAAGTTGAACGAAGCGTTGAGATGGAAGTATAAGATGACAGGATGATATCCAACTTGGACACCGTAAGGCAAACGCCTAATACGAACTTAGCCTTATTTGCTAAAAGACATAAGTCTAGTAAAACGACAGTATTTTCGAGGACACTAAGTAACCTCAGATCACCTGAATAAACTTCCATAGCAGGAAGCAGGATGCAACAACTTACCATGAAACCCGATACTACATTTAATATGTAACCTAACGGTGGATAGTGTTCAAAGAAACAAAAACCTATAAGGATGACCTACAGATGAGTAAGAGTACAAGTAATGGACTGAGGCATTAAGCACTAAGAGCCTACGAGCCAAGGATGTTAACCACATCAGAGCCCGAGGCGCAATAAGTTATAAGAGAGCTTATTTAAGCCATGAGGAACTACAATTCGTAGATATGAACGGCCACCAAACCTATAAATTTAGATTATGTAAGAATTACCAGGAAAAGGCACCAATGAGAATAATGAGATAGTACATCGGCAGGGGCGGAGAACGAACCATGCCTTTTAGGGTGGGGATACCTCTCCTTGTTGTGAGGCCATGAGTGGGAATAAACCCCTCAAAGAGGGCTTTCACTTATTAGAGATGTAATACGCTTTTATTAGACAATGGAGACCGTAAACCTTGAGATACTAGATACACTTAAGTAGTAAGGAAGGCTGCATAGAAAGACCTCATATCCAATATCCAGGATTTAAGAAGCAGTAATCGTCAGAGATAAACATTGTGAGTGCACAATATGGCACGTCAAGTGACCAATGCTCAAAAGAGCTTGAGATTCAACGGATGACTTCTTCAGTAACCGGTTAAATTATATGGTAAATAACATCTAAGGGATGGAAGAACTTAAGAGGGACTGACCTACATACGAAACTGAAATTGAAGCAGAACGCCTTCATATTAAGAGACAACCATTTTACGACGCGATATAGCAACCGCCAGACATCGAAATTAGAGAACCCCCAGTGTGTTTACACCAGAAAGGGACTGAGTATTAAATAAGATGTTAGAATAAGTAGTTGCACCACCAATGGGCAACATGGTAAAGGCCAACTACCACGGTAGCAGAAGTCATAAGGACAATACCCTTATAAGTGGATTAAGTCATGGTGCGCAGTAAAGTGACCATTATGTATGAGCCGTCAAATATTGAAACTGAGGCAATTAGATTTATGAGTTAAGACTAGTATAAGTAAGGAAAAAAGATGGTAGACGAACTGCGCATTGATGCCAGTAGTCTGGACCTGGTTAGGTAAGATTTCACAGGAAGCACACTACCCATTCCTTAAGGAACTGGAGGTGCATTCCTAGTAGAACAAATATGAGAAAGAAGATAAGAGGCTCTATGGAAATAGACCTCAGCCACTAAGAAACCGAATCAGTACGGGATGCAGAAAGAACTAGAGCATACAATACCCAAGAACATAGTAAATGGATTTTCCTTGATTAAGTTCAAGAAGAACAATAAGTGTTATTATGGAACGATGAAAGAGGAGGTCGACAACAGAATACTTCATGATTAGTAATAGCTAAACGTGTGACGGACACTACGAGTTTACTAAAATGAGATGTGGGACGACTGCACCCCACAGGGGCTTTCAGGCCTGACACGCTAATTTATGAGTTAGTCGGGTAAGTAGTAATGTACCAGTAGGGTACCCCATGCATGTAAACGAGTGGTGTAAGGAACACGGGAAGTAGTCGACTCCGTACCACAGTCAACGACGCAAGATCAGACGAGAGCAGCAACTACCACAATTGTTGAAGAGAAGGAACTCACTTGAACCAACGACACAAAGGAATCAGACAATAAATAATTAAGGACTATGAAGTGCGAAGAGCACGGATTGTTAAGTACAGACATTGGATATGTCTTAAGATGTATGAAATACCCCGTAATTAAAAACAGTGATTAATTAGGCTAATTATAATTTTTAAGGCTTAATTAAACTTAAATAAATATGAGGGAACAAATCCCGAAGAAAATGGACCTTTAAAATGGGTTCAAAGCATAAACGAACCTTAAAGCGCGTTTTTCGAGGAAACCGGGAAAATGCGACTTTAAGCGAGTCAAATAGACTCGTAACAATTTTGGTCGACTAAATAGTCACTAATAAATATTAGTGAAGCTTAAGAACCAATAAAATTAATTAAACGAGAAAATTCCAGAAAACGAGTTCGGTTAGTAAAATTGTCAAAACCGAGAAGTTGCGGGGTGAGAATGCAAATAAACAAACTTAGTGTGTCCACTTTACAAATAAAATTTAAAATCTGTGTGTGTGTGCATATGGAGCGGTCAGCCTTCCCCCTCTCACTCACTCCCTTTATTATTGGTAACTCACAAAAGGACAAAGAAATAAAGATAAAGAAAAAAAAAAAGAGACCTCTCTCCTACCATACTCCCTCTCTCACGTTTTTTCCCCTCCTTCTCTATTCTCTTCTTCCTCCCGCGACATCCATGGAGAATTGAAGAAGCCCTCACAAAACCCACCTTCTCTCCTCTTGTTAACCCATTAATCCTTCTCCAAAAATTACAAAATTAGTACCATTGGAATCCCCTTGCAAAGGAGAACACTTTCCTCCCTTCAAAAATCCAAAAACTCCATTTTCGTTTTTATAGGTGGAGGCCATTTGAAGATTCAAGTCCACCATTAGAAGCACCTTCACCTCCTTGTTACTTTGAGGTAAAAAGAAATTCGAAAATCCATCATTTCTAGCCCTTATTTGCATTATAAGAATTTTCAGATTTTGAACTCTTTGTTCCTCCTTTCTCCAGCCGATTTTGGCTTCTTCTTGGGCTAGGAATCTTGTTCTCTTGCTAGTCAAGAACCTCATTCATTAGTTGTAAGGTAATACTCTTTTCTAAACCCTAAAACCTAAATTCTAGGGTTAGTTAAAATGAATGCTAAATGGTTAGTGTGTATTGGTATGGTGGTTGTAGCATTGTGCATGGTGTGAGGAAGAACAAGGAAGAAGGAAAGAAGGAAGAAGAAAGCAAGAAAGAAAAGAAAAACTAGAAACACAAGGTAATCACCCTTACCTTGAACTTGTTTTATGTGTAGTAATGTAACAGATTTTAAGTAGTTAAGAATGAGTAATGTATTGAGTAATAAGTAAGTATGTTGTAGTATATTGAGGAACGACAATGTAACAGTTTTGAAGCTTTTAATAATGTTTAAAAGCTTGGGAAAACATTGGGTAGTGAATGGGTATGTGCAGGAATTTATTGTGTTGTAGAGGAGTTGAAATGTGTGTGTATAATGTATTGGACACACAGGTTGTGTGAATGAGCAAATTGTGAGCTGAAATGGTGTGTGAGTAAGGTAAGAATTATAGGGGAGACTATGTCCAAATGTGTCTAGAAATTAAGGACTTAGTGTGTGTAAGGAGAGGTAATGATCTAGACAATAGCTAGGTGTATTTGGAGAGTTTAAAGAGAGTGTTCAACCACTTTGAAAACAGATTTGAAAAGGGTTTAGGTAATGTGAAGAAATAGGATGTAAAGTAATGTGTTTTGAATGCTAGGAGTGGCATTAGTTGAGGGAGTATTGGAGGATAAGAGTTGAGGGAAAAATTTGTAGCATAATGAAGAAAACCAAAATCTGTAGCATTTGGTGTGAGGAAAACTAGTGTAAGTGTTGGAATGGATTAGAAAAATTGTACAAGTGTATCTAGGATTGAGTAATAAGTTGGTGGATGAATTAAGGTGATTTAGAGCATCTAAATGAGTGGTAAACATCTGGGGAAGTATTGGTAAAGATTGGGGAAGCAATGTGAAAGTAAAACACTAAGAAACAGATTTTAAAACTGAAGTACTGGGCCGGACCGACCTTGGGACCAAACCCGCAAGGTCGGTCGCACCTTAAAATACACAGACGGGAAGTCTTCTGACTTCGACCGACCTTTGGGACCGAACTTGCAAGGTCGGTCGAGTCGTAAAATGCGAAGGCCAGAAGTCCACTGGAATGGACCGACCTTGGGACCGAACTTGGGCAAGGTCGGTCGAGTCCAGAAATTCGAACCCAGAACACACTGGAACGGACCGACCTTGGGACCGGACTTGCAAGGTCGGTTGGGCCTGGAACTTTCGCGTAAGTAACCCACTGGAATGGACCGACCTTGGGGCCGGACTTGCAAGGTCGGTCGAGCCTGGAATTTTGCCTGATCGAAACTTACTGACTTCGACCGACCTTAGGTCCGACCCTGGGTAAGGTCGGTCGAGTCAAAACAAAAAAAAAGTTTTATTATATGACTATGGTAGTCATATGTACGTATATGTATATGCCTATACACTATATGCATACGTATGTAGTAGTAAACTATAAAAGAAGTAGTAATGTATACCCTAAGAGTATTTATGAAGGAATAAGTTGGATCAATACTAGGTCATTGATCATACAACTTCATGTATGTATAGGAATCAAATAGTTGAGCTCCAACGGAACCGGTAGTACGAATACGACGGTGAACGGTATGATTTTTTCATGCCCTGTATCCTAACTTGGGTACCCCGATTTGTGTGCTTATGTGATCACCAATAAGATAAATGCACGAATCAGACTTATATTGCAATTAACTGTGTTTGAACTATTTTGTTCTTGTTGTATCTTCGTGAACAATTAGTTTGTATAATTCATGAAATGTATGAATGGAAATGAAGGGTATGTGTAAGTAATGTGTACTTGTGTATTGTATGAATGTATGGAAATGAAGTACTGACTTCTACTAATTCCTAACAATGTAACTCCTAACATGAGTAATGAGTAAATGGAATGAGTAGAAGTCCAATATAGTTTCGGCCACGCGTGAGGATAAGGAAACACAAGAGGTTGGATCCGAATCCTGGCCATATATACCAAATCCCTTGAATGGGTAGCATCCTGGATTAGTGGGCCACCTTAAAGCCCGATGGTGGGATGTAGTAATCCCTGCCCGGAGGTCATACCGACCTAATTGGAGTAAAGTAAGTAAGAAGTAAGTATTGTATGTGTATCGGTCTCGACTAGTGTAAGTCATCGACCTTGAGTAAAATCGTATCGAACACCCGATTAACCCGGGTGTGTAATGAAGCTAACTTGGCTTCTGTATGAAATGGAGAATTGTATCTCTGTAATGCGGTGAGTAAACGGTAAGTATGAATGGGTGACTCGTAATGTCTTCCTTGTATGTATGGAATGTATGTATGCTTGTGAATTGAATGTGCAGAATTGAATTGTATAAGCATGTATGTATGTATGAACGAAACGAACCGCATGTATTCGACCAAATAGTTGGCGTACCCTCGCTAGTACGCGGGGTATGTGGTTATCATATTCAGCGTAAGTTGACCCCCTAGGGGGAATGTTTTTATTCTACAGGTACCCGCGAGGCGTGATGTTAGAGTAAGGACAAAACTAAATTCTTTTTGGTATAGTTAGTAGAATTGGATGGTGTACCGAGTTGTACACGGCTAAGGCCTTTTTGAGTAGCTGGTGTACCATGTGGTACACCTTTTTGGATAATGAATTCATGATTGGATAGAAGGGTGTGGATGTACAAAATCTTAATTTCTGGGAATAGTCTTGGAATGTAATTCGTATATTTGGATACTCGGTAATCAAAGTGTAAGTAATCATTGGGTATTGTAAGGTAACTTTATATGTATTTGGGATATTCTAATCATCAGACCGTTACTATAAGTGGTAGTAGCCTTGTTAGCCTTGGATGGCTAACGACGTTGTATCACCCACCGGGAGTGAGTAAGTAAGTAAGTTTTCGCTGCGAGTAAGGTAATTACGAGTATGATTAGAGGGTAATGGAAGGATTAACGGTTGGGGTGTTACAAAAAGTGGTATCAGAGCGAAGTCTCGCTCTGATGATTAGAATACTGAGGGTAGTGATTACCGAGTTAGGATTTCAACCGTTTTAAGACGGACACTTAGAAACCTAACTGCGAACTGCCGTTGTTAACAACGGATACTCTTTGACGTTTGCAAAGACGATACCATTGCTTGAATCAAGACCATGAGGTCATAGATTCACCATATCTAATGTAATCCACACTTGTTCAGATGTCAGGACGAGGTCGAGGTCGACCTAGAGGAGAGACATCTGATGGAACGGGCGCGCAGACGATAGCTAAGATCGTCACCGCCACGGTAGCACAGATGCTACCGCAAGTAATCACTGTTGTACAACAAACACAGCAAAACCAGTAGCAGCAGCAACAGCAGCAGCCCAACCCGCCTCAGCCCCGTGAAACGAATTGGGTAAAGGCCATCGCCGACCTTCGACCTCCATGCTTTAGAGGCGAGAGCGACCCCGCCAAGCTCGAGGCCTATCTCTCCGAGATGGAGACGAAATTCGAGACACTTGAGACTCCCGCTGGAGTTCGAGTGAGGAGAGCTGCGTACTACCTCAAAGACGCGGCTATGGACTGGTGGAAGCTTATTAAGGCCGAGCACGTAGCCGACCCTGCATTCGGTTGGGAAGCATTCACCTCTCTCCTCCGATCTAAGTACTACCCCGAGCATGTCAAGACCAAGAAACGGCTTGAGCTCGATGCCCTAAAAATGACAGAGAAGATGACGGTTGATGAATACTACCGCACCTTCACCTCTCTTCTCAGACTTCTACCCGACCTTGGGTATACCGGTCAAGTCTTGGTCGACCGCTTCTACGGCGGATTGAGCCATTGACTCCGGTATGGCATGGGATTCACACGGTTTACCTGCCTTCAGGTAAACAACATCGAACCCTTAAAAGCCATGAGTAGTGCGAATTAGTATTCTCATATGTAAATGTGTAACCTAATGCCTAAGTAATTCAGGAGTGTTACCACGCTGCATCTCGAGTTGAGATCACCTGCCAACTAAGAGATGAGGAGCAAGCGCTGAAGCACATGGTGAGCAGCAAGGGTAACACCTCCGACGACCAAAACCAAGCCAAACCTTGGAAGAAGAAGAAGGGGAAGCATTTCCACCAGAAGAACACCTCTGGAGACGGCGGTGCCCATGTTGAGAAGGGCAAGGCAGCTGAACCGTTACAGATTGCCTACACCGCACCAGTGGCAGCGAAGCCACTGAGCTCTCAGCCCTATAAGGGTAAGAACCCGAAACCGAATTAGTACACTTGTGGAAACGTATGTATATGGAGTATTGTAAGTATACCGAACCTTGCTAACTTGGAAGCTATAGGTTCTGGATTTGGCCATGGCAAGAACCAAACTGATGGCCGCAGCTACATATGCCAAAACTGCAACAAGGATCATCCCGACACAAATTGCCAAGGAAGGGAGATCCGCTGCTACACTTGCCAGAAACCAGGGCACCGTGCTAATGCATGCCCAGAAAACTCTAAGCCCAAGGGCAACTATCAGGGCTACAAGCAGCGTGAGGGCAAGGAGGTTGCATCTGGCGATGCTCATGCCCAGCATACCTCGCAGGGACAGGGGTCCCGAGGTCCGCAGAAGGGCGCACCGCAGAGGCAGCCGGCCTTACACATCATTGACCGTGACGGGACCGGGACTAAGTCCGGCCCAGGTAACTACCATAACCTTTAATCCTTGAAGAGCATGTCTAAGTGTCGAAGTAATTGTATGAATTGGAGCATGAATGCGTAAGTACTTAAAGTATGAAATTGAGCATGAGTAAGTAACTTGGAAGTATGTATTGAGCATGAAATGAATTAGTAAGCCTAGAACTCACACTAGATATAATTTACCACCTTAGGGAAATTCCTTATCTGTCACCCAATACCTTCGAACTCACCTCATGAAGAGACCGATATCGCCACTCACCACTTCAACAAAGAGCAGTGTCAGGTCATCCGCCCAGGTATGATCTTATTAAAAGGATACCTGACACCCAAAGCACAAGTTTCAATAATTCGACGATGCAACGAGTTAGGAATGGGTCCAGGAGGATTTTATACACCCGAATTCCCCGATGGAGCTACAATGAAGCTGAAAATGATGTGCTTGGGAAAGGATTGGAACCCTTACACCAAGACATACCAAACAACGCGGGCAGAAGATGGAGCCACACCTCCACCAATACCCCCAGAATACCAAACGTGAAATACCCCAAACCTTGATATGTGGTTTAAATATCAAATTATGGTATGTAAAGGCTAAAAAGTGCCTTAGTAACATCAGTGAACAATTTAAACCATAATAAATGCAAAAAGCATTAAGACACAGTTTGAGCAAAAACATGCTCTAAGCTATGAGTGAACTTGGTTAGGACCCAAAGAGCCTACCAAGACTTGATAACATTTAATTATGATTTAATAAGGCTAATTAAGTCCTTAGGAAACCTTGGTAGACAATAAAACCAAACAAAACACAAGGTAATACCTTAAAGTCAATATGAGCAAAAATGTGCTCTAAGCTTGGGATAAATGTGTATAAGGCCTAATGGTCATACCCATACCTTATTTATATGTTAATGAACATATTAAATCAATTACTAAAGAAAACCAAGCTTGAAAACAAGTTAAAACACAAAATGTGCTTTAAGGAGTCTTAAAGCACGTTTTTGAAAAATTGTCTTGTAAATGAGTTTTGAATGGCTAAATGTCCATCATTACTCTTTAATTAACATGTGTACTATATAGTATCACATTTGGGTGGCCATATTAGTGGGAAATCAAAAATTTCACTTCTATGTGCCTTAGTTTGTGAATAGTAACTTTTATAAGCTAGTTTGTAACATATAATGTTATAAGTGATTAAGTTGGTCAACAAAGACCAAAAACCCTCCTAGGCATAATGGTGGCCGGTTTTTGTAGTGAGGAGTCACCAAGTATGTCAACTTGTTAAGTAAATAAATGTGACTCATAGTTACTATTTGCTTTAAGACTTAAATATCTTCAAAAAGTAAGTTCTATCTTCATTCTCCCTTCCTTTCCTTCATTTCCCACGGCTCCACACTCTCTTCTTCCTCTCTTCTTCTTGTTCTCTCTCGGTGATACATGATACAACCATGGAAGTCCATCTTTGACCACATGTAAAACCTAGCTCACTTAACCAAATCAAAAACAAACACCACCATTCTCTTAGTTAAGCCAAGCTCTACAATCTTGTCCTTTCAAAACTTCAAAACCTCCATTTCGGTGCCAAGAGAAACCACCATGGGAGGAGCTTGAGCTCATCTTTTCACATATTCTTGTTCTCCTTTGCTTCAAGGTAAGGAAACTCAAAGAAAATCCATGTTTCCTCCATGTTTTCATGTTGTCCGAAAATTCACCTCACAATGGTGTATTTATCTTGCTTGTTTTAGCTTCATTTGAATCTTCCAAGGGCTAGGAGGAGTCCTCTCTTGATACTTATTCAAGTTCTCTTCCAATTCCAAGGTAAAACAATTACCTTAATGTGTTAAAACAATATATGTAACTAGGGTTTACAATGAGATGAAGCTTAAAGCTTGAATACTCATTATGTTGTTTGTACAATGTATAGAACTTGACAAGGAATCAAGTACCCCACCGGTTTGTAAGGAAACAAGAAAGAAATTTGTGAGGAAAAAGAGGTAAACAAACTATCTCAATGTAGTTTAAATGCCTTAGGAAAATGAGCTTGATTTGCTTGATAAAATACCTAAGGAGCCAATGGTGAGTGACCTAGCAAAGTGTTCTCAAGGAGACTAGTAAAAGAACATATGTTTTGGTGTATGTATTTGCAGGTCAAAGGCATAATTATGTGGGAAGTTCAGTGTTTAAGGTTATGCAATTTAAGGGCCTAAGAGCCATGTTATTTAAGGGCCTAAGTGCCAAGCAATTTAAGTTATGCACTATATTGTGATGTAGTGCTAAATGTGTGAAGTTTGTGTATAAAAATGTGTTTGATGGATTTTAGGTGTTTTGAATAAAATAAGGTAAAAACCTAAGTGTTTGGATGTGAGTGTATACAAGAGAAGCTATGGCCAAATTTGGGAAATGTGTAAGAAGTTCTAAGTGTTTAAAGTGAGTTTTGGTGAACTAGGAAGTGTTATAGGTGAATAAATGTTTACTTGAGAAGAAAACATGTGTTAAGGTGATTTGGAGTGATGCAAGGATTTAGGTGTTATCTTGGAAGTTCTAGGAATTCAATATGTGTTTTGAGAGTGTATTGAAAAGTCTTGAAGAAGTTGTTTAAGGTTTGGGTGATGTTGATGAATAAGGAGAATGATGTTTAGGTAAGGTTTTGAGAAAAGAATTCAAGGAGTTGTAACAAGGAGATTTAGTTAGTAAGAAAAGAAGTCGAGAGGTGATGATAAGGTGTAGAGGAAACACCTTGGTATTGTGGTCATTATAGGTGAAATGCCACCTAGAAATCATAAGGAGAAAACATTGTAAGTGTTAGGAATTTTGTGGAGATATAAGTAAAGGTTTAAGGAATTAGGAAAAATAGTTTTGTGAGTGTTTAAGAATATCTTAAGGGTGTGTTTGAAGTGCCAAATGATGTTAGAACACATTAAGAGGCCTTAGGAGAAGTTTGGTGAAGAATTGGCAAAGTTTGGGTAAGATTAGGAGGCGACCGACCCAGGGGCCGACCCAGTTTGTGGGTCGGTCGAGCCTCTGTTAGATGTTGGAATGTGTTCGGTAATGGTCCGACCCAAAAGGGTGGGTCGGACATGGGTCGGTCGGTCAAGTTTCAAAGGTGGAAAAATGTTCGCACATGGACCGACCCAGAATGGTGGGTCGGACGTGGGTCGGACGGGCATGACTATAAGGAAGTAAAAGGGTTCTGTAATGGACCGACCCAGCTGTGGGTCGGTCGGTGGGTCGGTCGGACCAAAAACATGGTTTAAGGTTATGAAATGATATGTGATGATGGGGATTGGTAGGTAATGATGTTATAAGGTTGTTATGGACATGTTAGGTGAGTTTAAATGGCAATTAAGTGGGTGAAAAGTTGTATCAAAATGTAAAAGTAAAAACAAGTTAAAAATGTTAAGTTATGTAACTAAGTTAACGGGGAAAAATTAAGCATTGACATTAAATGATCAAGCAAACCCCGATGTTAATGAAAACACGTGTGATGTTAACAGTTGTTCGAGAATTGCTCGAGGAACATAAATGGACAGGATAAGTGGACTCCGGTGACAGGTATGGTTTTCTTGCAACCTGTGTCCTAACGGATTACACCGGCTTGTATGCCAATGTGTTTTCTGTATGTTTGCCACGTTATGATATAAATCATGAAATGAGTTTACAGTCATTATTGTTATTGTATGTTTACGTGCCGATACCGGTAACCTCTAATGCGCTTGAAGGGCTAGTTAACCACTATTAGGTAAACGTAAGAGAACGGTATCCGGTAACAACGTTTCCGACGTAAGGAACGTTCTAACCACGGCTATGCGTGAGTTGGTTATGTGATGTTTGTGCGTGATGTTTGTATGTGAATGTATGACTCTCCTTTCCCTTGTGTATGTCTGACAAGACTTAACTCAATGTTTGTGATTGTTTAATAAAGTTCAAAGATGAACTTCTAATAAGTGCTAACGGGGGGAATGAGGAGTCCGGTCTGTTCCGGCCACGCGTGTGAGTATGGGGGTCGTTGTCATAGCAGGTTCGATCCTCTCTGTATGTATTGGTTGTTTTCCAATTTGGTTCCCAACCTTCCCTTTAGCTTAACCAAGGCTATTACTGACTCACGTCGGGCCACAGGGCATACTATTGTTATGTTTGTTTCGGTGTGCTTGGATCACTATATCCGGGGCACCTTGTGTTAAGTTAACCGTTCATTTAACGAAACGGTAACGAGTTTTGTAACGAGCTTATCATGAGACTGGCAACAATCTCTAGGCTCACCAGTGTGTTGGTGATGTTTGGGTCGGTTCCTGAGAGGACCATTCCCGTTGTGTTATGTGTTTTGTTGTGATGCAATATTTATTGCGGTTTTGTTGTGCACATGGAAACGTGCAAAGTGTTGTTAAGGGTTGTTATGTAGTGTATGTTATATGTTGTAAAATGTGAAGTGTGTGGATCATGGATATGATTCCCAGTTTGTGATAAGAGACGTTTAAGGATAACCCGGATTAAGGGTATGTGTCGTCTATTAAGGAAGTAGCTCCATCAGAGGAGGAACACTCTAGGGATGATGTATACCAAGAGTGACTTATTAAGTAAGGATATATTATCCGTTGTTGAGCCCATTGGGGCGAAATGTTATGTGATGTGTGTTTATTGTTACGTGTATGATTAAAATATAATCAACCGCATGCTAAGACGACAAGTAGTTGTGCGTGGCCCGATAGCATGTGGGCTGCGGGATTACCATACCAGCAAAGGTGCTGAGCCCCTTGGGGCCACCCCTTTCTCTTCTTTTCCTATTTCAGGTACGAAGTGCTGGAAGCCGTTCGAGAGTAGGACGGGTAGTCGTTGTACATGGGTATTCATTTAAGTGTATATATATACAGTAGGAGTAGTAAGACCGATATTGTTGTCGGCATCAGTTTATAAATACTCGGTATAGTTGATAAGGTGTGTGTTGATGTTGTTGTTAATGGAAAGGGATACTAATGTATAGTTGCTCGGGAATTTAGCCCATCAGACCGGTACATTGTGTATGAATTGGCCTTGTTAGCCACGTGGGTGGCTAACGGCGTGTAACACCAACAAGTTAAGTAATGTGATAAGGTTGTTCTTCGCTGCAGTTTGTTGTAAGTATGTTAATGTTGGATGGGGTGTTACAAAACGCTTGTCACTCAAGCTGTAGAAATTGCACAACAATGTGAAGATGAACCAATCCCTGCACTTGAAGCAGACCTATGTATCGTCAACTTCTATGAGAAAGAAGGACGACTTGGCTTACACCAAGATAAGGACGAGACGACGGAATCTCTTGAACTAGGAGTGCCCGTAGTGTCTTGGTCAATTGGTGATGATGCCGTATTCTTGTATAGCGAGCAGAAGCGTGTGGACCTCGCTGAGAAATTGGTACTGAGATCAGGAGATGTCCTTATCATGGGTGGAAAATCAAGGCTGCTGTATCACGGGATCCAGAAGATCAAGTTGAACACGGCGCCACCGGCAATAATCAATGCCACATACATGAAACCAGGACGCCTGAACCTTACCTTTAGAAAGTATTAATCTTGTAGTAGCATGTAATCCAGTAGTAACGTGTATTAGAGACACAGCATGTATGATGGTTGGTTATTCAATAAAAGCAGTGTTGGTTATTAAATTCCACTTGCGTTCCACCATCGTTACTTATCATCTTATGAATCAATAGGTTGTGGACTCGGTACCGAAGGTAACCTGAGTATCCTCACCGAAGAGCAAGCCGGCAAAAGTGGCACCATTCTAACGGGAACATTCCTAGTAAACGGCATCGAAGCCTCAGTACTATTCGGCTCCGGCGCCTCTCACACCTTTGTATCACCATCATTCGCTACCAGGTTGGGGCTAGACGCAGATGAGCTGCCAAATTTCTTGGTTACTCTCTCATCGAAGGAGCGAGTAAAGTGTACTAAGTATTACCACACCGCCACAATTCAAATCAAAGGCGAAGCGTTTCCCATCTCCTTCATTGAATTCAACGGGTTAGGATTCGACTTGATAATTGGAATGAACTGGTTGGAGCGGCACAAGGGACGTATCCTATGCGCCGAGCACCGATTGCTGCTCAAGAGTCCATCTGGGGTCACTGTTTCATACCGCCAGAGACCGAGAGAGCCTTCAACTACAGTCATCTCCGCTATGGCAATGTACCGGGAGCTCAAGAAAGGACATGAAGTATATCTATGCCATGTGCAAGATCTGGAGAGAGATCCAGAATTCAGTAATGATGTAGCAGTAGTCTCAGAATTCCCTGATGTATTCCCGAAAGAGCTACCTGGTATGCCACCACAGAGAGCAGTAGAGTTCGAAATCGACCTCGTACCTGGTACTGGTCCCATTGCTAGGGCACCATACCGTATGGCACCAGCAGAAATGACAGAATTGAAGGAGCAACTACGTGATTTACTCGACAAAGGGTTTATACGCCCGAGCGTATCACCCTGGGGAGCACCAGTCCTCTTCGTTAAGAAGAAGGACGGTAGTCTCCGCCTCTGCATCGACTACCGCAAATTGAATGCGGTCACGGTAAAGAACAAGTATCCATTACCACGCATCGACGACCTGTTCGATCAGTTGAAGGGAGCTTCGGTCTTTTCTAAGATCGATCTCCGATCCGGATATCACTAAATTGCTATCAAAGAGCAAGACATTGATAAAACAGCATTCCGAACAAGATATGGCCACTACGAATTCACGGTGATGCCATTCGGTTTGTCTAATGCACCAGCCAAATTCATGGACCTAATGAATCGGTTATTCAGTGATCAGCTGGACACTTCGGTAGTAGTATTCATCGACGACATCCTGGTGTATTCGAAGTCAGCAGAAGAACATGAAAACCATTTGAGAAGAGTACTTGAGACACTGCGCGAGAACCAGCTGTATGTGAAGTTCTCCAAATGCGAGTTTTGGCTAGATCAGGTATCATTCCTCGGTCATGTCATCTCGAGCGTGGGCATTTCAGTAGATCCATCCAAAATCGAAGCAGTGCGATCATGGCCTAGACCTAAGACTGTTACCGACATCCGGAGCTTTCTTGGTTTAGCCGGTTATTACCGGAGGTTTGTAAAGGACTTCTCAAAAGTCGCTAAGCCCATGACGTCATTGATGAAGAAAGATGCACCATTTGTATGGACAAACGAGTGCGAGATATCCTTTCATAGCCTAAAAGACTCATTGACCTCAGCACCAATTCTCACACTTCGAGAGGGCACAGAGGGATTTGAGGTGTATTGTGATGCATCGGGCAAGGGCATGGGATGCGTACTCATGCAGCATGGCAAGGTAGTAGCTTACGCCTCCCGCCAGCTGAAAAAGCATGAGGAGAATTACCCGACACATGATCTAGAGTTAGGAGCCATTGTCTTCGCCTTGAAGATATAGCGACACTATCTCTATGGGTTAAGCATCACCATCTACTCCGACCATAAAATTTTGCAATATGTATTCACCCAGAAAGAATTGAACTTAAGACAGAGGAGGTGGATGGAGTTCCTCTCAGATTACGACATCAACCTCCAGTATAAAGAAGGGAAGGCAAATGTTGTAGCCGACGCCCTGAGTCATCGAGCACACTCGCTCCATTCGCTACTCGCTTCTTCTAGCTTGGTTGACGAGGTGCGAGACGCTTATTTGAGCGACCCTTACTTCATAGAGATCAGACAGAAAATCATCGATGGTACCTTCGAGAGCCGAAAGTACGACTTCAAATTGCATGAAGATGGTCTGATCCGATTGAATGGCAGATTATGCATCCCCCGAAGCAATGCTGAGCTAAGGGATCGCATTCTACGAGAGTCACATTGTTCGACATTGCATGTCCATCCGGGAGCCTCTAAAATGTACAAAGACATGAAGAGGTACTTATGGTGGTCAGGAATGAAATCAGACGTGACTGAGTATGTTCTGAGGTGTCTCACATGCCCGAAGGTGAAGTTCGAGCACCGAAGACCGGGAGGAATGGTGCAATCCATGCCCATTCCGGAGTGGAAATTCCACGATATCTCTATGGATTTTGTTGTTGGACTCCCACCTGCTAGGGGAGGACTCAACATGATCTGGGTAGTAGTCGATCGTCTCACCAAGGTTGCCTGATTCATACCGATGAAGGACACCTGGAATGTGGCGAAGCTCGCGGAGCTATTCGACAAGGAGATCATCCGACACCACGGATTCCCGAAAACCATAGTATCTGACCGTGACACCAGATTTCTTTCGAGATACTGGAGAGCAACACGGGAAGCGCTGGGTACTGTGTTGAAGCTTAGCACCGCCTTCCATCCATAGACCGACGGTCAGACAGAAAGGACCATCCAAACACTAGAGGATATGCTTAGGGCATGTGCCTTAGACTTCCAGGGGAGTTGGATTGATAAGCTTCATCTTATCGAGTTTTTATATAACAATAGCTATCATGCTTTGATTAAGATGTCGCCATTCCAAGCTTTGTATGGTAGACCTTGCCGTACCCCGTTGTGTTGGGATGAGTCAAGTGAAGCGGTCATCATAGGACCGGAGTATCTGGAACAAGTACAAGCTGAGGTACAACAAATCCGAGCAAATATGAAAGCAGCCCAAGATAGACAAAAATCCTATGCGGATGTGCGACGACGCGACCTTGAGTTCGCCGCGGGCGACCAAGTGTTCTTGCGTGTCTCACCTATGAAGGGCGTCTTTCGATTTAGCCAGAAGGGCAAGCTGAGCCCGAAATTTGTAGGCCCGTATACCATCACCGAGAGGATTGGAGCCGTAGCGTATAGGCTAGCATTGCCTGTAGAATTGGGGTGTGTTCATGATGTCTTTCATGTATCACAACTCAAGAAATACATAGCCGACCCCTCTCATGTATTAGAACCCGAACACTTATCCCTAGAGCCGACGATGAGATATGTTGAGACTCCATTGCAAATCCTTGATACAAAGACAAGAGACACTCGCCATAAATCTGTACGAATGGTGAAGGTCTTGTGGTCTAACCACGATGTCGAGGAAGCGACTTGGGAATTAGAGGACGCCATGAAGGCGAAGTACCCGAATCTATTTGTAGACTAGATGTCTAGTATCCGTATAGTACGGAGGGTACGGGGCGTACCCCTTTTAAGGGGGGTAGAGCCTTTTGCTTTTGCATTGCTTCGGGTAGCATTGCATGGTATGTATGTATTGTAATTGTATTTTATTGGCACAAGGTAGTGATAGTGGTATTCAGTATGTAGTACGATGAGTATGGTATGTGTATGGTATGTGTATGGTGTGTGTGTGTAATGAGTAATGCATTTGTGTTGTACGGTATATGACATGAATGACATTGTGAAGTGTATTGTGAATGTATTGTGGAACGTGCGAATTGGATGGTGTATTATGTATGGTATTTGAATTGAGTATAGTGTATGAATTGAGTATTGTGTATGGTATTTGAATTGAGTTAGTGCATAGTATCTGAATTGAGTATGCTGGTAATGTAAGAATTGTGAACACCTTGTAAGGTGGTAGTAGTATGCATTATGGCAATTGGGTTGCCAAATGAGTAGAAATAGTATACCGTAAACCTTGAGCAACTTTGAGGGCAAAGTTCCTTAAGGGGGGTAGAATGAAATACCCCGTAATTAAAAACAATGATTAATTAGGCTAATTATGATTTTTAAGGCTTAATTAAACTTAAATAAATATGAGGGAACAAATCCCGAAGAAAACGGACCTTTAAAATGGGATAAAAGCATAAACGAACCTTAAAGCGCGTTTTTCGAGGAAACCGGGAAAACGCGGCTTTAAGCGAGTCAAATAGACTCGTTACAATTTTGGTCAACTAAATAGTCACTAATAAATATTAGTGAAGCTTTAGAACCAATAAAATTAATTAAACGAGAAAATTTCGGAAAACGAGTTTGGTTAGTAAAACTGTTAAAACCGAGAAGTTGCGAGGTGAGAATGCAAATAAACAAACTTAGTGTGTCCACTTTACAAAAAAATTAAAAATCTGTGTGTGTGTGCATATGGGGCCGGTCAGCCTTCCCCCTCTCACTCACTCCCTTTATTATTTGTAACTTACAAAAGGACAAAACAATAAAGAAAGAAAAAAAAAAGACTCTCTCTCCTACCACACTCCCTCTCTCACGTTTTTTCCCCTCCTTCTCTATTCTCTTCTTCCTCATGCGACATCCATGGAGAATTGAAGAAGCCCTCACAAAACCCACCTTCTCTCCTCTTGTTAACCCATTAATCCTTCTCCAAAAATTACAAAATTAGTACCATTGGAATCCCCTTGCAAAGGAGAACACTTTCCTCCCTTCAAAAATCCAAAAACTCCATTTTCGTTTATGGGTGGAGGCCATTTGAAGATTCAAGTCCACCATTAGAAACACCTTCACCTCCTTGTTACTTTGAGGTAAAAAGAAATTCGAAAATCCATCATTTCTAGCCCTTGTTTGCATTATAAGAATTTTCAGATTTGAACTCTTTGTTCCTCCTTGCTCCAGCCGATTTTGGCTTCTTCTTGGGCTAGGAATCTTGTTCTCTTGCTAGTCAAGAACCTCATTCATTGGTTGCAAGGTAATACTCTTTTCTAAACCCTAAAACCTAAATTCTAGGGTTAGTTAAAATGAATGCTAAATGGTTAGTGTGTATTGGTATGGTGGCTGTAGCATTGTGCATGGTTTGAGGAAGAAAAAGGAAGAAGGAAAGAAGGAAGAAAGAAAAGCAAGAAAGAAAAGAAAAACTAGAAACACAAGGTAATCACCCTTACCTTGAACTTGTTTTATGTGTAGTAATGTAACAGATTTTAAGTAGTTAAGAATGAGTAATGTATTGAGTAATAAGTAGTAAGTATGTTGTAGTATATTGAGGAACAACAATGTAACAGTTTTGAAGCTTTTAATAATGTTTAAAAGCTTGGGAAAACATTGGGTAGTGAATGGGTATGTGCAGGAATTATTGTGTTGTAGAGGAGTTGAAATGTGTGTATAATGTATAGGATAAACAGGTTGTGTGAATGAGCAAATTGTGAGCTGAAATGGTGTGTGAGTAAGGTAAGAATTATAGGGGAGACTATGTCTAAATGTGTCTAGAAATGAGGACTTAGTGTGTGTAAGGAGAGGTAATGATCTAGACAATAGCTAGTGTATTTGGAGAGTTTAAAGAGAGTGTTCAACCACTTTGAAAACAGATTTGAAAAGGGTTTAGGTAATGTGAAGAAATAGGATGTAAAGTAATGTGTTTTGAATGCTAGGAGTGGCTTAGTTGAGGGAGTATTGGAGGTTAAGAGTTGAGGGAAAAATCTGTAGCATAATGAAGAAAACCAAAATCTGTAGCATTTGGTGTGAGGAAAACTAGTGTAAGTGTTGGAATGGAATGAGAAAAATTGTACAAGTGTATCTAGGATTGAGTTATAAGTTGGTGGATGAATTAAGGTGATTTAGAGCATCTAAATGAGTGGTAAACATCTAGGGAAGTATTGGTAAAGATTGGGGAAGCAATGGGAAAGTAAAACACTAAGAAACAGATTTTAAAACTGAAGTACTGGGCCGGACCGACCTTGGGACCGAACCCGCAAGGTCGGTCGCGCCTTAAAATACACAGACGGGAAGTCTTCTGACTTCGACCGACCTTGGGGACCGAACTTGCAAGGTCGGTTGAGTCGTAAAATGCGAAGGCCAGAAGTCTACTGGAATGGACCGACCTTGGGACCGAACTTGGGCAAGGTCGGTCGAGTCCAGAAACTCGAACCCAGAACACACTGGAACGGACCGACCTTGGGACCGGACTTGCAAGGTCGGTCGGGCCTGAAACTTTCGCGTAAGTAACCCACTGGAATGGACCGACCTTGGGACGGACTTGCAAGGTCGGTCGAGCCTGGAATTTTGCCTGATCGAAACTTACTGACTTCGACCGACCTTGGGTCCGACTCTGGGTAAGGTCGGTCGAGTAAAAAAAAAAGTTTATTATATGACTATGGTTGTCATATGTACGTATATGTATATGCCTATACACATATATGCATACGTATGTAGTAGTACACTATAAAAGAAGTAGTAATGGTGAGAAAATAAGTAAATGAGTAGGAAGCAAGTTTAAGAAGTAATAAGGAAGGGAATGGTTTAATAACCAAGTATGAATGTAAAGGAGTAGTATGTATACCCTAAGAGTATTAATGAAGGAATAAGTTGGATCAATACTAGGTCATTGATCATACAACTTCATGTATGTATAGGAATCAAATAGTTGAGCTCCAACGGAACCGGTAGTACGAATACGACGGTGAACGGTATGATTTCTTCATGCCCTGTATCCTAACTTGGTTACCCCGATTTGTGTGCTTATGTGATCACCAATAAGATAAATGCATGAATCGGACTTATATTGCACTTAACTGTGTTTGAACTATTTTGTTCTTGTTGTATCTTCGTGAACAATTAGTTTGTATAATTCATGAAATGTATGAATGGAAATGAAGGGTATGTGTAAGTAATGTGTACTTGTGTATTGTATGAATGTATGGAAATGGAAGTACTGACTTCTACTAATTCCTAACAATGTAACTCCTTACATGAGTAATGAGAAATGGAATGAGTAGAAGTCCGATATAGTTTTGGCCACGCGTGAGGATAAGGAAACACAAGAGGTTGGATCCGAATCCTGGCTGTAATCTTTTCCATGGACCAAATCCCTTGAATGGGTAGCATCCTGGATTAGTGGGCCACCCTAAAGCCCGGTGGTGGGATGTAGTAATCCCTGCCCGGAGGTCATACCGACTTAACTGGAGAGTAAAGTAAGTAAGAAGTAAGTATTGTATGTGTATCGGTCTCGACTATTGTAAGTCATCGACCTTGAGTAAAATCGTATCGAACACCCGATTAACCCGGGTGTGTAATGAAGCTAACTTGACTATTGTATGAAATGGAGAATTGTATCTCCATAATGCGGTGAGTAAACGGTAAGTATGAATGGGTGACTCGTAATGTCTTCCTTGTATGTATGGAATGTATGTATGCTTGTGAATTGAATGTGCAGAATTGAATTGTATAAGCATGTATGTATGTATGTATGAATGAAACGAACCGCATGTATTCGACCAAATAGTTGGCGTACCCTCGCTAGTACGCGGGGTATGCGGTTATCATATTCAGGGTAAGCTGACCCCCTAGGGGGAATGTTTTTATTCTACAGGTACCCGCGAGGCGTGATGTTAAAGTAAGGATAAGACTGAATTCTTTTTTGGTATAGTTAGTAGAATTGGATGGTGTACCGAGTTGTACACGACTAAGGCCTTTTTGAGTAGCCGGTGTACCATGTGGTACACCTTTTTGGATAATGAATTCATGATTGGATAGAAGGGTGTGGATGTACAAACTCTTAATTTCTGGGAATAGTCTCGGAATGTAATTCGTATATTTGGATACTCGGTAATCAAAGTGTAAGTAATCATTAGGTATTGTAAGGTAACTTTATATGTATTTGGGATATTCTAATCATTAGACCGTTACTGTAAGTGGTAGTAGCCTTGTTAGCCTTGGATGGCTAACGGCGTTGTATCACCCACCAGGAGTGAGTAAGTATGTAAGTTTCCGCTGTGAGTAAGGTAATTACGAGTATGATTAGAGGGTAATGGAAGGATTAACGGGGGTGTTACAATGTAAGAGATTAAACTGTAAAGCGCAATAAGCACTAAACAGTAGTTTCAGATTAAGAATCATCCTCAGACCAAAGGTCAAATGGAAAGAACGATTTAGACACCTGAGAAAACACTAAGAATAAGAACATTAGACCCCCAGGGAGATTGGATAGACGAGCTACAACTCATCAAGGCCGTGTACATATTAAGATAACACGTGTCCATTGAAAGACCTTTAGTACACAGATATAAGCATGCAGAAGAAGAATATACAATATTATAAAAAGATAAGAAAGGCAAACTGAGCCTAAGATTATCAGAGTCGCACAGCGGAAGCTAGTAGATCAGTACCTTTGAGGTTAGACCAAACTAAGTTAAGAATATGGTATGAGTACCGTTAAGAATCCTCGATACAGAGACTAAGGCAATTCTGATCGAATTATAAGTGAGATAGATGACATGGCAGCTAGAATGCTTGGTGAGAATTAGACATATTGAACTTATGTTCAAGGATGATATAATGTTGATTACGTGAGCGTAATCCATTTTAAGGGGGGTAGAGCGAAAACCGCTTAGCGTATGTTTAGGTACTGAGTACATAAACTACGGTGTGCATAGCACAAAAGATTTGAGAATTTGTTTTACATAAACATCTTGAGATAAATTATGGTTATTGCGCACAGGAAATGTGAATACCATACATATTAAGTACCTATCTGTTAACTCCAGTGTGAGTACAAGTTAAGAGGATTAAGGAAGAGGATTAAGGAGATTTAAGGAATATGGAATATATGAGATATTATTTGATATGAGTATGAGTTAGAAAATAGTAATGCTATGAGGTGCAAGATGGTGAGAGTTGGTATGAGACTGTTATAGAACTTAGTAGGAATTTAAGTCTTAAGGCAAGTATTAAGAGATGAATTGGGAATGTTTGATGGACTGAGTCCACGCCTTGGAGATGTATTGATTACGATTAGAAAGACTAAAAATATAGAAAATTGGAAATGAGTGAGTTATTTGATGTTTGAAAATGACGTGGGAGGTGGAACTTGATTTTCTAGGGATCAAGGGAAACCGAACACAAATTGGGGTGGAGAGATAGTTCAACACTGATGCTGATCACATCAGGGTTGGATGATTCCTGGAACTCCCTACCAGTGGTCACAATTAAATCACGCTAAGGATAGGGGCGTTAGTATAAAATGAAATTGGAGTTGATTGTATTGTTAATTAGAGGAATTATTCCTCACATGACCTCGTAAAAAGGATTACCATTTTACTGAGTCTCGCCCATGAAGTCGAGGACGCACGAGCCTTTGTCTTCGGACCGGTGACATGGGGAGAGCAGAGTTGTTTTGTATTCTGGCCCATGGTGATGAGGACGAACGAGCCATTGTCTACGGACCGATGACATGGGAGAATACGTTGGAAATTATGTGAATGTTTTAATCATCAAATGGAACAAAGAGAATTTTGAGTGCTATACATGCTTAAGCATGTTGTGTGATATTTAAGTATAAGCATATGGTGGATCTAACAATTCAATGAGTTTAAGTATACACAAGTATGATCTATATGATCTATGGAATGAGGTAAGACATGTATTCTAATAAGATAAGATGCATGGGAACTTTGGGGACAAAGTTCTTTTAAGGGGGGTAGATTGAAATACCCCAAACCTAGGTATGGTAAGTAAACATCAAATTATGATGTAGTAAGGCTAAAATATGCCTTATAAAGATTGGTAGACAATTTAAACCAAGGAAAACACAAGAAAATGCCTTAAGGGCAATTAAGGCAAAAATGTGCTCTAAGCTTGGAGTGACTTTGATTAGCACCCAAATACCATTATAAGACTTTAGTAACATGATAATGGACATTTTAAATCAATTACCAAAGAAAACCAAGCTCAAAACAAGCTTAAACACAAAATGTGCTTTAAAACTCCTTAAAGCACCTTTTTGAGAAATTGTCTTAGAAATGGGTTTTGTGTGGCTAAATGCCTATGATTACATCTTAATCAAAATGTGTGCTAATTATATCACATTAGGAACCCTAAATCAATGGGAAATCAAAAATTTCACAAATATGTGCACTAGTTTGTGAATAGTGCCAAATAGTGCCTAGTTTAAGTTTTAGTCAACATAAGTCAATTAGTTGGTCAACAAAGACCATGTTTAGCCTTATTTAATGAGGGGGACGGTTTTCTAAGGGATGAGTCATTATAGACTTCATCAAATTAGAAAAGAAAAAGGAAGAAAAGTGAAAGAAAGACTATTTACCTTTTATAACAAATATCTTCATTTAAGCCCACCTTTTTTCTCTCTCTTCATTTCTCCTTCCTCCATCGGTTTTCCTTCCCCTTCCCTGCTCCAAAACCGAGAGAGCTCCATCCATGGTGCCTCCACCTTCAATTGCTCACCAAATGTTCATCTTTGCTCCAAATTGAAAAAGTATAGATTTCTCTTAGTTAGATCAAGGCCTTCGTTCCTATCTTTTCAAATCCTCCAAAGCCCAAGTTTGGTGCCATGATAAAACTCCATTGATGGAGGAAAATCAAGTTTGAAGATGTAACACCCCATCCAAAGCCTATCGTGGTTATCGCAAACTGAACACTTAATCGAATACGTCGCAGCGGAAATAAATAACACCTGGACCTTGCCACGGTCTGATCGTTAGAATATACCTGCCTTAACGTTTACAATACTTATCCAAAATACTTATCCAACTCAAAACATCACCATTCACAATACCACAACCAACCGAGTACAAGTATCTTAAACATAATCTCAAACTTACATCAGTTTAATATAAACAGTCGGGTGCACAGGCGCAACCCGAACTCAAAATAAACATCCCACCCTAAGTCTAACCGCTCCTACTCTCGTAGTGCGTCCTCATGGGTCTCTTACCTGCAAGTGTAAAAATAGCCCCCGAGGGGGTCAGCACGAATGCTGGTACACCCTCTCATGGCCCCCAAGCTAACGGGGGCTACGAGACTAATTGTCGATAGCATGGAAATTGATTACATACACAAGCATAATATGAAGGGCAATAACAATAACCACAGAGAACATATATAGTTCACAAGCAATGAACGACTCAAGCGTTCCCTAACAATGGGTTAGTAACCCCTCCTTAGTCCTCATTTCCTTAATCTCAGTTCCTTACCTTACCTTAATCTTAATCTTAATCTTAATCTCAGTATACAAACCTTTCCTGGAAGGGATTGGTTTGTAGCTTAATTCGAACCTGGGATTTAGGTGATCCCACCGCACCATCTTAATGCCACCTACTCTGGACGGGAGTCCAGCGTAGCTGAGCCGGCAACCGGCCCTAGGCTACAAGTCCGAAGACAAGTCCTTAAGCGGAGGGCGGATCTGATTCAGATACCGTCCCCCTTTTCCCTTAGCATGCATGACCGGAGATCGGTCCCGGGTTTCCTCACTCAAGTTCCAGTTAGTAGTCATCTTAATCACCATATGCTAGCTAAGCCTTAACGGCATTAACCAACAACCATCAAACTTAACTCTTATTCTTAACTCAGTAAGTACTAAACTGGTTAGTAACAATCTCAAGTCTCGCGGGTTAGTGTAAGGATAACACAAACACAACGAGAAAAATATAACCGGTTGCATGCTTTATCTTGTTTTAGTCATACAAATGAACAGATAGCACACAAGCCGAGGGACACCTCGTTAGCAAGCAGGTCACAAGAAGGATTGTACCGTTCACCGTCGATCGTTGTTGTTTAACCTTCTTCGGGGTCCCAATTCACAAACCTAAAACATTCATTCATTTTTAGGTCATGAGTTATTTGCACCTTACTTAACTTAGTCCCCCAAGATTCCCATTTAATAACCTCTCAAGTCCTTGTCACTTAGCTTACAACTTAACTTTAATCATTAAAACTATACTTAATCTTAACTTAATTTCTTAAGTTCTTAGGGTCCCAATCATTACCACCCTACCAAAGGTATACCTTATTACCTATTACCATTCTTAGAATTCAAAATTCTTTTTTTTTTATTTTTAGGCCCGACTGAACTTCCGACCGACCTTACCTAAGGTCGGTCCATTCCAGAACACTTCACCGTTTGAAAATTCTACCCCGACCGACCTTGCAAGTCCGGTCCCCAAGGTCGGTCCATTCCCGAGAGTTTCCCCGAGGGAAATTTGAGCTCGACCGAACTTGCCAAGTCCGGTCCTATGTTCGGTCGATTCCAGAGACTTAATTCCTTCACAAAATACAGGTCCGACCGAACTTGTAAGTCCGGTCCCCAAGTTCGGTCGATTCCAGAAACATTTTCCGGTAGTGTAAACTGAGCCGACCGACCTTGCAAGTCGGTCCTAAGGTCGGTCGGCTCCAGAACCTTGTTTCCAAATTCCCATTCAACTCCAAACTTCTCCTCATATATCCTAATATGTTATAACCTCATTTAGGCACCTCAAATACCCTTAAGCCCTCCTCAAAACACATTAAATCATTCACCAAGATTAACCTTAGTCATTATGCATTTCCCTTGTAATAATGCTAACATGTAATGTTTTCCTCTAGGTTTCTAGGTGGTGGTTCATACCTAATGTAACCACTATGCCAAATGTTTTCCTCACCACTAAACATCATCTCCCAAGCATCTTTCATATCTAAAATTCTATGCATTTTCTTAATGTTCCTTCACAACTTAAACTTCCATACATCAAACACATTGTTTCCTTCCTAGTTGTTTATCAACACTTGCCTAAGTCCTAAATACTCAAATACATTCTCTTGTTTTCTAAATCCTTCATAGTAATGCCTAAGTCATTATAACTAAACACCTTAAACTCACCCCTTTTTCATCAAGACAACCTCTAAAACTTCCTAGTACTTCCTTAGTCATTAAATCCCTTAGAATATCTTAAACACTTAAGTTCTCCTTTAAATTTTGCCATGGGTTCTCTAGTACATAGTACATCCTAACACATGGTTTTTCTCCATCAAACAACCAACATCACCCAAATTCTCATCACAACACCTTAACACACAATTTACACTAAAACTTCACCATCATCACATATAGTGCTTAAACTTAAAATGCTTGGCACTTAGGCCCTTAAATGACAATAATCTTAACCACTGAATTTCCACATATATTGCCTTCAACCTGCGAATACACACAACAAGGCTCCCATTGAAATAAAATGCTTCTTGTACTTCACCTTGATATTCTTAAACTATCTTTTTCTCATTTGCTCCTTAGTCACAAGTTCACAAGTATAGTCATTGTTTCTCTAGGTTTTATAACACCTTCCCAATATAAACTCTACACTAAACTCATCATATACCTAAATCCCATTCCTTAAACAACAAAACACCTTAAGGTAAGTAATTTACCTTGTTCTTTTACAAGCTTAAAAGCTTTCTTCCTTAGGTTTTTCTTTGTTCAATCTCGGTCACCAATGTGTATCTCCTTGCCAATGTTCTAAACAATGTCCAAAACTCTAATGAGCACTAAAAACACATTACCTTAAGGAATAACCTAGGTTAAAATGTTTTAAGGTTTTGAATTGATTGTTTTACCTTAGTTCCTCAAGACAAGCTTGGATATGAAGCAAGAAGGACCTCCTCTCTCCTTTGAAGAGTAGAAACAAGCTAGAACAAGGCATAAACATGGAGTCCATGAGATAATTTTCGGACATGTGAAGAAAATGGTGGAAACCTAGATTTTCTTACACTTTCTTTACCTTAAGAGAATGGAGATGCCAATGGAGTCTCCAAACTTGAATTTCCTCCTCTAATGGTGGTTTGACTTGGCACCAAAATGAAGCTCTTGAAGTTTTGAAAAGATAGAAAGAAGGAGCTTGAGCTAACTAAGAAGAATATGTATTTTGTTTTGGATTTGGAGCTAAAATGAGCAAGATGTGGGCAAAGCTAGATGGAGCTAGCATGGAGTTGTTCTTCACGTTAATGGAGAAGGGAGAGAGCTTGAAGAAACCGTGGGAAACAAGAAGAAATGAGGAGATGAGGAGAGAGGTAAGTAAAATGTGATATTTATGTTAAAAGGTAAATAGTACTTTTGCTTTATAAGTCTTATTTGCTTTCTTAATTGCTTAATAACTCATGAAGGTGGTGACTCACCTCCTAAGAAACCGGCCCCCTTTATATAATGAGGGTACTTAAGTCTTTGTTGACCAAATGTCTCACTTATATAGACTTATGTTATAAACTAGCTTAATTAATTCACTATTCACCAAAACAAGGCACATTGTTGTGAAATTTTTGATTTCCCATTGATATAGACTTCCAAATGTGATACTATATAGTACACATGTTAATTAAAGAGTAATGATGGACATTTAGCCATTCAAAACTCATTTACAAGACAATTTTTCAAAAACGTGCTTTAAGACTCCTTAAAGCACATTTTGTGTTTTAACTTGTTTTCAAGCTTGGTTTTCTTTGGTAATTGATTTAAAATGACCATTAGGATATTACTAAGGTCTTAGAACAATATTTGGGTACTCTCCCAAGTCTCTCCAAGCTTAGAGCACGTTTTTGCTTAAACTGCTCTTTTGGTGTTTCCTTATATTTCTTTGATTAGAAATGTTTCTTAATGTTTCTAAGGCATTATTTAGCCTCCTTATATCTTAGTTTATCATTTAAACACCATATCTAAGTTTGGGGTATTTCAATCTACCCCCCTTAAAAGAACTTTGTCCTCAAAGTTCACACATGTGCTTAACCATTCACGGTACACAGTTCTCTTAATCTTAATACCACATCTTATATTCACATTCATACATCTCAAGACTCAAAGGTCAATCTCAAATACAATACATAAGTATTATACATAACTCAAACTTACACCGAAGTGTAGCAACTTACACAAATTCACATCTTAAACAACCAAAAAAACGACAAACATGATCGTTTCCTAACTCAAAAGCGAGGAAGCTCTACCCCCCTTAAAAAGGGGTACGCCCCGTACCCTATACAGACGATCTAGTCAGTAAATAAAGAAGGGTACTTCGCCCTCATCTTATCCTCTAATTCCCACGTGGCCTCTTCGACATCCTGGTTAGACCAGAGAACCTTCACCAGTCGCACTGACTTGTGGCGAGTGTCCCTAGTCTTGCTGTCCAAGATTCTCTGAGGAGTCTCCACGGATCTCATATTGGTTCTAAAGTCAACCTCTCAGGTTCTAACACATGGGAGGGGTGGTGCATGTATTTCTTTAGCTGTGAAACATGAAAAACATCATGCACTTTACCCAGCTCAGGTAAATTCAACCTGTAAGCAACCGGGCCCACCCGCTCCGTAATCTCATAAGGACCAACAAATTTCGGGCTTAATTTGCCCTTCTGCCCAAACCTGAATACACCCTTCATCGGTGAAACTCGCAGAAATACCTGGTCGCCCACTGCGAACTCCAGGTCCCGTCGTCGAACATCAGCATACGACTTCTGCCTATCTTGAGCAGCTTTCATGTTCTCCCTGATTTGCTGAACTTCAGCCTTAACTTGTTCTAAGTACTCTGGTCCTATAATGACCGTCTCACTCGACTCATCCCAGCAGAGCGGTGTACGACATGGTCTACCGTACAACGCTTGAAAAGGTGCCATCTTGATCGAAGCGTGATAGCTGTTGTTGTATGAAAACTCGATCAGATGCAATCTGTCAATCCAACTGCCCTGGAAGTCTAAGGCACATGCTCTCAGCATGTCCTCGAGTGTCTGAATAGTACGCTCAGTCTGACCATCTGTCTGAGGATGGAACGGGTACTCAGCTTGAGTTCTGTACCCAACGCTTCTCTGGTAGCTCTCCAGTACCTCGAAAGGAATCTGGTATCTCTATCTGACACTATGGTCTTTGGTATGCCGTGATGTCTCATGATTTCTTTCTCAAATAACTCAGCTAATTTGGTCACCTTCCAAGTATCCTTCATCGGTATGAATCGGGCTACTTTGGTAAGGCGATCCACCACCACCCATATCATGTTGAGACCTCCCCTAGCAGGTGGAAGCCCAACTACGAAGTCCATGGAGATATCATGGAACTTCCACTCCGGAACTGGCATCGACTGTACCATTCCGCCCGGTCGTCGGTGCTCGAATTTCACCTTCTGGCATGTGAGACACCTCAAGACGAACTCGGTAACATCTGTCTTCATCCCCGACCACCAGAAGTATCTCTTCATGTCTTTATACATTTTAGAGGCTCCCGGATGGATGGAAACTGAAGAACAGTGTGATTCTCTAAGTATACGGTCTTTCAGATCCGTGTTGCCTCGTGGTATGCATAATCGGCCCTTAAGTCTGATCAGATCATCATCATGAAGTCTGAAGTCGTATTTCTGACTCTCAAAGGTACCATCTGTCAGCTTCTGTCTGACCTCTCTCATGTACTCATCTGTCCTCTGAGCCTCTCGCACCTCATCAACCAAGCTGGAGAAAGAAACTAGCGAATGGAGTGAGTGTGCTCGACGGCTCAGGGCATCTGCTACAACATTGGCCTTCCCTCTTTGTATTGGAGGTCAATGTCATAGTCTTTCAGAAACTCTAACCATCTCCTCTGTCGAAGATTTAACTCCTTCTGAGTGAATATGTATTTCAAACTCTTGTGATCGGTGTAGATCGTGACACTAACCCCATATAAGTAGTGGCGCCATATCTTCAAAGCGAAGACTACAGCTCCCAGCTCTAAATCATGTGTGGGGTAGTTCTCCTCATGTTTCTTCAACTGGCGTGAGGCATATGCCACCACCTTGCCATGTTGCATGAGCACGCAACCCAGCCCTCTGCCGGATGCATCACAATAAACCTCAAAGCCCTCTGTACCGTCTGGAATGGTCAGAACCGGTGCAGTGGTCAGTGAGTCCTTCAAGCGCTGAAATGATCTCTCACAGTCAACTGTCCACAAGAATGGTGCGTCCTTCTTCATCAGACTGGTCATCGGTTTCGCGACCTTGCTGAAATCTCTAACAAACCTCCTGTAGTAACCTGCCAGACCGAGAAAGCTCCGGATGTCGGTAACAGTCTTCGGCCTTGGCCAAGTACGTACGGCATCAATCTTTGCTGGATCCACTGCGATCCCAGCATCTGAGATGACATGACCTAGGAAAGAGACCTGGTCAAGCCAAAACTCACACTTGGAGAACTTAGCATATAGCTGGTTCTCCCTCAATATTTCCAATACCCTCCTCAGATGTTCCTCATTCAACTTAGACTTGAATATATCAGAATGTCATCAATAAAAACCACAACCGACTTGTCCAGCTGCTCCCGGAACAAGCGGTTCATCAGATCCATAAACTTCGCCGGTGCGTTCGACAAACTGAACGGCATCACAGTAAACTCATAGTGGCCGTATCGTGTCCGGAATGCCGTCTTCTCAATGTCTCCCTCCTTAATGGCTATCTGATGATACCCCGATCTGAGATCAATCTTGGAAAACACAGATGCTCCCTTCAACTGATCGAACAGATCGTCAATGCGGGGTAGTGGGTACTTATTCTTCACTGTCACTGCATTCAGCTCTCTGTAGTCGATGCAGAGGCGGAGACTACCATCCTTCTTCTTCACGAAGAGGACTGGCGCTCCCCATGGTGACACACTTGGTCTAATGAATCCCTTATCCGACAAGTCTTTCAATTGTTCTTTTAATTCAGTCATTTCTGCCGGAGCCATACGGTATGGTGCCTTGGCTATCGGTCCGGTACCAGGTAGCAGCTCAATGGTGAACTCTACCTCCCGAGTGGGTGGCATGCCGGGCAGTTCCCGTGGAAATAGGTCGGGGAACTCCGACACTACCGGTAAGTCGGGGTCGAACTCAGGGTCTCTCTCTATGTCCTGTACATAGCAGAGGTATACTTCTTCCTTTCTCCTTAATTCTCTATGCATTGCCATGGCGGTGATGATCTTAGTCGAAGGCTCTCTGGGTCTCTGGCGGTATGATATTGTTACCCCAGACGGACTCCTGAGCAGCAATCTATGCTCGGCGCAGAGGATACGTCCCTTGTGCCGCTCCAACCAATTCATCCAAAAGATAACATCAAATCCTAGCTTACTGAACTCAATGAAACTGACTGGAAAGTCTTCTCCCTTAATTCTGATAATGGCTCCTCGGTAGTAACGAGTGCAACGAACCTTCTCCTTAGACGGGAGCGTAACCGTGAAGTCGGGTAGCTCATCAGTGTCTAGCCCCAACCTGCTCGCAAATGATGCCGAGACAAAGGTATGCGTGGCCCCTGAGTCGAAGAGAACTGATGCCTCAATCCCATTAATCGGAAAGGTGCCGGTGAGGATAGTACCGCTGGCGTCGGCCTGTGCCTCTGTAAGTATGCTTAGTGCACCTTCCGTACCGAGTCCATAACCTAATTGTGTTCACAAGCTTCATGAGTATTGATGGTATAACAAGAGTCGTAACAATTATATGAACAACACTGTTATTTTATTCATGACCATCATGTTTACAACATGTGCTTCAATCTTATATCTCATTTCTCATCTCATTCTAACATTACATGGCTAATATTGTCTAAAGGTTAGGTTTAATCTTCCTGGTCTCATATGCGTCGCATTGACTACTGCTGATGGTGCTGTATTCAGCTTGATTCTCTTAATCCCATGGTATAACATCCTTGATTCTCCTCCCAAAATTAATACATCACCTGACTTAAGTACTATCTTATCTGCACGGTCCGCACGCTTCTGCTCGCCGTATAAAAATTCCGCATCATCCCCAATGGACCAAGACACTACGGGTATCCCTCTTTCGAGAGACTCCGTTCTCTCGTCCTTATCCTGGTGTAGTCCCAGTTTCCCGTCCTTCTCGTAGAAGTTTACAATGCAAATATCTGCTTGGATGTCTGGAATCAGTTCAGCCTCCAACTGCTGAGCGATTTCCACGACTTGTGTAATAACTGGATGGAACTCTTCGGGTATTCCCGGTGGTGAGACTCCGTCTTGCTCCCTCATGGTTTGGTAATTCTTGGCATACGGATTCCAATCCTTGGCCAAGCTCATCATCTTTAATTTCATCCTTGCTCCCCTTGGGTACTCCGGTGTGTAAAAACCTCCCGGTCCCATTCCTAGTTGATTGCACCTCCTGATGATGGCTATTTGCGCTTTGGGTGTCAGGTATCCCCTTAATAAAATCATACCTGGGCGGATAACCTGACATTGTTCGGTTGGAAAGTCTATGGTTTCGATGTCGGTGTGCTCCGGGTTAGATGTAGATGGTATTGGGTAGCAGATGTTGAATCTTCCTAAAGTGGTAGTAGGTTATATCTTACTTAAGTTCTAATCTCATCTTATTCTTACTTAACTCATTTATTCACCAAACATGCATGATAATGCGGTAAGCAGGTAGTTTTATTACTAAATGGTTATAGTGGTACCTGGCCTCGATGAGGGCTCAGGCTCATCGTCCCGGTCCACCATGTGTAAAGTGGGCCCCGTCTTCTGGGTCACCCGTGGGTTCTTGTCCGCCGGCTGCTGCACCTTCCTCTGACCGTCAGATCCAGCTCCCTGATCGGTCTTGCCCTTGCCCCTGGTATCGGGCCTATAGGCTCTGCTAGCAGGGTTCCGGTAACACTCATATGCTCGATGCCCGTAGACTCCACAAAAGTTGCACTCCACCTTATTCCCCTTACAGTCGAGCCCGGGGTGGTCCTTGTGACACCACCTACAAATGAAGCGTCACTGGTAGCCACCACCGGCTCCCCTCTCAGTCTCAGATCCTGATGATTCACAATGTCAATTCTCATATCTCAAACGGTTACTAATTTATTTCTTAACTCATTCAATGTCAGTTTCCTTACCCTTTGGCGCCTTAGAGCGCAGGGGTGTAGCTGCAATAGCATACGTCAACTTCAATGGCTCTTCCGAAGCCTTCTCCTTTTCCTCCTTCCCCTTTGGGTTCTGATTATTCTGGGCCTGAGGCTGGTACTTTTGCTTCTTGTACCCTCCTTGCCCTTGACTTTCTGAGCTCTTACCAGCACTCTTCCTCTTGGCATTCTCCTCGTCCCTCAGCTGGACGGTTATCTCAACCTTAGCAGCGGCATGATAGCACTCCTGCTTTTCCATGGTATTAGTCACTCTTATTTCTCATAATCTAAATCTTATTCATCACTTACTCAAATCTCAATCATTCTTATTACCTGCAAGGTAGTGTAACTCGTCGGCCCCATGCCGTAGCGGAGTCGATGGCTAAGCCCGCCATAGAAGCGGTCCACCAAGATCTGGTCAGAATATCCAAGACCTGGCAGAAGACGGAGCAAGGCAGTGAACTCTGAGTAATACTCGTCCACTGTCATCTTGTCCGACTACTTAAGCGCATCCAACTGTAAGCGCTTCTTCGTCTGGACATGGGCGGGGTAGTACTTTGCTCGTAGCAAGGCGGTGTACTGCTCCCAGCCGAACTCTGGATTGGCCACATGCTCGGCCCTCACCAGCTTCCACCAATCGCCTGCCGCCCCCTTCAGATAGAAAGCAGCTAGGCGCACCTTGATCCCAGCAGGGACATCAAGGGTCTCGAAGGCGGTCTCCAGCTCAGAGATGTACGCCTCGAGCTTGGCGGGATCGGTCTCCCCCTTAAAGTGCGCGGGTCGAAGATCTGCTAGGCTCTTCACCCAATTTGGTTCTCTAGGTTGTGGCGGTGGAGGCGGTGCACCCGCACCAGGCTGATAGCCCATATGCCCTAATGCGGCAGCTACGATCTCTGCGATCGTCTGCCCTCCAGGTATTCCTGAAGTATCCTCACCCTGGCCGCAACCTCGGCTTCCCCTAGGACGTCCTGCCATCTGAACAAGCATATCTCACATTAGTTTGTATTCACCACTGTCTCGGTTAGCAAATTTATAACGTCCGTAGACGATAAAGATGATCCACACTTATTAGTGGTCATCTGACTCAACTCACTCTAACTTCTCACACCCTTAACCCATCACTTATTCCTTAACTTATATCCTAACTCGGTGGTTACTTATGTCCGGTATTTCTTGATCAGAGCGTAACTACGCTCTGATACCACTTTTTGTAACACCCCATCCAAAGCCTATCGTGGTTATCGCAAACTGAACACTTAATCGAATACGTCGCAGCGGAAATAAATAACACCTGGACCTTGCCACGGTCTGATCGTTAGAATATACCAGCCTTAACGTTTACAATACTTATCCAAAATACTTATCCAACTCAAAACATCACCATTCACAATACCACAACCAACCGAGTACAAGTATCTTAAACATAATCTCAAACTTACATCAGTTTAATATAAACAGTCGGGTGCACAGGCGCAACCCGAACTCAAAATAAACATCCCACCCTAAGTCTAACCGCTCCTACTCTCGTAGTGCGTCCTCATGGGTCTCTTACCTGCAAGTGTAAAAATAGCCCCCGAGGGGGTCAGCACGAATGCTGGTACACCCTCTCATGGCCCCCAAGCTAACGGGGCTACGACGACTAATTGTCGATAGCATGGAAATTGATTACATACACAAGCATAATATGAAGTGCAATAACAATAACCACAGATGAACATATATAGTTCACAAGCAATGAACGACTCAAGCGTTCCCTTAACAAGTGGGTTAGTAACCCCCTCCTTAGTCCTCATTTCCTTAATCTCAGTTCCTTACCTTACCTTAATCTTAATCTTAATCTTAATCTCAGTATACAAACCTTTCCTGGAAGGGATTGGTTGTAGCTTAATTCGAACCTGGGATTTAGGTGATCCCACCGCACCATCTTAATGCCACCTACTCTGGACGGGAGTCCAGCGTAGCTGAGCCGGCAACCGGCCCTAGGCTACAAGTCCGAAGACAAGTCCTTAAGCGGAGGGCGGATCTGATTCAGATACCGTCCCCCTTTTCCCTTAGCATGCATGACCGGAGATCGGTCCCGGGTTTCCTCACTCAAGTTCCAGTTAGTAGTCATCTTAATCACCATATGCTAGCTAAGCCTTAACGGGCATTAACCAACAACCATCAAACTTAACTCTTATTCTTAACTCAGTAAGTACTAAACCTGGTTAGTAACAATCTCAAGTCTCGTGGGTTAGTGTAAGGATAACACAAACACAACGAGAATAAATATAACCGGTTGCATGCTTTATCTTGTTTTAGTCATAGCAAATGAACAGATAGCACACAAGCTGAGGGACACCTCGTTAGCAAGCAGGTCACAAGAAGGATTGTACCGTTCACCGTCGATCGTTGTTTGTTTAACCTTCTTCGGGGTCCCAATTCACAAACCTAAAACATTCATTCATTTTTAGGTCATGAGTTATTTGCACCTTACTTAACTCACTTAGTCCCCAAAGATTCCCATTTAATAACCTCTCAAGTCCTTGTCACTTAGCTTACAACTTAACTTTAAACATTAAAACTTATACTTAATCTTAACTTAATTTCTTAAGTTCTTAGGGTCTCAATCATTACCACCCTACCAAAGGTATACCTTATTACCTATTACCATTCTTAGAATTCAAAATTTCTTTTTTTTTTATTTTTAGGCCCGACTGAACTTCCGACCGACCTTACCTAAGGTCGGTCCATTCCAGAACACTTCACCGTTTGAAAATTCTACCCCGACCGACCTTGCAAGTCCGGTCCCCAAGGTCGGTCCATTCCCGAGAGTTTCCCCGAGGGAAATTTGAGCTCGACCGAACTTGCCAAGTCCGGTCCTATGTTCGGTCGATTCCAGAGACTTAATTCCTTCACAAAATACAGGTCCGACCGAACTTGTAAGTCCGGTCCCCAAGTTCGGTCGATTCCAGAAACATTTTCCGGTAGTGTAAACTGAGCCCGACCGACCTTGCAAGTCCGGTCCCTATGGTCGGTCGGCTCCAGAACCTTGTTTCCAAATTCCCATTCAACTCCAAACTTCTCCTCATATATCCTAATATGTTATAACCTCATTTGGGTACCTCAAATACACCTTAAGCCCTCCTCAAAACACATTAAATCATTCACCAAGATTAACCTTAGTCATTATGCATTTCCCTTGTAATAATGCTAACACTTGTAATGTTTTCCTCTAGGTTTCTAGGTGGTGGTTCATACCTAATGTAACCACTATGCCAAATGTTTTCCTCACCACAGTAACATCATCTCCCAAGCATCTTTCATTATCTAAAATTCTCTTATGCATTTTCTTAATGTTCCTTCACAACTTAAACTTCCATACATCAACACATTGTTTCCTTCCTAGTTGTTTATCAACACTTGCCTAAGTCCTAAATACTCAAATACATTCTCTTGTTTTCTAAATCCTTCATAGTAATGCCTAAGTCATTATAACTCATTAAACACCTTAAACTCACCCCTTTTTTTCATCGAGACAACCTCTAAAACTTCCTAGTACTTCCTTAGTCATTAACTCCCCTTAGAATATCTTAAACACTTAAGTTCTCCTTTAAAATTTTGCCATGGGTTCTCTAGTACATAGCACATCCTAACACATGGTTTTTCTCCATCAAACAACCAACATCACCCAAATTCTCATCACAACACCTTAACACACAATTTACACTAAAACTTCACCACATCATCACATAGTGCTTAAACTTAAAATGCTTGGCACTTAGGCCCTTAAATGACAATAATCTTAACCACTGAATTTCCACATATATATGCCTTCAACCTGCGAATACACACAACAAGGCTCCCATTGAAATAAAATGCTTCTTGTACTTCACCTTGATATTCTTAAACTATCTCTTTTTCTCATTTGCTCCTTAGTCACAAGTTCACAAGTATAGTCATTGTTTCTTCTAGGTTTTATAACACCTTCCCAATATAAACTCTACACTAAACTCATCATATACCTAAATCCCATTTCCTTAAACAACAAAACACCTTAAGGTAAGTAATTTACCTTGGTCTTTTACAAGCTTAAAAAGCTTTCTTCCTTAGGTTTTTCTTTGTTCAATCTCAGTCACCAATGTGTATCTCCTTTCCAATGTTCTAAACAATGTCCAATAACTCTAATGAGCACTAAACAACACATTTACCTTAAGGAATGAAACCTAGGTTAAAAATGTGTTTTAAGGTTTTGAATTGATTGTTTTACCTTAGTTCCTCAAGACAAGCTTGGATATGAAGCAAGAAGGACCTCCTATCTCCTTTGAAGAGTAGAAACAAGCTGGAACAAGGCATAAACATGGAGTCCCATGAGCACTAATTTTCGGACATGTGAAGAAAATGGTGGAAACCTAGATTTTCTTACACTTTCTTTACCTTAAGAGAATGGAGATGCCAATGGAGTCTCCAAACTTGAATTTCCTCCTCTAATGGTGGTTTGACTTGGCACCAAAATGAATCTCTTGAAGTTTTGAAAAGATAGAAAGAGAGAGCTTGAGCTAACTAAGAAGAATATGTATTTTGTTTTGGATTTGGAGCTAAAATGAGCAAGATGTGGGCAAAGCTAGATGGAGCTAGCATGGAGTTGTTCTTCACGTTAATGGAGAAGGGAGAGAGCTTGAAGAAACCGTGGGAAACAAAAAGAAATGAGGAGATGAGGAGAGAGGTAAGTAAAATGTGATATTTATGTTAAAAAGGTAAATAGTACTTTTTTGCTTTATAAATCTTATTTGCTTTCTAAATTGCTTAATAACTCAGGAAGGTGGTGACTCACCTCCTAAGAAACCGGCCCCCTTTTAGTAATGAGGGTACTTAGGTCTTTGTTGACCAAATGTCTCACTTATATAGACTTATGTTATAAACTAGCTTAATTAATTCACTATTCACCAAAACAAGGCACATTGTTGTGAAATTTTTGATTTCCCATTGATATAGACTTCCAAATGTGATACTATATAGTACACATGTTAATTAAAGAGTAATGATGGACATTTAGCCATTCAAAACTCATTTACAAGACAATTTTCCAAAAACGTGGTTTAAGACTCCTTAAGGCACATTTTGTGTTTTAACTTGTTTTCAAGCTTGGTTTTCTTTGGTAATTGATTTAAAATGACCATTAGAATATTACTAAGGTCTTAGGACAATATTTGGTTACTCTCCCAAGTCTCTCCAAGCTTAGAGCACGTTTTTGCTTAAACTGCTCTTTTGGTGTTTCCTTATATATTCTTCGATTAGAAGTGTTTCTTAATGTTTCTAAGGCATTATTTAGCCTCCTTATATCTTAGTTTATCATTTAAACACCATATCTAAGTTTGGGATATTTCAGAAGAGCCCATTTGGTTCTCCATTCATCCAAGGTAATGAAAATGTAAGAAAAACCATGTTTCCACCACTTCTTCTACATCGCCGAAAATTACTACTCGTGGGGCTTTGTTTTTATGCCTTGTTCTAGCTTTTTTTATTCACCAAGGACTAGTGGAGGTCCTCTTTCATTCAATGCCCAAGTCTACCTTGAGACTTCAAAGGTAATCATCCACTTTTATACCTTAAAACACATTTTTAACCTAGGTTTTCATTCCTTAAGGTTGGTATATTGTTTAGCACTCATGAGAGTCATTGAATATTGATTAGAACATTGGCAAAGGAAATTTAATGGGTGGACGAGATTCATTCAAGAAGAAGGTCTAAGGAGGAAGTTAAGATAAGCTTGAGAAAACAAGGTAAAATGCTTACCTAATGGTGGTTTAAGTTTTAAGGGGTGAGATTTAGATAAGTACTAATGTGGCTTAGAGCTTACATTATGTAATGGGTTATATAACCTAGGAAAAAGAATTTAAACAAGCTTGTGAACTTGTGACTAAAGAGCCAATGAGAATGAGTTAGTAATATAAGTTTAAGATGGATTTTAAGAGCATTATAACCACTATGAGATTGATGGGTGTATTTGCAGGTTGAAAGCTTTTATATGTGGGAAATTCAGTGTTTAAGTTTAAGTCATTTAAGGGCCTAAGAGCCATGTCATTTAAGAGCCTTATTGCTATGCAATTTAAGATTATTGCATTATATTGAGTTTGTTATGAATGAGTTGAATTGTGTGAGAAAGTAAGATGAGAAAGAACTTGATATGTGTGAGATGGTTGAATGAGGAAAACAATGCATTTGGGCATGATAATATACTAGAGAAGCTATGGGTAAATTTGAGTAGAAAACAAAGTGTTTAAGTGGTGGTGGTGAGTTAATATGCCCTAGGATTCACTAGGGATCATTCTGAGGAATTTGAGTGGAAATGAGTTAACTAAGGAGTTCTTGAGGTTTAGAATGACCTAGAATTGGCTATGAGGAAATTAGAGTTTAGATGGGTGTATTGAACACACCAAAGTCATGGTAAGAGGAATGGTGACACTTGTGCATAAATTTGAAGGAAAACATGTATAATGCTTTAAGGTGATTTAGTTATGAACTAGGGAATATAACAATGAGAATTTTGGGAAGCTTGTGTAAGTGAAGAGGATGCTAGTGGTGAAACAATAAGGTTCTAGTTTTGATGGTAATGAGTGGACTAGGGAGATGGAAGAGAAAAGTGTAAGAGAATGTTGTAAAAGGTCAAGGTAAAGAAGAACAAGGTTAAGGTTCTAAGAAGATGGGAAGAAATGTTTAGGTATGTTCAAGGGTTTAGGAATGATGAGTAACAAATGGAAAAGAGAGGAATTTGTGCATGGATATACAAAATGACTTAAGGATGTTTTGGTAAACGAAATGAGGATGGGGAATGATGTTTATGAAGTGCTCAAACTGTTAAGGAGGGAGCACTTGGGTTGGTTGAAGTTTTGGTAAGGTTACAAGTTGGAAATGTAAGGAAATAAGTGCTAAGTGTTAGGAGTTTTAAAGGGATTGAGTGAATGTTTAAGAAGATCTTTGGAAATTGTTTTGGAGAGTTTGGTGGAAGTTCTAAAGTGAGTTTAAGTGCCTAAATGGTATTAGGACACATGGGGGAACTTGTGGAGAAGTTTGGAGTCAAATGGGAATTTAAGAACAAAGGTCTGGAGCAGACCGACCTTGGGGACCGGACCTGCAAGGTCGGTCGAGCCCAGTTTACACTACCGGAAAAGTTTCTGGAATGGACCGACCTTGGGGACCGGACTTGCAAGGTCGGTCGGGGGTTGAATTTTAGGTAAGGATTGAGTCTCTGGAATGGACCAACCTTGGGACCGGACTTACAAGGTCGGTCATGTCTAAAATTTTGTACAGGGATTGGTCTCTGGAACCAACCGAACTTGGGACCGACCTTGACAAGGTCGGTCGGGCTCAAATTTTCAACGGGGAAAAACTCTCGGGAATGGACCGACCTTGGGGACCGGACTTGCAAGGTCGGTCGGGGTAAAATTTTCAAACGGTAATAAGTTCTGGAATGGACCGACCTTGGATAAGGTCGGTCGGTAGGGTCGGTCAACCCTTTTGATTTAAAAAAAAAAGAAGAAAGAAACCCTAAGAAAGTTTAGTGGTATTAATGGTACCCCATTAAGAGGGCATTGATGATTAGAGGTATAAATACCTTAGGGATTAAGTTAAGTATAAACTTAAAAGTTTAAGGTTAAGTTGTAAGATTAAGTTGTAAAACTTAAGAGGTGTTTGGTGGGGATCATTGTGGGTTAAGTAAGTTAATTAAGTTGAATTAAGCTGAGTGATTAACAACCTAAAACTGAATCAATGTTTTAGGACTTGAGAGTTTGGACTCCGGAGGAGAGTAAGCAACCGAACGACCAACGGTGAACGATACAGTTCTTCTTGTGACCTGCTTGCTAACGAGGTGTCCCTCGGCTTGTGTGCTATTTGTTTTTGTGTGCTCACTTAACAAGATAAAGCATGCAACCGGAACATTATGTTTATTGTATTGTTGTGTGATGTTTGAAAACTAACACAACTTACCATGAGAATCTACTAACTAATGTTTAGTAAGGAATCGTGTGAGACTAAGGAACACTCCCTAATATTAGTTTGTTAAAAACCGAAAGAGGTTTAACCAACAAACATTGTCTTAAGACTTCTACTAACTGGTACTTGGGGGGGTGAGGAACCCGAGACTGACTCCGGTCATGCATGCTAAGGAAAAGGGGGTCGGTATCTAAAGCAGATCCGACTTCCGCTTAAGGACTTGTCTTTGGACTTGTTGCCTAGGGTCGGTTGCCGGCTCAGCTACATTGGACATCCAGTCCAAGGTAGGAGGCATTAAGATGGCGTGGGGGGATCTAGCCTACATCCCCAACAATTTAAGAATGTTGTTTATTGTCGGTAAGTGTCCTGCTGCTGGCTAGGGTTAACCAAGCCCTACGAAAATAAACAACAAACTAAGGGTTAACCAGTTCTAATGAGAGAACGGCTGGCATACATGAGATAAGGTTTGAGATAAGTTGCAACCATTCCTATTTAAAGGATGGTTTGTATTATAAGTCTGAGATAAGCTACATCCATCCCTATTTAAAGGATGGTTGTTTTCTAAGACTAAGATTGAGGTAAGATAAGGTTGGACTGAGATTAAGAGGAAACATAACCTAAGGAGTTAAATAATTAACTCTCTAATTAAGGGAACGCATTTAAGTCGTTCATTGTGTTTGAACTTGCTTGTTCATATTTGGATTGTTGTTTATTGCATTTTCTATTATGTTGTGCATCTAATCAACCTCCATGCTATCGACAATTAGTCGTCGTAGCCACGTTAGCTTGGGGGCCATGAGAGGATCGTACCAGCATTCGTGCTGACCCCCTTTGGGGGCTGTTTTTACTACACAGGTGTACGTCAGGAGGCGGCCGTCACGAGAGTAAGATGGGGTAGACGTGTTACGGGTAATGTGTGGCCTACGGGTTGTGCTTGTACACTCGTATGACATTTTGAGTTAGTAAGGTGTACAGGATGTGAGGGGATTTGTAAGAAGGATATGTATTTGGTTAAGATTGGTATGTACTAAAGTTCAGTATATTCTGTTAGTCAGACCGTGGTATGGTCCTGGAATGTATATGAATCCGCTGCAATGTTGTTTTTATGGTGATAAGTTTGAGATAACCACGTTTGGATTTAGATGGGGTGTTACAACAATATACCCACATAACTACACCATGTTATAAATACCTTGTTTTATAACATCAAAACTTTGTAATAAGAGATAATCTATGGTTTTAATACCTCTTTATTCATTGTAGCTGAAAAGGCATGTATTTCCCATTTCATTTCATGTAACAACCCCTACCGCTAATACCATCATTACCGTACAATACTTACCATCGCAGCGGATACTCCATACACAACGGCGGGTGTACAATGCCGTTAGTCACCCACGTGACTAACAAGGCGAGTTACAATACTACATACTATCGGTCTGATGAATTGAACATACCGAGCACTCTACACAATACATTACCTTCCCTTGCATACTCAACCATAATCCAATTACAACTCCAATACAATACTATACCGAGTCTACTACAATCCTTAATTTACCGATACAGTTTGGACTTCCAATTTCACAATATGTTACAAATGCAATCCCTTTAATACAACTACCCATGCTTACATAGCAGTCCTCGTCCTACTCTCTCGAACGGTGGTCGGCTTCGGGTACCTGCACACTAAAACGTTCCCCCTAGGGGGTCAGCTTACGCTGAATATGAATTTCACATATACCGCGTGCTAACCGCGGTACGACTTTGGGTCGGATATACATGGAGTTCATTTTACATGCATACATACATACTCATGCTACAACAATACAATCAACAATACCTACATACACATACAAGGTTCAATACTTACTAAGGAAGACAATTCGTTAGTCAACCGTTCGTATTAGTTATTTATTCATTACCCTTTCGTGGCGCTACTCACTACTCTGTTCGTACTGTGTTCAATATTCGCTACTCTACTCATACTCACTCCTTACTCTTGCATACTCATCACTCCATGTTCAATACCTTACTCGCATACGATCCTTACTCTGTACTCGTTACTATACTTGTGCATACTCACTACTCAATATTCCATACTTACTCATACGTACTCAATACTCAATACTCGGTACTCATTACATACTCATACTCACTTCTTACTCAGTACTCATTACTTTACTCATACATACGCAATACTCAATGCTCATTACTTTGGCCACCGGGCGGAGTCATACACAAGACTCGCCACCGGACCTACAATACGAGGGCTATACGCTTAGCTCCTCAAATACTCAATGTCCGTTTTTACCGGACTACTTAAATTCCCAACACTCTTCTCTCAGAGTATATTACAATCTCATAGATTAGCCTAGAAGTATCTCTCTTGATAACCTCCACTGGCTTAGGGAATTACCACCGTCTAGTATCCTCAGATTTAAGGGTTTCCCCAACGTATCGAATACTCTCATGTTCGGGACATTACTTACATCAGACGGGTCCTCTCATAATGGGTCGACTAACTGCTAAGGGGTTTGGAGATCCCTCATCATTCTTTACTACTCTCATGGTTCATGTCTTGCACCAAGTTTAGTTCCTCTAATAGAGGTTACTTATATACTTCCTCTACTTATTATTTATGGATTGTTCATTTCGATTCTCCTACCGTTATCGGAAGGTTATTACTCCCGTACACTCTCTCACATTCTAGTGAGTTCGTTGGTTTGCGTTGTCATTTATTGATTCGTTAGTTTAGTGCGTTGCTACAGTTCCATTAGTTCACAACATGACTCTTACTACGAGTCAATACACAACTGGACTCATCTATGAGTCGATCTACGCACTAAATGAAGCCACACAATCAACAAGAAGGTTAGCTCATACAGCATACAGCAAGACATACAGTGATAGGCAATAAACCGTTTTCATGCTTTATTCTTGATTAGCCGGCATACAACACACAAATCAACGTAACTCGGTTAGCATACGGGGCATGAGAAAATCATACTTTTTTCCGGAATTTACTTCACCGGGTGTTCCCTTGATCCTTTGGTTCACTCTCGTTCCTCGAGCCTTATTCTTGAACCTCCGGCTACATGCCAAATGGTCCCATTAATACTAAGCTTTGCAATACATACATAACCACTACTCCCGTACTTACCCCGTTATCCCGCTGTTTCGGTTTAACTTAATGTTCTTAACTTACAACTTTCTTAATTACTTCTCATACTTGTTTACACTTCTTAGAGCCTTTAAAGGTCACCAAACAAGGCCTTAACAACTTCTAAAACCATTACCAATCAATCTCCCATATTTAGAACCCTTAAAAACAATCTCTGCTGAATTCTGGGGGTGGTCCGGGACTTGGTCCGGACTCTAAGTCCCGGACCAATGCTTCTGTGTACTTTCGGCTGATTTTTAGACCTGGTCCTGGACTTAAGTCTCGGACCAATTCCTGCATCCACTCTCGGGCCTTTTTTTGAAGCGGTCCGGGACATGGTACATATCCTAAGTCCCGGACCCTGCTAAAAACTGCTATTAAGGTCATTTTTCAACCCCAAATCATCCCTTAATCCACCCCTAATCATTCCATAAACTTTCCACCTCAAAACACTCCTTAAACCACCTCAAATTCTTGGTCCAATCCATACTCAACTTCTTGCCCAATTTCTACAAATTTCCATTCTCATTTTGATAACTTGCACACTTGTGCATTTATACACTTTCCTTTGCACTTTGCATCTTGTCCTAACTTCATTTTACCATACCAACTCATTCCTATACATATGCACTACCTATACCCAAGTCAAATCTCCATCTTCAAGATTACAAGCACTAACTCTTTCTCTTGTTTTTCCAATGCATTTCACATGTTATTTGCTACAGATTTTACACCCATTTATTCCCATCCTACAACTACCATTCCAAGGTTACTAAACATCTCTACTAACTCCAATACACACCTTGGTTCTCCCATTCACCAAGTAATTCAAAAATGCTTATTTCCTACTAAAATTTTGCCATAACCTCCCCATAAATCTTACATCCTCAACTTCATCAATTCTCACCAATTTTCATTCCTATTCTAGCCACACCCATACAAGGGTCCTACCAGCAATACAAAGCAATCTTAATACATCATCACTTCCTCAAAACACAATATCAATACACATACACAATTCTTTGGCTCTAAGGCCTACGATCCACATACTTGTCCACAAATACACAAACTTTCACAACTACAATTCTAATACATCATTTTGGTTTCTTTAAATTGGTTTACCCATTCCCATTATTCTAATGCATTAAAACTTAGCATTAAGGAAGAGCTCTTACCTTGAGCTTATATTCCCTTCATTTCTTTTCCAATTCTTCTCCTTCTCTTTTTCTTGCAAAAATCGGCCATGTGGGGGATGGAGTTGCCAAACTCCATCCCAACACCCAAATTACATAAAGAGGATATAATTAAACTTATAATCTCTTAAAACTTCACTAATTCAATTAAGGGTTTAAATTACCATTAGTTAGGGTTTTTACCTTGGAGCTTTTAAGAGAGGTTTTCAAGCCTTGAATACAAAGGAGAGTTCCTCCACCATTGGAGAGTTGAACAGAGCTCAAACAAAGAAGGAAACAAGGCATTACAAGAAGGGGCAAAAATCGGCCACTCTAGATAATGAAGAAAAAAATGGATTTTTCTTGAAACTTTTTACCTTAGGAGGAAGAGGAGACTCCATGCTTCGAAATGGTGTCATTTATTCTTCAAATGCTCAAAACCCATGGAGATGAAGTTGTTCATTTTCGGATTTTGAAAAGATAGAAATGTAGAGCTTGAATAGGGGAGTTCAAACATGTATTTTATTTTACATTTGGAGCTCAAATGGAGCTAGAGCATGAAGAGAAAGAAGGGAAGCCATGGAGGAGCTTCCAAAATCGGCTGCAATTCAGAAAAGGGAGGAAGGAGAGGAGTGTGCTGCAGAGAGGGGGATTCCATCGTGAGAGAGAGGGAAGGGAATTGGAGAGAGAATAGGGAAATGAGAGAATAAGAGGAAAGAGGGTGTTATTTACTTTGTACTTTTTACTTTTTGCTTTTTGATTTACTTATTTGTTACTTGTGTGTGTGTGAGAGAGAGAGCTGCTTACGCCAGTAAAAACCGGCCCCCACTGTTATACTAGCTGGAGCGTTTTTCGTCTTTTACAGAAAACGCTCGTTATTTTACCCGGTTTTGATACTATTCCCTAACCGGGCCCGTCTTCCGGAATTTTCTCGTTTCTTTATTTTTATTGGTTATTAAGCTTCCGTTAATGCTTAATAATAGTTGTTTAATGATTTATAATTTTTACGGGTTCGTTTGACCACTTAAAATCATGTTTTCGGGTTTTCTCGAAAAACGTGCGCTAAAGCTCTATTAGCGTTTTAATACCTTCTTTGGATCCGTCTTCTTCAGGAATCATTCCCGTATATTATTTGGGTCTTATTAAGCCCTAGGAATCCACATAATACGCTAACCGAGGTCTCGTACCTCCTATGGTTATTTAACCCTTATTTTAGCGTTTTCCGCTTTCTAAGCGTTTTCTCATTTCTTTTAGATTTATTTTCTTTACCAAAATTACTTAGGCACTGTTAGGCCCTTAAATACGATATAAAAATAATTTAATCACCATTTTTAAGTTCAGGGTATTTCATTTCATTTCAAATCGTATACTTTCCAAACACTACAATTTCACTACAATTTTTATCACTTACGTAACTTACCATATACTATAACATTTAAATCATATACTATGTATATACTATGGTTTTAAATTTCCGGAAACACTAAACAGTCCCTTAGGTTGGGTTTGTTTTTTTTTAACCCAACTTTTCTTATTTATTCCCTTACCACAAATCTGATAATATTTTTACATAACATATGTTATATCCTCCAAACATTACAATAATTATAACATATAGTTTTTATATGTTATTTCTTATATATTACCGAACAGTCCATAGCTGTTTGGTATATTTATTTTCCAACCACAATATTTTCCTTATTTACTTAATAACCGCATACATTATAACAAGTTATACATATAGGTTATATTATATGGTTTTAATACTTGTTGTTGATATAACCTATAGTTTCTTGTTACTTTATTTCAAACAGCCCCCATGTTTTTTCTAAATTCACATTCCGCCCACATTTTCTGCTTATTTACATATTAACCCAAATTTATATTATATACTTTTATATATGTCACAAAAACCATATATTATACACTTTTATCAATATAGCCTCTTTGTATACTTCCAAAAATTTCCCAAATTTAATACTTAGGATATAAATCATCATATTAACCAAACTACACCTCTACTTTTCGGTATTTACATTCTATACCCCATAAGTTTTATAAATTCAACATTTCACTTATAATGTTAACATAAGTTCATAAATTAGATATTTATGACATTAAATTTGGTCAAACCTCCTAATATGGTCTATGTTGACCCAATAATTTTTGGTTTGATCAGGAGTTTGTATAATTATAGTTTGACCCCTATAAATTTCATAAATTATATTTTTGTCTCAAAACTTTATTAAATTTTATATAATTCATGAAATAAGGTTTTAATGCATAGTCTTCGGTTATTGTTTATAGTTAACCCCAAAATTTATTTAAATTACAATTGAACCCCAAACTATTACGGTAATATTTTTTTTTTGTTCTAAATTCATTTTAAATCCATTTTTAACTTAATGTAACAATTAAATTAAATGGCCTAAAATGCTTGGCCTTATTACAAGAATTAACATATAATTACACATAAATGTCATAAAAACTATATTGTTTACGGTTCATTGTATAGTTTTTCTTTTATGTCTCCTAAAATCATTTAATTAATTCCTATGACATTATACGTCATCTAAACCTTATATTACCAACTAAAAATGTTATAAAACATCATAATATATATTTAAGTCATTTAAGACCATGTTTGGTCCCGGTTTTACTTCCCTTGCCCCATATATTTTATAAATTATGTTTTTGACCCATAATTAATTTCCTTGACCTTATAGGTCATTAGTACACCAACTAACCAACCAAAAATGTTATTAAGCATTTTAATACATAATTAAATTATATAATCCTATCTAAACCCACGGCTTATATATATATATATATATATAACAAGATATCATAACAACCATATTATATTATAAGGTGAGTGTTACTCACCTAGTTTTTGATTTCCAAGCCACAAATCTGCCAAGGCCTCCAAATGCCCACGGCTAAGATATATACGTGGGTTAAATCAGTTTTTGAACACCAAATTACATATAAGCTTGATTAGTGCATTGTTTAAGTAGTAAGTTAACTTACTTTGATAGGTTAACACCTAAGCTTGATTTGTACAACTTTTATGCAGAGAGAACCCACAGTTCCAGCACCACTTCGGTAGCATTTATGCCAAGAAAAACAAGGGCATTAGGCTCATAACATGTCCATCATTTTTAAGGGATAAAATCAGCTCATTAACATGGGTTTTTTTTACCTTGCTAAGTTGCTGTTATAGGAGGTTGTTCACGCCTGATTTTCAGAGGCAAAGCAAGATATTAAACACCACTCATAGCATAGTATAAAACCGGTAGAATCAGTAAGGGATGATGGTAGTTTTTTTTTTTTGTTACCGAACAGATGCTAGAATGAAACTCCTTGGCTCGGACCTTGCTAGGCCATCAAGGCATGAGTGTTTCAGCTGGTTTTCAACTGAGAATAACAAGGGAGTAAGCTAGGGAAGGTGAGCAAAATGACCGGAAATGAAGGAGGAGGTGATGGTCAAGTTTAAGGCATTTTATACCTTAAGAACCTTGTAAGATTCTTTCCCTTCTTCTTCTGTTTTTCAACCGGAAATGAGTCCAACTCCCAGCTCCAACCCACACCAATAATCTGGATAGAAATGAAAGTGGATGAGCTTGGTGGAGAGAGGGAAGAATGATGAGTAAAATGAGCATAAACATGCCCTTAGATCTTACCTAGTTCAAGAGGGATCCACCCATGAAGACAGCTGCTTGCTCACGGTTCTGCAAGTGGAAAGGGATTGTTTGGAGTTGGGTTTACGATGAGAAGGAAAGCAAATGAGGGAATGAAGTCCAGCTTGGGTTTTTTTATTTAACGTAATAAGGACCACTTACTGGCATGGAGAAGATGGGTCATGAGCTTGCTGACTCCTCTCGATCTTAGCTGCTGATAAGGAAAAAAAAAGAAAAGAAGAGAAGACTTTGGCTCGGATGGGTCAAGAATGGACAAGAGGTAACAGCCATGGAAGATAGGAGTTAGTCTCAGTTCTGTAACAGCAAGGAAGAGAGGAGTTAGTCTCGGTTCTAGCTTGTGATGTAGCTGAAATACCCCAAATATAATTAACATTATAAAACCATTATTTAATGGAAAATAATCCAAATATAAACCATTTCATGTACACATGCAAATACATACATGAAAACGTTACGTAAAAATAGTCGTTTCACCATAAACGCTAAAACGCCTTAGAAACATGTGATTAAGCATGACCTTGTATTACCTTCTAAAACTCAAACCAAATGGTCATACCCTCATTATATGATTATACAAACATAGTCCCTAGGCTATACTTAGTCAAAAACGCAAAACGCTCGGGAGTGCTCACACATGCCCCTTAAAGCACGAAAAGCCCGGAGGAGTGCCGTGGTGGCACGAACTCCTATAAAATTCATTCTTAGAGTTCATAACATCATTATTAACCATCCTAAAGAGAACCCATGAGCCGTTTTCTCAGAATTCAACAAAAACCTCAGGAGGATTTCTTAACGCTCCTTTTTACCCCGGGAGTGTCCCGATAGCCCGGGAATTATGTCATGAGTTTATGTAACCCCATATAACTCAATGTAACACCTTAATATATCATTATTTACTATAATAAATGTTTACAAACACTTGGAACTCATAAAGACAACTTATTTCCCAAAATATCCTTAGAGCACAAAAACGCACCTTCGGGTGTCACTAAAACGTGTTTTACGCAATTACCTTGTAGTTTTTGACATGCCACGAATTATGAATCTTAAATAGGGATAAATGGACCCTATAAATCAACTAAAGTCAGTGTCAAACAAGGTGCTCTATAGGGGCCTTTTTCTGCCTAAAAACTAGTATAAAATTTACATTTAAAGCTTATAAAAGACATAGAACATGGTGACTCACCTTTCCATGTGCTATAATACTTAATGGAAAAAGAATATAGGTCTCATTTGACCTCCATGCTGTCGAAATCCTTCCAGAAAACAAGGCCATGTTAGCTTGACAAAAGCAAAAATAATTAAAGCAAAAAGTAGATCTAGATTCTCCTTTTTGATTTGTTAAATTCAAGTGACCATCCCATGCTTGTCTATGGCTCTTAGCTGCCAATTGAGAGGCTCCATTTAACCCTAGGAATCGGCCACCTACAAGGGAAGAAAAGACAAGTTCAAACATTGAAAAATCAAAGGAATAAAACCGTACCTAACTTACCTTGTCATTTAGCTTCCATAATTTCCTCCATCTTGCCTTGTCTTGTAACATGGCCGAAAAGCAAGCATAGAACATGGTCATTTATTGAGCCAATAACCTATGGAATAAACTAATGGAAAGACTAGTCAAATTAACATTAAATTAACAAATCAAATTCTTTCCATTCTTGCCTTAATGTCTTACGGTTGCAATTTCATTTCCCACACTCCTTGCAACCGGTTGGGTAAGCTCCTCTCTTCTCCTTTCATCTTCTTCCTTTGAAGCTCTTAAGTCCATTGATGAGATTTAACTTCTATCTTCATCTTTAAGGTAATTTCCTAGCATTTCTTATCAAGCCTTGAAGCAAAACTCTTCCTAGCACACCTACAAGGATTCGGCATCAATACTCCAAGGAAGTTGTCTAAATCAACATTAATCCAAGGAGCATCTCAAGGTTACCTTAAGGTATTTTTCATGCTTAAAAATCCTTAAAGCACATGTTTATGTGTAACCGAATTCAACTTCTTCTAAGGCTCTTTTCTTCTTCATTTTCATGAAGGAAAGTTTGTTCTTCATCCATCTTAAGTGTGCCGAAATCCTAAGGAGAAAAGCTTGAGGTAAATCCTTGGAAAACTACTTACAAATCTACTTAAGATCTTTGTTAAAGATCTAACTCCTAAACTCCTTCACCTCTTGCATACAAACCGAAGGGGAGCATCAAATTCCTTTGGAGAAAGCTTGGGGATTCAAGAAGAGTTCAAGCCTTAACCATCCTTTATTAAGAATTAAGTTTACTAAGCTAATCTTTATGTTTTAAGCTTGGTTAAGCTTCTAAAAATTATACAAAAATTATGTACACCTCCTAGGATACCTAAAACCGAAACTACATGGTAACTTATGCCAAAAATATAGCTTATAACATACATGGTAAATTTATTTCCTTAAGACACATTTTTGTGTCACAAAATCTACCTAGGATAAAGTTTGTTCATACCGAATTGTCAAGGATAAATATGCTCTATTTTGAGCTAAGAATCAATCTAAGACATTACAATAATTTTTACATGAGTTATATGACTCATATGAATTTATGTACAAATATTTTGACATATAAATCTACTTTTATACTATATGGTAACTTATAAAATTATGGCCGAATGGTCTTGGTGAAGAATAGGTTTTAATGAGCTACTTATGTATATAAAATTATATTATAAAGTTTGGTGAGTTAAAAATATTTTATTAGTGCTTAAATGGCTAATTAATTAAGTTATGTGGCTAAATTGTAAATTTTACAAAGTTTGGTGTACATATGATGAAAGCCAAGAGTTAAGGGTATCTTTGGAATAATTATGATATAATATAAGGTTAGGAATTAAGTTTATGAATTTTAGATAATTTAAACAAGTGTTAAAATAACAATTTATAAAGTTTTGGGCCATTATGTAATTTATAAAAGTTATTATGAAAATTTGGAGATTAATATGGGGCGAATCCATAATTAAGAGAATATTAAAATTCACTTCCGAAATTTTGAGGAATTAAATATTTATACTATAGTGTATAAGTTATTAAGTAACTATTATAAAGTTTTGGGGTGAAAATGTAAATAAAGGAAAGTTTATGTCAAAGCCGAATTGTTTGGGGTTAGATTTGTAATTTAAGAAATTATATATATATTTGGCAATTAAAGGGAATTAAAATTAAAACTATAGTTTATAAGACATTATATAAAGGTTATAAGGTTTTGAGGTTAAATTGTAATTATCGAAAAGAATATGTAAAAGCCGAAAGTTTGAGGGGCTAAGTTGTAATTTTCGAAAGTTATATATCAAAAGTTATATACCAAAATATTGATGGTGGTTTTGTAATATAATTAAATAAGAATTTAAAAACTATATACTATAATGAGATTAGAGTTTAAATGTAAAGTTTATGAATTATTATGATTGTTTTGTAAATAACTGAAATATAAGGGTAAGAATTTAGATTTAAATAAATATAGGTCCTATGTGGATATTTGGAGGAATTAGAAAAGAATTTTGATTTAAGGGGTTATGGAATTAAAACTATGGCTTATATAGTTATAAGGAATTTAAAGGTAACCAATAAATATTATTTATGGTGAAAAGGGGAATAATAAAAACTATAAGAATATTATGTCCATGTATGGCATATAAATATAGTTAAGGAATTATAAATTTATTATGTCATCTAGACAATTAAAAATATGTAACATAAATAGTACATGAATAAATATCTACATATATGTACATTAAAGGATTTACAAATAAATCAAGAAGGAATAACAAAATAAGTGATGCATTAAATCATAAGGTAATTAAAGAAATTACCACACAAAAAATAAGTTATTTATTAAGACTATATAAATTGGAATATATGTAAACACCTTAATCATCAATGAGGTTAAGAGGTTAAAGAAACTATCTAAGTATAAAGAAATAAACCTCACATGAAATAATAAAATTGTTGAATGATCCAATGAAATTATTATACAAGGGTAACATAAATTAACCCTCTCAGTTAATCCTAATATAGGACAACACTTGACCAGACGTTGACCAAGATATATTCAACTGCAATCTACGGTGAACGGTATGGGATTCTTGCAACCTGTTTGCTACCGGATTACACCGGCTTGTGTGCTATCTGTTGTTTGAAATAACGACCAAGATAATTAATGTAAAATGTTGTATTACTCTTATGCACTGTTATGTTATTTTATGTGCGTGTTGATGCTAACTATAACGTGTATGTCCCACGCATACAACACTACATTACCAGTGGATTAAATACCTGCGTTTTATTATACCGAGAACTTGTACTCAAGTTTCTCACTAACTTCAATTTATAACAAACGTCGTTGTCCTAGACGTGATAACTGACAATACGCATTGTGTTCTTGTTTAACGTCCTTGTGTGACACCTAACAATTCTGTACTACGAGAACAAGGAGCCCAGTTGTATCTGGCCATGCATGCTACAGGAGCTGTACCTGTCACAGGTCGTCTCTTATTCAATTTACGTCGCGACAGAAGTTTTGGGTGCACTATGTCACTCACCGGCTGCGTACCGGAACAGTTCAAGTTGGGAGGAAGACTTTATTCCTCTCGAGGGTTCAATTCCCACCTCTTTTAAGTACAGGAGTTAACTACGTTATCTTCTGAGGGACTCATTACCCACTTTTCTCTTTAACGAGGTCACTATACCTTCACTATATTGACATACTCTTATACACCAGTCAGTCCCATTGTGTGGACCCGACTACTATCAAATGATTACAGTTCATCTAACTTGACCTTCTGAAGTCTTGTTCTATGTGACATTGTTGTCCATGTATGGATACTTGATATTATCATGCTATGCTTGTTTACAGCTTTATAAAAAAAATGAACTACAAGTATTCAACAAAGTAGTTGGTGTGGCCCAGTAGCCGATGGGCTGCACGTTTTCCATACCAGCATTGTTTGCTGAGCCCCTTTGGGGGCACCCCCATTTTTCAGGTACCTGAAGTTGTAGAGATTACCACACTGATTGTAATACTCCGTATTTTACGTTTCAGATTTCATGACATTTCGGTTTATATCATTGCTTATGTTATGTGTTACTTTGGGTAGCTGATGGGACACCGGAGTCTTTAAGTTAAAAGACGGGGGCAAGGAGGTCATTCCCCTCTCTTTTATTTGGTAAGCTTCTTTAATTATTTGATTGGGCAGTTTCTTACTTTCCAATCACGATCAGTCTCATCGACGTTCTCTCGACAGTTTTGAAAGCTCTTTCCCTATCTTCTTCTTCCTTGGTGAGAACCTTGGCTGCTGGTGCGAATTGTGCTGTCTCTGTCTGGTTGCTGCTGGATTCTTACTGCTGCTTCTGTTCGGGTTCTTCTCCCTGCAAATCAGGTTTGGTTTTCCTTTCGATTCCGATGGTTTCCGCTTCTGTTTTGAGAGAGGGCAGTTTTCTGATTTTGGGGTCTCTTCTCTGCGAATTCAGTGGTGCATTGTGCGTCCCCTCGCTGCGTTCTGTTCGTTGAGTTGCTGGTAACGTTTGGACTGAATCAGCGCTTCGAATTCAAGTAAGCGGGGGATGGAATCGGGGTTGTTCGTTCACCCTCGGGGACTGTTTTCGTTTCTGTTTCCTTGACTGATTTTGTGTGGTGTTTGCACGTTTTCTCCTCGCTTTTGCGTTGTTAATTGATGGGCTAAATCCCCGGGGGAACTGATTTACAATTCGGATCATTGGTGTGAGTTTGGCATTGGATTTTGTTGTCCTTCTGCGTCTGTTCGTTCTGGAAATCGCCTGTTTTATGCCGTCCGAACGTTGAAGCTCGGACGGCTTGTTTTTCCGCTTCTGTTTTCTGAATTTCGGGACGTCCGAACTTCGGTCCGAACATCGAAGTTCGGACACCCCTGTTTTATGAATTTTCCGAGTTTCGAAGCTCGACTTCACCTCCTAACGTTTCCGAAGATTTTGTCCGAACTTCGTCCAAATCGAAGTTCGGACACTGTGATTTCTCTGCGGTATTCGTTCTCGGCCTCTGTCCGAACTTGCAAGGTCGGACGCAAGTTCGGACATGCCACTGTTTTGAGTATAACTTCTCTGTTTTAGCTCCGTTTTGAGTTCCGTTTGCGGGGTTGGATTCCCCTATCTGTGTACAAGCTTCTTATGCTGTTTATATGCATTTCCATGCACTTAAGATCTGTTTTGTGAGCTTTTGGTTTTGGGACCTAGTTACTTTGCTTCTGAGCCTTGGATAGTCGGGTCGGGCTGTCCCGTAGCATGCTGCGCAGGAATTCCTTCTGTTTATACTCCTTAGGGCCCCTTAGGATGTTATTTGACCGACGGGTCTGTTAGCTGTCTCTACGGCTTCTGTTGTGGGATCTTCGGATCCATAGGACATTATGTGAGTCCTTCTGTTGTGTTAGCTGTTACTAGTGTCTGACTATGATTTGAAGTGACGTTCTGCTCTGCCTCTGTTTTGTGGTTTCATTCTGTCTATTTATATTGACTCCGCCATCCTCTCTGTTTATAAGTATTCTTCTGCTTCTGTTTTGAGTGGGCTTCCTTGAGGAAGTCTTCTGCTTGCTGGGCTGTTTAGCTCACCCCTTTACTTTGTTGCAGATTGAGCTCGTGGGATCTTCTCTTCTCGTCCCCTTCTGGAGCTTCGTTATTTTATGTGTCTTTAGACTTTGTTTGCTTGCGCTTGGACGCTTTAGTACTTTGTGTAGCCTTCGGGCCTCTCTCTTTGTATTTGACTTATAAGCATTTGGATCTTGTAAACTCTTTTGGTATTTATACAAGTTTGTTTCGGTTTTGGGATTCGTTTGCTTAGAGCCTTGCGACGTTAGGTAGTAGACTCGCGGCGTGTAACGGCCCTAACTCCTAGGCCGGTTTTGGGGTCGTTACATTTAGTGGTATCAGAGCCAGGTTGCTCGTTCTTTGGTGTCTGTGGGGTTTTGTCTGCATGTGTGGGTGTCTGAAAGGTCTGTGTTTGATGCTTGATGGTTTCTGATAAATTTTGGTTGTATCTTCAGTATGCCTCCCCGACGTTCAGGACGTGGTGCAGCTACAGGCGATGCTCCCCAGGGGGACATTGCAGAGATTGTGCAGCAGGTGGTGACCCAGGTGCTGCAGACCGTAGGGGCCACTGCTGGTCAGGCGGCAGGAGCCGGTAACGCGGGGGCAGCAACGTGAAGGCGCTTCAGGAGTTCCTGAAGCTGAAGCCGCCTTCTTTTGATGCTAGTGGCGACCCACAGGAGGCGAGCCACTGGATCACTGCCATTGAGGACCTTCTGCGGGTCATGGGATGTGAGGAGGATCAGAAGGTTGGCTTTGCCACCTTTATGTTTCAGTCAGAGGCGAAGGAGTGGTGGAAGTCGGTTGAAGGGAAGTACCCCCACCCATGGACATGGGAGCAGTTCAGGGGCTGCTTCAACAGCAGTTCTATCCCGACGTCTTTCGTGATCAGAAGATTGTAGAGTATGGAGACTTCGCCAGACGAAGGAGATGTCAGTGTGAGTACTGCGAAGTTTATTTCTCTTTCTAAGTTTGTGCCTGAGCCGATGATAACAAGGCTAGGAAGTTTGAGGCTGGTTGAGGGGATATTCGAGCTGCTGTGGCACCTTTTCCACAAGACCTTCAGGGATGTGGCATGTGGCGTTGGTGTGGAGTCTGAGCTGCAGGCTAGGCAGCGGTATGAGAAGAGGGACCAGAGGCCCGATAAGGGCAAGGACCAGAAGAGGAAGGGTCGTGTGGAGGAGCCCGAGAGGCGTGAGCAGCCTTCTTCTCAGAAGAAGAAGTATAGAGGAGACCGGGGTTCTTCTTCATCAGCATCCCCTGCTGTGGAGAAGTGTGCGGAGTGTGACCGTTTCCATCCTGGACGGGAGTGCTACAGGAAGTCCGGGGCGTGCTTCAAGTGTGGTTCGCTAGACCATCGCATTGCCCAGTGTCCACAGGCTAGAGGTGGAGGTAGCAGTGGTGGTTCTGAGGGCGAGGTGCTGGTTCAGGGTCCGGGCAGAAGGCTGATCAGAAGAAGCCCCAGACCCAGGCACGTGTGTATGCTCTAGCTGGTGGCGTGACCGTGACTCAGACCGAGTAGTGTCAGGTATTCTTCAGATCTCTTCTCAGCCAGTTTTCTGCTTGTTTGATTCAGGAGCTCCTTGTGTCTGCTGATTTAGTGGGTAGTCTCGGGTTGTCTGTTGCCCTGTGATGTGGATTTGTGTATTTCTAGCCCGTGAGTGGCGTACCTGCTTGTGTACTTGATTCTGTGTGTAAGTCGGTTCCTAGTGATATGGATAGGAACTTGTCTGCTGATTTGATTCCTATGAGTATGTCCTGCTTCGATGTGATTTTGGGCATGGACTGGCTAGCAGAGCACCATGCCCATATAGATTGTGCAGCTAGGAGAGTTGTGTTTGATAGACCGGGTGAGACCCGTTTTGCTTTGTGGGGAATCCATTCCTTGTGCTCCTATGTTGGTGTCTGCTATGCAGGCAGTCCGTTCCTTGAGGAAGGGCTGCCAGGGTTTCTCTGCTTTGTACCTGAGGTTAAGGAGGGATCCCGGTTGGAGGATATCCCCATTGTGTGTGAGTTTCCTGAGGTGTTCCAGGACGATGTGCCAGGACTACCACCTGATCGTGAGGTGGAGTTTTCTATTGAGTTAGCGCCAGGGACTCAGCCTATCTCTAAGGCTCCCTATCGCATGAGTCCGGCAGAGCTTAAGGAGCTGAAGGTGCAGCTGCAGGATCTTCTGGATAAGGGCTTCATTCGCCCTAGTGTGTCTCCATGGGGAGCACCTGTGTTGTTTGTGAAGAAGAAGGATGGCTCCTTCAGATTGTGCATTGACTATAGGGAATTGAATAAGGTTACCATCAAGAATCGGTATCCTCTTCCCCGCTTGATGACTCTTCGACCAGTTAGCAGGGGCGACAGTCTTCTCGAAGATCGACTTGCGTTCTGGATATCATCAGCTGAAGATTAAGGCCGAGGATGTGCCTAAGTCTGCATTTAGGACCCGATATGGGCATTATGAGTTCTTGGTCATGCCTTTTGGTTTGACCAATGCCCCGTCGTTCTTCATGGATATGATGAACAGAGTCTTCAAACCTTTCTTGGATTCTTTCGTAGTTGTGTTTATTGACGACATCTTGGTGTACTCCAAGAGTGCTGAGGAGCATGAGGAGCATCTGAGGATGGTTCTACAGACGTTGAAGGAGAAGGAGTTGTATGCTAAATTGAAGAAGTGTGAGTTCTGGTTGGATAGAGTGGTGTTTCTTGGCCACGTGGTTTCGAAGGATGGTATTTCTGTGGACCCGAGAAGATTAAGGCGGTTATGGAGTGGGCGAAGCCCACTAGTGTGTCTGAGGTGCGCAGTTTTCTGGGATTGGCTGGGTATTATAGGAAGTTCGTGGAGGGCTTTTCTAAGATCGTATCTCCCTTGACTCGTCTTCTTAGGAAGGATGTCAAGTTTGATTGGAGTGAGGCGTGCCAGGAGAGCTTCCAGGAGTTGAAGAAGAGGTTGACTTCGGCTCCGATTTTGACGTTGCCTTCTGGGACAGAGGGCTTTGAGGTGTTCTGTGACGCTTCCCATAGAGGGTTGGGTGTGTTCTGATGCAGCAGGGAAAGGTGGTAGCGTATGGGTCACGACAGTTGAAGCCGTATGAGAAGAATTATCCTACCCATGACTTGGAGCTAGCTGCTGTGGTCTTCGCCTTGAAGATCTGGCGGCACTATTTGTATGGGGTGACGTGTAAGGTCTACACGGATCACAAGAGTCTCAAATATCTGTTCACGCAGAAGGAATTGAATTTGAGACAGCGGCGCTGGTTGGAGCTGTTACATGACTACGACCTGGAGATCCTCTACCATCCGGGTAGAGCGAATGTGGTGGCTGATGCCTTGAGCCGTAGGGGTGCTCCTGGTATTGCTTGTTCGTTGTCAGGAGTTCAGAGGTCTGCTATTGAGCTTCAGCGTATGGGGATTTGGGTTGTTCGGTCCGACCGTGCTGGGATGATTGCTTCTATTCAGGTCCAGTCTACTTTGATTGAGCGGATTAGAGAGGGTCAGAAGGCTGATGCTGAGTTGTGTAAGATCAGGGAGAAGTTGTCAGATGAGCAGGAGTCAGAGTTTTTGTGTCCAGCGATGATTGTCTACGCTTCAGGGGCAGAGTTTGTGTGCCTAGTGGAGGCGACCTTAGGCGGGAGATTATGCAGGAGGCTCATGGAGCTCCTTATTCTGTGCACCCAGGAGGGGTGAAGATGTACCGGGACCTCAGAGAGTCCTTTTGGTGGGCGAATATGAAGAGGGAGATTTCTGATTTTGTGGCTCGTTGCCAAACCTGTCAGCAGGTGAAGGCCGAGCATCAGCGACCTGCGGGCCTTCTACAGCCTCTTCCCGTTCCTGAGTGGAAATGGGAGAGCGTTGGCATGGATTTCATTGTGGGGTTGCCTAGGACATCTTCTGGGTACGATGCGTTGTGGGTGATTGTGGATCGGTTGACGAAGTCAGCCCATTTCTTGCCTGTGAGGAAGACCTTCAGCCTTGAGCGCTTGGCTCGGCTGTATGTAGATGAGATTGTGAGGCTGCATGGTGTGCCGGCGACGATCGTTTCGGACAGAGATCCGAGATTTGTATCTCGCTTCTGGCGTAGCCTGCATAAGGCTTTAGGTACGAATTTGGCTTTCAGTTCGGCTTATCATCCTCAGACCGATGGGCAGACGGAGAGGACGAATCAGATTTTGGAGGACATGTTGAGGGCTTGTGTGCTCGACTTCGGGGGCAGCTGGGATCAGCATGTGACATTGATTGAGTTCGCCTACAATAATAGTTTTCAATCGAGCATTGGGATGGCTCCGTATGAGGCATTGTATGGTAGGCGCTGTAGATCTCCTATTTGTTGGGATGACCTGCGAGAGAGGGCGATAGTAGGTCCTGAGTTGGTGCAGGGAGCTGTGGACAAAGTCAAGACTATCAGGGAGCGTTTGTTGGTTGCCCAGAGCCGGCAGAAGAGTTATGCAGATCAGAGGCGCCGTCCGCTTGAGTTTCAGGTGGGAGACCACGTGTATCTGAAGATCTCTCCAGTTCGGGGTGTGGTTCGTTTTGGGAAGCGAGGCAAGCTGAGTCCTCGGTTCGTAGGGCCTTTTGAGGTGCTTGGGAAGGTTGGGCCGGTGGCTTACAGATTGGCATTGCCACCAGCTCTAGCAGGAGTGCATGACGTGTTCCATGTGTCGATGCTCAGGAAGTATCTACATGATCCTTCGCATGTGATTGACTATGGTCAGCTTCGACTCAGAGATGATGTCACTTATGAGGCAGTTCCGGTTCGTATTCTAGCACGGGATGTTCGTCGGCTTCGTAGCAAGACACTGCCTATGGTTAAGGTGCAGTGGTCTAATCAGTCCGAGCGTGAGGCGACGTGGGAACTCGAGGAGGAGTTGCGTGCTAAGTTCCCTTCCCTTTTCGAGCAGTAAGGTATGTTGAATTTCGAGGATGAAATTCCTTTTAAGGGGGGAGTGATGTAATACTCCGTATTTACGTTTCAGATTTCATGACATTTCGGTTTATATCATTGCTTATGTTATGTGTTACTTTGGGTAGCTGATGGGACACCGGAGTCTTTAAGTTAAAAGACGGGGGCAAGGAGGTCATTCCCCTCTCTTTTATTTTGGTAAGCTTCTTTAATTATTTGATTGGGCAGTTTCTTACTTTCCAATCACGATCAGTCTCATCGACGTTCTCTCGACAGTTTTGAAAGCTCTTTCCCTCTCTTCTTCTTCCTTGGTGAGAACCTTGGATGCTGGTGCGAATTGTGCTGTCTCTGCCTGGTTGCTGCTGGATTCTTACTGCTGCTTTTGTTCGGGTTCTTCTCCTCTGCAAATCAGGTTTGGTTTTCCTTTCGATTCCGATGGTTTCCGCTTCTGTTTTGAGAGAGGGCAGTTTTCTGATTTTGGGGTCTCTTCTCTGCGAATTCAGTGGTGCATTGTGCGTCCCCTCTGCTGTGTTCTGTTCGTTGAGTTGCTGGTAACGTTTGGACTGAATCAGCGCTTCGAATTCAAGTAAGTGGGGGATGGAATCGGGGTTGTTCGTTCACCCTCGGGGACTGTTTTCGTTTCTGTTTCCTTGACTGATTTTGTGTGGTGTTTGCACGTTTTCTCCTCGCTTTTGCGTTGTTAATTGATGGGCTAAATCCCCGGGGGAACTGATTTACAATTCGGATCATTGGTGTGAGTTTGGCATTGGATTTTGTTGTCCTTCTGTGCGTCTGTTCGTTCTGGAAATCGCCTGTTTTATGCCGTCCGAACTTCGGTCCGAACGTTGAAGCTCGGACGGCTTGTTTTTCCGCTTCTGTTTTCTGAATTTCGGGACGTCCGAACTTTGGTCCGAACATCGAAGTTCGGACACCCCTGTTTTATGAATTTTCCGAGTTTCGAAGCTCGAACTTCACCTCCTAACGTTTCCGAAGATTTTGTCCGAACTTCGGTCCGAACATCGAAGTTCGGACACTGTGATTTCTCTGCGGTATTCGTTCTCGGCCTCTGTCCGAACTTGCAAGGTCGGACGCAAGTTCGGACATGCCACTGTTTTGAGCATAACTTCTCTGTTTTAGCTCCGTTTTGAGTTCCGTTTGCGGGGTTGGATTCCCCTATCTGTGTACAAGCTTCTTATACTGTTTATATGCATTTCCATGCACTTAAGATCTGTTTTGTGAGCTTTTGGTTTTGGGACCTAGTTACTTTGCTTCTGAGCCTTGGATAGTCGGGTCGGGCTGTCCCGTAGCATGCTGCGCAGGAATTCCTTCTGTTTATACTCCTTAGGGCCTCCCTTAGGATGTTATTTGACCGACGGGTCTGTTAGCTGTCTCTACGGCTTCTGTTGTGGGATCTTCGGATCCATAGGACATTATGTGAGTCCTTCTGTTGTGTTAGCTGGTTACTAGTGTCCCACTCTTCTGCATCTGTTTCTGAAAGTCTGACTATGATTTGAAGTGACGTTCTGCTCTGCCTCTGTTTTGTGGTTTCATTCTGTCTATTTATATTGACTCCGCCATCCTCTCTGTTTATAAGTATTCTTCTGCTTCTGTTTTGAGTGGGCTTCCCTGAGGAAGTCTTCTGCTTGCTGGGCTGTTTAGCTCACCCCTTTACTTTGTTGCAGATTGAGCTCGTGGGATCTTCTCTTCTCGTCCCCTTCTGGAGCTTCGTATGTGTCTTTAGACTTTGTTTGCTCGCGCGTTGGACGCTTTAGTACTTTGTGTAGCCTTCGGGCCTCTCTCTTTGTATTTGACTTATAAGCATTTGGATCTTGTAAACTCTTTTGGTATTTATACAAGTTTGTTATTCGGTTTCGGGATTCGTTTGCTTAGAGCCTTGCGACGTTAGGTAGTAGACTCGTGGCGTGTAACGACCCTAACTCCTAGGCCGGTTTTGGGGTCGTTACACCGATTGTAGGTGGGGTAGATCAAGCTATGGGAGTTTGTTACTAGTTATTTATTTTACTTAATTATTGTACCTTTGATGGAGGAAGAAGATAGCGACGTGGGGAAGAAAAAAAAAGGAGCCCGGTTGATATTGCTAGTATGTCACAGTTGGTGATGACGTGTGATGGCTTCTTATTTTATTATTTTAGGAACTTCCTCTGATTGAATTGTCGGGCAGGTTGTAGTAGTAGGTAGATTGATATTATATAAAAAGAGATACCCATGCCTACTTTAATAAGGTAAGGTAATGAGCCATACATTCTTGAAGTTGAAAACGGTAATAACTGGGAAGACAATCTTAAACCGGCAGAAGTAGGTAGTAGTAGTACGGTAGATAGGACACTTATTTTAGTTATTCTATTATATGTTACATGTGAGCATGAAATGAAGCTCATATGTGTGTACTAATCGGTGGCTTTTTTTTTGCAGGTGATCGAAACTTGGAATTGAAAAAGAACAACAGTCCAATCGGTGGAAATAGGTAACCAAGGTGAGAAGAATATATTCAATTTTTTTGATGTAGTAAAGGTGTTATGAACTTACTTTAATAAAGTAAGTATAGTGAGTCACATATACTTATAATTGGAAACGTTAACGTGCCCGGTTACAAGTCTTAAACTGGCAGAATATATATTAGCCAAGGTCAAGGAAATATATTGACCATAGGCTAGATTAAGTGGTTAAATGTTATTTTTGCACTATTTGGTTATTATTCACAAAACAATGCACATATATTTTGGTTTTTTGAAAAACTTTGAGTTAGGCATTTTAATGTGGTACATTATGTCACATTAGTATATTTAAGGGTATTCAAGACCCTGAAATTAAATAGAACTCATTTTGGAGACAATCTCACAAAAATGTGTTTTAAGGAAGCTTAGTGCACGTTTTATGTTCTAGTGCGTTTTTGAGCTTGGTTTCCCTTGGAAACGGTTTTAATGTGTGCACTTATGAGTCATAAGGCTCTAGTAAAAATTTTAGGTCAAACAGAGTTTGTTTGGATATTTAATCACCCTAAAAGGTCAAAGGGTGTAATTCTTGCTTTTTGTTAAACTTTGTTGTTTTAAATTTATTATTATTATTTTTTTAAAGCATGTTTAGGCCTTAATTTAATTGATTATATGTTTAATCAATATTTAATTAAGTAGGGGTATTTCACTAGCGCTCAGCGCGAAACCGGTAAGCCTAGAACTCAAACCTAATGCATGATGCATGAATGTGTGTTTATAGTTATCAGTCGATGAGACTTGTATGTGTTAGTAAGTATCAAAATTTAGAGAGACCTAACTTAGGTAACTTCTCACCTAATAGGATACTTCAACATTTGTGTTCCCTTACCTATGAGACCGAGGTCACCTAAGCCTATGTGCGATGGTCAGGAATATCCAGAGGCAGAATGCCAAGTACTTTGACCCGGCATGATCCTACTCAAGAAATACTTAACTATAAATGAACAAATAGCCATTGTAAATGAATGTAGAAATTTGGGGATAGGCTTTGGAGGATTTTATATTCCAGGATATGGGAGTGGATCAAAACTTAAATTATATATGATGTGTATGGGTAAGGATTGGGATCCACAGGCTAGGTTATATAGTGAAGTAAGAAAGGTAGATGGAGCATGAGTTCCTAGGATACCAGTTGTATCATTCTCCATAGGATATGACACTGAGTTTTTATACGGTGATAAGAAGAGGATGGATAAGGCAAACAAGATTATTTTGAAGTTAGGAGACGCGTTGATATTTGGTGGAGAATCCAGATTAGTGTACCATAGGATTAAGAGTATTAAACCGAGATTAGCCTTGGGATACAGGGTGTGAGATAGTACAGTGAGGAATAACAAGTTGGTTTTTGCTTGGACCGCTGAAGGGCGTTATCAACTGTCCAAACTTACAGTAACTACAAAATTATGACCTGCCTAAATGACGAGCAGATGTCATGAAAAGGAATACATTAATTAATATAAAATACTTAAGACTACTTGAAATGTCAAAAGGGTTTGTTGAAGACCTGCTCATAAAGAGCAAACACTGAAATTTTATGGGATACCCAGGCACCGAGCTTACCGCTCAGTGCGGGACTAGGAAATCTTACAATCCCTTATTAACTTCATGAGAAGATAGTGCGAAACCTTGAAGTATGACAATAGAGAAACAAATCTCAAAATATATAACTAAACATCCATTATGGATAAGCACGGGTTTTAAATACCTGAGCAAATACCAAGGGTCTCAGCTAGTATTATTATAGTGACAATGCTGGACTCCTAATTAATAAAGGTGAAATACCCCGTAATTAAAAATAGCGATTAATTAGGCTAATAAGTAACTTAGAAGCTTAATTAAGCGTAAATAATCATGAGGGAACAAATCCTGAAGGAAACGGATCCTTAAAATGGATTAAAAACACTAACGAACCTTAAAGTGCGTTTTTCGAGGAAACCGGGAAAACGTGACTTTAAGCGGGTCAAATAGACTCGTAACAATTTTGGTCAACTAAATAGTCATTAATAAATATTAGTGAAGCTTTAGAACCAATAAAATCAATAAAACAAGAGATTAGTAAAAACTGTCAAAAACGGGAAGTTGTGGGGTAGAAACATAAATAACGCAAACTTATGTGTCCACTTTTGAAAATAAAAATGTGAAATCTGTGTGTGCAGTGGGGGTCCGATTTTAAGCCTCTCTCACACTCTCTCACACTCCCTTATTAAATTGTGCTAATGCACTACAAAACAAAGAAATAAAAAGCAAATAACTCACCACTCTCTCTCCTACTCTCTATTCTTTTCACTCATGCACACAGCCCTACATCCCTCCTCTCTATTTTCTTCTTCCTCCAACCGGACAACAATGGAGATTTGAGCTCCCTCACAAAAATACTCACTTCTCTCCTTTTGTTAACCCATCAAACCTTCTCCAAAAATTACAAAACTAGTACTATTGGAATCCTCTCATCAAGGAGAGTATTCCCCTCCTTTCAAAATTCAAAAACAAGAACATTCATCTCCATGGGTGTGGAGCATTTGGAGCTTCAAGACTACCACTAGAACCACCTTCTTCTCCTTGTTATTTTGAGGTAAAAATCTTCTTGAAACCTCATTGTTTTTCTAGCCTTGTGGGCAAAACAAAAATCTAGCTAAAACCTTGTTTGGTTTCCTTGTACTCTAGCCGATTTTGGCTTCCTTGGAGAGTGGGAAATATTGTTCTTGAGCCATTCCAAGCTTCACTCATACCCTTGCAAAGTAATGAAATTTCTAAACCCTAAAACCTACATTAAGCTTTAAAGGATAGTTAGGGTTAGTTTTGGTGTATTGAAATATGTATATATGGGTTGTAGTGTTAGAGGATTTGGGTTGCTAAAACTGGTAGAGAGAGAGAGAAGAAGGGAAGAAGGAAGAAGAAAGAAGAAGAAAAGAAACTAGAAGAGGAACAAGGTAATTGTGCTCACTTGTGTAGTCTTGTATATATGTATGTAACAGATTTTAGCAACTTATTAAATGTGTATTGAATCTAGTAATGGGTAGTAGTGTAATGTGTAAGAGGATACAAGTATTTTAAACCTTTAAAAGATATGTAAAACTTGTGGAAACCTAGTTGGGATTGGGATGTTAAGTGCAGGAATTTTTAAAAGTGTTTTAGTGTTCGTATTTATGTATGGGAGCTTTGTATATTTATGATTGTTGAAAACAGGTGAGATGGATAGAAATGTGTGAATAAACAATGTGGTGAGAGTATAAAAATATAGGGGAGACTATGGCAAAATTTACTTAGGATTTGAACACTTAATGAACTAGAAACTAGGTGAAAAATATATGTTGTAACAATTTTGTATGAGTAGTTTAATGGGTAGATTGAGAGAGGTAGCTAATGTATTGTAATGCATTAGAAACTCTAGAAATGACATTAGAAGAGGGAGTTATAGATGGAGAGAGTTAGGATTAAAATCTGTAGCGGAATGCAACTAAGGAAGATTTAGTGTAGGTGCTGAAATGGAACTTAGGAAAATGAGTGTGTAAATTAGTATAGGAATGAGTGATGAATTAAAGGATGAACTAGGGTGTATTAGGAGATTTAATTAGTGTTGAAACATGTGGGATTAAGTGTAGGAACAATGGGTAAGTAATGGGTAAGAAGAGGGACTGAAAACAAAAATGAAAATGCAATTACTGGGCCGGACCGACCTTGGGACCGGACTTGCAAGGTCGGTCGAGCCCAGACTTACAAAGGACGGAAAGCTTCTGGAATGGACCACCTTGGGGACCGAACTTGCAAGGTCGGTCGGCCAGAAAAATTCCCATCATAAAACCTTCTGGAATGGACCGACCTTGGGGACCGGACTTACAAGGTCGGTCGGCCTAAAATTCGCCTGTAATGTAACCTACTGGAATGGACCGACCTTGGGACCGGACATGCAAGGTCGGTCGACTCCAGAATGTCGAAACCAAAACTCACTGGAATGGACTGACCTTGGGACCGGACTTGGCAAGGTCGGTCGGCCCTGTAATTTTCCAGCGAATGTACCCTACTGACTTCGACCGACCTTGGGTCCGACCCTGGGTAAGGTCGGTCGGGTCAACCAAAAAAAAAAATAATATAATAGTATATATATATATATATATATATATATATATATATATATATGTGTGTGTATACCTACATATACATATGTACATATATCAATGTACCATTGTTAAGTAAGGAAATAAATTTAAAGTAGTGAAGAGTAAGTAAATAATGTGTAAGTGTAAGAAGTGTACATATATAGTACGTAAGAGCTAAGGAAGTGATAGGGATATGAGTTAAGTTAATTGTAGATAATTAATCACTCGAACATATGTATGTTATAGGACTTGATTTGTGAGCACCGAAGGAAAGTTGGGATACAAGTACAACGGTGAACGGTATGAATTCCTCATGCCCCGTATGCTATCTTGGTTACTCTGATTTGTGTGTTGTGTGCTAATTGATCACCAAATAAGATAAATGCACGAATCGGAGTTATTATGCTTACTTGTGAATATGCAGTGTTGTATGCTGTGAATATTTTCTTTAAATCTTAGTTTGTATAACTCATGAAATGTATGGGTGATAATGAATGTGTGTATGTATGATATATTGTATTGTGACCGAATGTGTTTGAGATTGGACTTCTAACTGATTCCTAACAAGCTAACCAATCTAACTTAAATTGGTAATTGAATTGGAATGAGTAGAAATCCGATATAGTTTCGGCCACGCGTGAGGATGCGGAGACACAAGAGGTTGGATCCAAGTCCTGACTCTTAAACTGGTCCGCGGCCCAAATCCCTTAAATGGGAAGCATCCCGGATTGGTGAGTCAAGTAAATCCCGGTGGTGGGACGGTGTGGTCCCCGGGCCGGAGGTCACACCGACTTAACATGAGTATGAGTAAGTAAGTAAGAATGAGTAAGTAAGTAAATGAAAGTAAGTAAGTAAAGTAAGAGTAAGTAACGTGTAATGAGTAAAAGAGTAATAAGCATTCCGATTAACCCGGATGCACAATTTGGCTAACCTTGGGAAGGTAAGTAATGTGTGTGTGATTGTATTGTTGTATGGATTGCGAATGGTATTGTGAATGAATGTATGTTGTATGCAAGCATGTATGTATGTTAAAAATGAACCGCATGCCTATTTGACCTTAATTAGTCGGCGTGCCCTAGCTAGCACGCAGTATATGCGGAATTTATGCGCAGCTTTTGCTGAGCCCCTTGGGGCGATGTTTTTACTACACGCAGGTACACGAGAAGGGTGAAGAGGATGAAGGGATGTAGCTTTGTTTCTTTTTGTCTGTAAATAATGAATTATGAATGGTGTACTAAGTAGTACACGGATGTACATTTTTGTTAGCCGGTGTACCATGGGGTACACCTTTTTGGATATTGTGAAGGGATTATGATTGGTATAGATGAGTAGTTGGTAGGAACTCATTCTTTTGGAAAATTGGAAAGGGGTGTAATTAAATACTTTAAATACTCGGTGATCCGGTAATGTAAGAATGTTTTCTTTTGTGTTCGGTATGCAACGTAGTAGCTCAGTATACTCAGACATCAGACCGTCACTGTAAGTAGTATAAGCCTAGCTAGCCGTATGGGCGGTTAGCGGCGTTGTATCACCCGCCGTAGTAAGTAGTATTTCCGCTGCGAGTAGCTTGATTATTGGGATGATTGGACGGTAAGCATAGAATTAGCGGTAGGGGTGTTACAAAAAGTGGTATCAGAGCGTAGTTACGCTCTGATGTCCTTAGTTACCGAGCATAGGGATTACCGAGTTAGGATTTCAACCGTCTTAAGACGGATACTTAGAAACCTAACTAGGAACTACCGTTGTTAACAACGGATACCCTTGACATCCTTATGGACGATACCTTGCTTAATTCCAAGACCCTTGAGTCATATCTTGCGGAGCCTAATGTAAATGCTAAATGTTCAAATGTCAGGACGAGGCCGAGGCCGAGGAAGAGGCGAAGCCTCTGAAGGACCTGGCGCGCAGACGATAGCTGAGATCGTCGCCGCCACGGTAGTGCAGATGCTACCGTAAGTAATCAACGCAATGCAACAAAATCAACAGAACCAACAGAATCAAACGGGACCAATCCCTCCCCCTCCACCCAGAGAAGTGAACTGGGTAAAAGCTATCGCAGATCTTCGTCCCCCATGCTTTAGAGGCGAGAACGATCCTGCTAAATTGGAAGCGTACATCTCCGAAATGGAGACCGCATTTGAAACCCTCGAATGTCCTGCTGGAGTTCGAGTGAGGTTAGCGGTTTATTATCTGAAAGATGCAGCCATGGATTGGTGGAAACTAGTCAAGCATGAGCACGTCAACGACCCCACATTCGATTGGGAATCCTTCGCATCTCTCCTCCGATCCAAGTATAACCCGGAACACGTCAAGACCAAGAAAAGGCTTGAACTCGATGCCTTGAAAATGACAGAAAAGATGTCTATCGATGAGTACTACAGAACCTTCACTTCTATCCTCCGTCTTCTACCCGACCTAGGGTATACCGGCCAGGTGTTGGTCGATCGCTTCTATGGCGGTCTGAGCCATCACCTTCGGTATGGTATGGGCTATACCAGGTTTACCTCCCTTCAGGTAAATATCGGTTAACCCTTAGTACCATTTCAATTCCTTAAATTCTTAAATCTTTACCTATGTCTCTTTAAGTGAGAATCCCGGCTAATACCTGAAACTTCAGGAGTGTTATCACGCGGCTTCTCGCGTTGAGATCACTTACCAATTACGGGATGAAGAAACCGCGCTAAAGCGCAAGGCAAACAGTAAGAACACCAGTTATGAGGAGAAGAACCAAGGGAAAAGCTGGAAAAAGAAGAAAGGGAAATTCTTCCACCAAACCCAAAAGGACTTCCCGAGTGAGAGCAGTGCCCATGCTGAGCAGGGCAAACCGGTTGAGCTACTCCAACTAGGTTCTTCTGCGTCGGTCGCAGCGAAGCCACTAAGATCACACCCACCTAAGGTTAAACTTCGAATCTAAATCCGTATTTGCATAAGTATTATACCTTGTATTCCTGCACAAATGTGCTAATCCTCTAAGCCTTAGGTTCTGGCTCAGGTTTCACCAAAAACATCTCTGACGGCCGCTCTTATGTGTGCCGCAAGTGCAACCAAGATCATCCCGGAAAGGATTGCCAAGGGAGAGAAATCCGGTGCTACAATTGTCAGAAGCCCGGACACCGAGCCAATGTATGCCCCGAGAATGCTAAACCAAAGGGAAACTTCCAAAGCTACAAGCAAAAGGAAGGCAAGGAGGTTGCATCGGGCGATGCACCGGCCCAGCAGGCACCACAGGGACAAGGATCCCGGGGTCCTCAGAGGGGCGCACCCCAGAGGCAGCCTGTCTTGCATGTTATCGACCGTGATGGGTCCGGTTCTAAGTCCGGCCCAGGTAATTAATCTTAACCTTGAATCCTTGAGAAGCTTGTCTAAGTATTGGAGTATTTGTTTGAATGAATGCATGAGTAAATAATTGAAGTATGTATGGAGCATGAAATGAAGTAGTTGAAACTAGTACTCACCGTAGATGAAAATTTATAACCATAGGAAGCTTTAGTATCTGTTATCCAATACCATCGAAACTGAATCAAGAAGAGATCGACATCACCTCACACCACTACCCCAGTGAACAGTGTCAGGTCATCCGCCCAGGTATGATTTTATTAAGGGGATACCTGACACCTAAAGCACAAATCTCGATAATTCGATGATGCAACGAACTAGGAACGGGTCAAGGAGGATTTTATACACCCGAATTCCTCGGTGCAGCGAAGATGAAGCTGAAAATGATGTGCTTGGGAAAGGACTGGAATCCTTATACCAAGACATACCAAGAGACACGAACACAAGACGGAGCAACGCCACCGATAATACCTCCAAAATTTTAGACACTTGTCACACAAGCAGTAGAACTTGTACAACAATGCGAACATGATCCGATCCCCGCACTTGAAGCGGACCTTTGTATCGTCAACTTCTATGAGAAAGAAGGACGACTTGGGTTACACCAAGACAAGGATGAGACAGCGAAATCTCTTGAACAAGGAGTGCCCGTAGTGTCTTGGTCCATTGGTGATGATGCCGTATTTATGTATAGCGAGCAGAAGCGTGTGGACCTCGCACAGAAACTGGTATTGAGATCAGGAGATGTCCTAATCATGGGTGGAATGTCTAGGATGCTGTATCACGGGATCAACAAGATCAAGTTGAATACGGCACCACCGGCAATAATCAATGCCACACACATGAAACCAGGACGCCTGAACCTTACCTTTAGAAAGTATTAAATTTATAGTATCATGTAATCTATTAGTAACGTGTATTAGAGACATGGTATGTATGATGGTTGGTTTATCAATAAAGAGCAGTGTTAATTTAATTCCACTTGTGTACACCATCAATACTTATCCACTTGTGAATCCAATAGGTTGTGGACTCGGTACCGAAGGTAACCTGAGTATCCTCACCGAAGCACAAGCCGGTAAAAGCGGCACCATCTTAAAGGGAACCTTCCCAGTGAACGGCATTGAAGCCACAGTGTTATTCGACTCTGGCGCCTCTCACACCTTCGTATCACCGTCTTTTGTGAAGAGGTTGAAGCTAGATGCGGATGAGCTACCGAACTTTCTGGTTACTCTCCCATGGAAGGAGCGAGTAAAGTGTATCAAGTATTACCAAGCAGCCACAATCCAAATCAAAGGTGAAACGTTTCCCATTTCCTTTATCGAGTTTAATGGATTGGGATTCGACTTGATAATCGGAATGAATTGGTTGGAGCGGCACAAGGGTAGAATCCTCTGCCCCGAGCATCGATTGCTGCTCAAGAGTCCTTCTGGGGTTACTGAATCTTACCGCCAGAGACCGAGAGAGCCTTCGACCACACTCATATCTGCTATGGCCATGTACCTGGAGCTCATAAAGGGCAAGGAAGTGTAGTTGTGTTATGTACAAGACCTGGAGCGAGATCCAGAGTTCAGTGATGATGTACCTATAGTATCTGAATTCCCCGACGTATTCCCTAAGGAGTTACCCGGCATGCCACCTCAGAGAGCGGTAGAATTAGAGATTGACCTCTTGCCAGGTACCGGTCCCATCGCTAGGGCACCGTACCGTATGGCACCTGCTGAAATGACAGAGCTGAAAGAGCAGCTACGAGACTTACTCGACAAAGGGTTCATACGCCCGAGCGTATCACCCTGGGGAGCACCGGTTCTCTTTGTGAAGAAGAAGGACGGTAGCCTCCGACTTTGTATTGACTACCGCGAGCTGAATGCGGTCACAATCAAAAATAAATACCCATTGCCACGCATCGACGACCTATTCGACCAGCTGAAAGGAGCCTCAGTCTTCTCCAAGATAGACCTCCGTTCTGGGTATCATCAGATCGCTATCAAAGAGCAAGACATAGAGAAAACGGCATTCCGTACCAGATATGGCCACTACGAATTCACCGTCATGCCATTCGGTTTGTCAAACGCACCGGCAAAATTCATGGACCTCATGAATCGACTTTTCAGTGAGCAATTGGACACTTCGGTTGTTGTCTTCATCGACGACATCCTGGTATACTCCAAATCAGCAGAGGAACATGAAATTCACTTAAGGAAAGTACTTGAGACACTACATGAGAACCAGCTGTATGCGAAGTTCTCCAAATGCGAGTTCTGGCTAGATCAGGTATCATTCCTTGATCATGTCATCTCGAGCGCAGGCATCTCTGTTGACCCTTCTAAGATAGAAGTTGTACGATCATGGCCTAGACCTAAGACTGTTACCGACATCCGGATCATTCTTGGTCTAGCCGGTTACTACCGGAGATTCGTAAAGGACTTCTCAAAAGTCGCTAAGCCCATAACTACATTGATGAAGAAAGATGCACCGTTTGTATGGACAGATGAGTGCGAGTTATCATTTCAGAGCCTAAAAGACTCATTGACCTCAGCGCCCATCCTTACTCTTCCAGAGGGCACAGAGGGATTTGAGGTATATTGTGATGCATCAGGCAAAGGAATGGGATGCGTACTCATGCAGCATGGCAAGGTTGTAGCTTACACCTCCCGCCAGCTGAAAAAGCATGAGGAGAATTACCCGACTCACGACTTAGAGTTAGGAGCCATTGTCTTCGCCTTGAAGATATGGCGACACTATCTCTATGGGGTAAGCATCACCATCTACTCCGACCACAAGAGCTTACAGTATGTATTCACGCAGAAAGAACTGAATTTGAGACAAAGAAGGTGGATGGAGTTCCTCTCAGACTACGACATCGACCTATAGTATAAGGAAGGGAAGGCAAACATCGTAGCCGATACCCTGAGTCGTCGAGCACACTCGCTCCATTCGCTACTCGCTTCTTCTAGCTTGGTTGACGAGGTGCGAGAAGCTCAGTTGAGCGACCCTTACCTAACCAAAATCAGACAAAAGATCGAAAATGGTACATTTGAGAAGAAGAAGTACGATTTTAAGTTGCATAAAGATGGTCTGATTCGATTGAATGGTAGGCTATGCGTCCCCCGAAGCAATGCTGAGCTAAGGGATCGCATCTTGCGAGAGTCACACAGTTCCACATTATCAGTCCATCCAGGAGCCTCCAAGATGTACAAAGACATGAGAGGTACTTCTAGTGGTCCGGAATGAAATCAGATGTGACATAATTTGTATTGAGATGCTTAACATGCCAAAAAGTGAAATTTGAACATCGTAGACCGGGCGGAATGGTACAATTGATGCCAGTTCCGGAGTGGAAATTTCACGATATCTCCATGGATTTTGTTGTAGGACTCCCACCTGCCAGGGAGGACTCAACATGATCTGGGTTTGTAGTCGACCGCCTTACCAAGGTAGCCAGATTCATACCGATGAAGGACACTTGGAAGGTAGTGAAGCTTGCAGAGCTATTCGACAAGGAGATTATCAGACATCACGGAGTCCCTAAAACCATAGTATTTGACCGCGACACCAGATTTCTTTCGAGATACTGGAGAGCCACACGGGAAGCGCTGGGTACAGAATTGAAGTTGAGTACCGCCTTCCATCCTCAGACCAACGGTCAGACAAAAGGCCATCCAGACACTAGAGGACATGCTTCGGGCATGTGCCTTAGACTTTCAGGGGAGTTGGTTAGATAAGCTTCACCTTATCGAGTTCTCGTACAATAATAGTTATCATGCCTCAATTAAGATGTCGCCTTTCCAAGCTCTATACGGTAGACCTTGCCGTACACCCTTGTGTTGGGATGAGTCAAGTGAAGCGGTCATCATAGGACCGGAGTACCTTGAACAAGTACAAGCTGAAGTCCAGCAGATTTGAGCCAATATGAAGGCAGCCCAAGATAGACAGAAATCCTATGCGGATGTGCGACGACGTGACCTTGAGTTCGCCATGGGCGACCAAGTGTTCTTGCGCGTTTCACCTATGAAGGTGTCTCTTCCGATTTGGTCCGAAGGGGTTGAGCCTAAAGTTTGTAGGGCCGTATGCTATCACCGAAAGAGTTGGAGCTGTAAGCCGACAGGTTAGCATTACCTGAGGACTTGGGACGTGTCCATATGTATTTCATGTGTCACAACTCAAGAAGTATATTGCTGATCCTTCTCATGTCCTAGAGCCTGAGAGACTATCCATTGAACCGACCTGAGATATGTCGAGACCCCGGTGAGAATCCTTGATAGGAAGACCAGAGACACTCGCTACAAGTCTATACGAATGGTGAAGGTCCTATGGTCTAACCATGATGTCGAAGAAGCGACATGGGAGTTGGAAGATGCCATGAAGCCTAAGTACCCACAGTTATTCATAGACTAGATAGTCTAGTATTTAGTTACGGGTACGGGCGTACCCCTTTTAAGGGGGTAGAGCCTTTTTGCTTTTGCATTGCTTCGGGGTGAGCATTGCATAGTGTGGTAGGTATTGTAATAGATTTTGTATGGCACAAGTAGTGCAAGTGAATTTGGTATGTGTATGTAAGCTATGTAATGTGTAGTGTATGGATGTGTATGTACGATGTGTGATGTATGTGTAATGTGTATTGTGAATTGCAGTGGTGTATTGTAATATGGATGTGTTGGTATTATGGATATGGTGTATCGTGTATGTGAATTCGTATTGTGCTTGAATTGTGCATGTTTGTAATGTAGAAGAGTAACAACCTCATGGGTGGTAGTAAGACATATTATGCAATTGGTTTGCCTAATGAGTAGAATTAGTAAACTATTATACCTTGAGCAACTTTAAGGGCAAAGTTTCTTAGGGGGGTAGATTGACTACCTGTAATTAAAAATAGCGATTAATTAGGCTAATAAGTAACTTAGAAGCTTAATAAGCGTAAATAATCATGAGGGGTTCAAATCCCGAAGGAAACGGGATCCTTAAAACGGTTTAAAAACCTACGAACCTTGCGCGTTTTTCGAGGAACCGGGAAACGTGACTTTAAGCGGGTCAAATAGACCGTAACAATTTTGGTCAACTAAATATCATTAAAAATATTAGTGAAGCTTTAAACCAATAAAATCAATAAACGAGAGATTAGTAAAACTGTCAAACGGGAGTTGTGGGGTAGAATCATAAATAACGCAAACTTATGTGTCCACTTTTGAAAATAAAAATGTTAATCTGTGTGTGTGCAGTGGGGTCCGATTTTTAGCCTCTCTCACACTCCCTTATTAAAATTGTGCTAATGCACTACAAGACAAAGAAATAAAAAGCAAATAACTCACCACTCTCTCTCCTACTCTCTATTCTATCTCTTCACTCACGCACACAGCCCTACCTCCCTCCTCTCTATTTTCTTCTTCCTCCATCCGGACAACAATGGAGATTTGAGCCCCTCACAAAAATACTCACTTCTCTCCCTTATAAACCCATCAAACCTTCTCCAAAATTACAAAACTAGTTTGAAATACCCCAAACCTAAGTATGTTAAGTAAACATCAAATCATGATGTAGTAGGGCTAAAATATGCCTTAGAATGATTGGTAGACAATTTGAACCAAGGACACAAGAAAGTGCCTTAAGGGCAATCAGGGCAAAAACGTGCTCTAAGCTTGGAGAGACTTGGGTGAGTACCCAAATATCATGATAAGACCTTAGTAATATCCTAATGGTCATTTTAAATCAATTCAGAAGAAAACCAAGCTTGAAAACAAGTTAAAACACAAAATGTGCTTTAAGAAGTCTTAAAGCACATTTTGAGAAATTGTCTTAGAATTGAGTTTTGAGTGGCTAAATGTCCATCATTACTCTTTAATCAACATGTGTACTAATTAGTATCACATTAGGAGGTCTAAATCAATGGGAAATCAAAAATTTCCCGATTATGTGCCTTGTTTAGTGAAAGTACTATTTAGTGACTAGTTTTAGTTTTAATCAATATAAGTCAATTAATTGGTCACCAAAGACCATGTTAGCCTTATATAAGAGGGTGGCCGGTTTTTTATGTGGGGAGTCACCACATGAGTCATCAAATGAGAAAGAAAAGAAGAGATAAGTAAAGAAGTTACTATTTGCTTTATTAAAGCAAAATATCTTATATTAGCTTACTTCTCTCCTTTATTCTCCCTTTCTCTCCTTCACCCACGGTTTCTTCTTCTTCTCTCTTCCAAAACCGAGAGTGTTGCTCCTCCATGGTTCTCCATCTTCAATCACTTGCCAAATACAACTCCAAGCTCCAAATCCAAAACAAATTGCATATTTGTCTTAGTTAGGTCAAGACCTATCTTTCTATCTTTTCAAATCTTTCAAAGCTCCATTTTGGTGCCATGAGAAAACTCCATTGATGGGGGAAAATCAAGTTTGAAGAGCTCATTAGCTTCTCCATTCTCTTAAGGTAAAGAATATGTAAGAAAAATCAAGTTTCCACCATTTCTTTCTACATGGCCGAAAATTCTCTACTCATGGGGCCTTGTTTTTATGCCTTGTTCTAGCTTGATTTATTCACCAAGGACTAGTGGATGTCCTATTTCATTCAATGCCAAAGTCTACCTTGAGACTTCAAAGGTAATCATCCACTTTATGCCTTAGAACTCATTTCTAACCTAGGTTTTTTATTCCTTGAGGTTAGTGCATTGTTTAGTACTCATATGAGTTCTTAAATATTGATTAGACATTGGCAAAAGGAATTTAAGTGGTGGCCGAGATCTATGCAAGAAGAAGGTCTAAGGAGGAGATTAAGATAAGCTTGAGAAAACAAGGTAAAATGCTTACCTAATGGTGTTTAAGATTAAGGAATGAGTTTTAGATAAATACCAATGTGGCTTAAAGCTTACATTGTGTATTGGGATTATATACCTAAGAAAAAGAACTTAAACAAGCTTATGAACTTGTAATTAAGGAGCTAATGAGAATGAGTTAGTAATATAAGTTTAAGGTGGATTTTAAGAGCATTATAACTACTATGAGATTGATGAGTGTATTTGCAGGTTGAAAGCTTTATATGTGGGAAATTCAGTGTTTAAGTTTAAGTCATTTAAGGGCCTAAGAGCCATGTCATTTAAGAGTCTTAGTGCTATGCAATTTAAGATTATTGCAATATATTGAGTTTGTTGTGAATGAGTTGGTTTGGGTGATGAGATATGATGAGAAAGAACTTGAGGTGTGTGAGATGGTTAAATGAGGAAAATAATGTGTTTGGGCATGCTATGATGCTAGAGGTGCTATGGCAAAATTGAGTAGAAAATAAGTGTTTAGGCGATGGTGGTGAACTAATATGACCTAGGATTTACTAGGAATCATTATAAGGAATTTGAGTGGAGATTAGTTAATTAAGGAGTCCTTGAGGTTTAGGATGACCTAGAGATGTCTAGGAGGAGTTAGAGGAATGGTGAGTGTTTTGAGCACACCAAAATCATGAGATGAGGAATTAAGAAGTGTGCATAAGATTAAGGAGAAGGTGTAATGATTAAGGTAATTTGAATGTTCTAAGGGGAATTAATGACTAAGGAAGTACTAGGAAGTTTTAGAGGTGGTCTTGATGAAAAAGGGGTGAGATAAAGTGTGGTAATGAGTTATAATGATTAGGCATTTCCTTGGAGGATTTAAGAATCAAGAGAAGTAATTGAGCATGTAGGACTTAGGCAAATGTTGGTAACTAACTAGCAAGGAAATAAGGTGTTGGAGGATGGAAGCTTAAGCTTAGGAAGGAACTTTAAGTAAAGGCATAAAAGAGATTTTGATAGTGAGAGATGCTTGGGAGATGATGTTATAGTGGTGAAGAGAACATTTGGCATAGTGGTTACACTAGGTATGAACCACCACCTAGAAACCTAGAGGAAACATTACAAGTGTTAGCATTATTACAAGGAAAATGCATAATGACTAAGGTGGATCTTGGTGGATGATTTAAGGTATTTAAAGGAGGGCTTAAGGTGTATTTGAGGTGCCCAAATGAGGTTATAACATATTAGAATATGTGAGGAGAAGTTTGGAGTTGAAAGAGAATTTAGAAACAAGTTTCTAGAGCCGACCGGCCTTAGGACCGGACTTGCAAGGTCGGTCGGGCTCTGTTACAATACCGGGAAATGTTTCTGGAATAGACCGGACATAGGACCGGACTTGTCAAGTCCATCGGGCTTGAATTTTGTACGGATATAAGTCTCTGGAATCGACCGGACATAGGACCGGACTTGTAAGTCCGGTCGGAGTGAATTTTCCAACGGTAAAAGGGTACTGGAATGGACCCGACTTGGCAAGTCCGGTCGGTAAGTCCGGTCGAGCCTAAAACAAAAAAAAAAGAGAAATTTTTGAATTCTAAGAATGGCAATGGGTAATAAGGTATGCCTTTGGTAGGGTAGTAATGATTGAGACCCTAAGAACTTAAGAGATTAAGTTAAGTTAAGTATAAACTTGAAAGTTTAAGATTAAGTTTGTAAGATTAAGTGTAAGACCTAAGAGGTGTTAGGTGGGGATCATTAAGGAATTAATTAAGTTAAACAAGTTAGTAAGTCATATTAAGTTAAGTGATTAACAACCTAAAACTGAATGAATGTTTTAGGACTTGGGAGTTTGGACTCCGGAAGAGAGTAAGCAGCCGAACGACCAACGGTGAACGGTACAGTTCTCTTGTGACCTGCTTGCTAACGAGGTGTCCCTCGGCTTGTGTGCTATTTGTTTTGTGTGCTCACTAACAAGATAAAGCATGCAACCGGAACATATTATATATATTGTATTGTTGTGTGATGTTTGAAAACTAACACAACATACCGTGAGAACTCACTAACCAATGCTTAGTAAGGAATTGAGTGAGACTAGGAACGCCCCCTAATGAGGGACGATATGAACCGAAAGAGGTTAACCAACAAACATGGTCTTGAGATAACTACTAACTGGAACTGAGTGAGGAAACCCGGGACCGATCTCCGGTCATGCATGCTAAGGAAAGGGGTCGTTATCTATAGTAGATTCGACCTCCGATTAAGGACTTGTCTTCGGACTTGTTGCCTAGGGCCGGTTGCCGGCTCAGCTACGCTGGACTCCCGTCCAGAGTAGGTGGCATTAAGATGGTGCGGTGGGATCACCTAAATCCCAGGTTCGAATTAGATACGGCCAATCCCTTCCAGGAAAGGTTTGTATATTGAGATTAAGATTGATATTAAGATTAAGGTACGATTAAGTTAAGTTACAATCATTCCTTTTTAAAAGGATGACTTGTATTACTAAGATTAAGATTAAGGTAAGATTAAGTTAAGTTACAATCATTCCTTTTTAAAGGATGATTTGTATTATTAAGATTAAGATTAAGGTGAGGTTAAGATAAGTTGCAACCATTCCTTTTTAAAGGATGGTTTGTAATATAAGATTAAGATAAGCTACATCCACTCCTGATTAAAGGATGGTTGTTTCTAAGATTAAGATAAGATCAGATTGAGGTAAGATAAGGATGGACTAAGATTAAGAGAGAACATTACTTAAGGAGTTAAATAACTAACTCTCTAATTAAGGGAACGCATTTAAGTCGTTCATTGTGTGTGAACTTTGATTGTTCATATCTGAGTTGTTGTTTACTGCACTTTCTATTATGTTGTGCATCTAATCAACCTCCATGCTATCGACAATTAGTCGTCGTAGCCACGTTAGCTTGGGGGCCATGAGAGGATCGTACCAGCATTCGTGCTGACCCCTTTGGGGGCTGTTTTTTACTACACAGGTACATCAGGAAGCGATCGTCGCAAGAGTAAGAAGAGGATACAGCGGTTAAGGGTTAGCATGGCCTACGAGTTGTGCATGTACACTCGTATGGCAACCTGAGTTAGTAAGATGTATAGGATGTGAGGGGGTTTGTAAGAAGGTTATGTGAATGGTTAAGGTTGTTAGACTAATGTTCGGTATATTCTGTAGTCAGACCGTGGCAAGGTCCTGGATTAGTAAAGACTTCCGCTGTGACATGTATATATATCTGTTAAGTTGCGAGACCACAATTTGATTGAGTTGGGGTGTTAACAAAAAGTGGTATCAAAGCGTAGTTACCGCTCTGAAACAAGAAATACCGAACTTAGGAGGATATTGAGGCTGAGTTGAGTTACTGGTTAAGGGTTAGAGATAGAGTGTGAGGTGCGTCAGCCAGGACTTCCCGGTGTTTACCGGATATCCATAGTACCTAGGCCCGCCCTCCACATCCCTAACCCTAAATGTGTTGGACAACGCCAGAGAGAAGAAAGCCTTCTCTTACTCTGGGAAACCCGATCTGGCAGTTAGCTAACAATAAGCAGTACGAGGAACATCTTGTTGCACAACAGTTATGAAGAACTTGGAGATTTTCAATGGAGCGCAACAGAGAAACAGGCGCTACCTATGTAATCTATCAGTAAGGAGCGGAACTATACCGGCAAATGGGTCGACATGCTACGCAGTCGAAATAACCCGCCATACCAATGATAAGGAAAGCACTACGCGTGCAATGAATAAGAAATGATAAGCGACATGAGTACCGGACAGCGGTCCGAGTGAGCATAACAGCGGGAAATACAAACATGAGATTGAGATCACTGGAGGTCCAGTTAAGAACCGGGAACTCCAAACCCCTACAATGAGGAGGTTACAAGCCTGGCCGCATAATGCGGACGACGGTAGGAACTCATACAAAGTGATACCAAAATAGGACTACGATGTGGTGCCTAAAGGAAAATCATTACTTAGTAACCACAACAAATGAGTGGAGACGGAGCGAGGATTAAGACATAAGAAAATATTAAGGGATTCCCTCAGAAAGAGGAACGCCCTGGTAAATGACAGTACTGTCAAACAACAAGAAACTGCCGGATGACGGTTATCCAAAATAAGAGATTACCGAAGGAGTCCCAAGACTACCAATTACATGGAAATTAGAAGGGAGTATCCTACCGATGTACCTGTACCAGTAACCCACCTGCATGGCGCACTTGCAATAGCAAGTGCTACCACGGTTAAGCCACGCGAAAAGCCATCAAGGCGAAATAAGAGAACGCTACAGTTGTAGTACATATTAATACCGGATTGTAAAACCATAGGAATGGAAAAATAAGACCTTGGAAGGGCCTGACGGCCTGACCATGATAAGATGAACCGACACATCAGCCAGCAGGGAGCTGAGCTTAGATGAAATACTAAACCATATAAATACTAGCAACGGTATAACCCACTACAACAACAACCGACAGTATGGTAAGAACACCAATCTCAAACTTCAAGGGGAAACCTAAGAGATTGCTCGGTATCGCGAGCAAAAACACTATATAAGCAATGATATACAAGGGATGTATTATAAGATACTATTGAGACTGTTGAAGCATCGACTTACAACGAAAACGGGATAAGACTCTCAGAGTGACCATTAAGGACACCAATGACAACATTCTTCAATGAAGATGTTGGAAAACCCGGAAATCAAGGATAAGAAATAAACATAAGCTATAACCTACTAAGAATTAAAGTCGTACAACCCTGGAAAAAAAAAGCTCAGAGGACTACCCCCACATAGCGGGCATAGTCGAGCCGAACAAACTGATGAATGACGGCTAGTACTGTTCGTCTAACTCATTAAACACCAAGTATGATTGATCATCAAAGGTGGCGTAATCAACAGAGGTTGAACGAAGCGTTGAGATGGAAGTATAAGACGACAGGGATGATATCCAACTTGGACACGTAAGACAAACGCCTAATACGGGCCTAACCTTGACTATTAAAAGACAGAAGTCTAGTAGAATGACAGCATTGTCAAAGACATTTAACCTCAGATCACCTGAACAACTTCCCTAGCAGGAAGCAGGATGCAGCAACTTATTATGTAACCCGATACTACATTTAGTATGTAAATTAACGGTGGATAGTGCTCAAAGAACCAGAATCTTGTAGGGATGACCTGCAGATGAGTAAGAGTACAAATGATGAACTGAGACATTAAGCATTAAGAGCCTACGAGCCAAGGATGTTAACCACATCAGAGCCCGAGGCGCAGTAAGTTATAAGAGAGCTTGTTTAAGCCACGAAGGACTACAATTTGTAGATATGAACGGTTACTAAACCTATAACTTAGATTGGGAGGAACATTACCAAGAAAGGGTACCAATGAGAAAATTGAGATAATGCTAAGGATAGGAGCGGAGAACGAACCATGCCTTTAGGGTGGGGATACCTCTCCTTGTTGTGAGGCCATGAGTGGGAATGAACCCCTCAAAAGGGCTTTCACATATTAGAGATAAAATACACTTTATTTAGAAAATGGGAACTATGAACCTTGAGATTACCTTAGAACATACCTGATACACTTGAGTATAAGTAAGGTTGCACAGATATACCCCATACCCAACACCCAGGACGTAAGAATTAGTAATGGTCAGAGATAAACATTGTGACTGCACATTGTGGCACGTTAATTGATCGATGCTCAGAAGAGCCTGTGATTCAGTGGATAATTTCTTCAGTAACCATTAATCACATGGTAGATAACATCACTAAGGATGAAGAAAGTGAAAGAAATTAGCTTACTTACGAATCTGAGATTGGAGCATAACATCTTCATATCAAGAGTCAACTATTTTACAACACAGTACGACAACCGCCAATACCGGAATGAAAGAACTCCCAGTGTGTTTACACCAAGAAGGGGTTGGGTATAAGTTAAGACATTAGAATAAGTGAGTAAGAGGTTGCACCATTAATGGGCAACATGGTAAAGGCCAACTACCACGGTAGAAATGGTCGTGAGTACAATAGTTAGATAAGTGGATTAAGTCATGGTGCGCGGTAAGGCGACCATTATTTATGAGCCGTCAAATATTGACACTGAGGCAATTAGATTTATGAGTTAAGACCAGCATAAGTAACAAAATAAGATGGTAGACGAACTGAGCGTTGATGCCAGCAGTCTGGACCTGGTTAGGTAAGATTTCGCAGGAAGCACACTACCCATTCCTTAAGGAACTGGAAGTGCTTTCCTAATAGAATGAAAATGAGGAAGAAGATAAGAGGCTCTATGGAAAGAGACCTAAGCTACTAGGAAATGGAATCAATACGGAATACAGAAAGGAGCTGGAGCATACCATACCCAAGAACGCAGTAAATGGATTTTCCTTGATTAACATCAAGAAGAACAATGAATGTTATTATGAAACAATGAAAGAGGAGATCGACAACAGAATACTTCATAATTAGCAATAGCTAAACGTGTGACGGACACTATGAGTTTACAAAAACGAGACGTGGGACGACTGCACCCCACAGGGGCTTGCAGGCCTGACACGCTCATTTATGAGTTAGTTGGGTAAGTAGTAATGTACCATAAGGTACCCCATGCATGTAACGAGTAGTGTAAGGAACACGGGAGGTAGTCGACTCCGTACCACGGACAACGACGCAAGATCACACAAGAGCAGCTACTACCACAGACAGTCGAAGAGAAGAATTCAGTTGAACCAACAACACAGAGGAACCAGAGAACAGGTAATTAAGAACTATGAAGTGCGAAGAGCACGGATTGTTAAGTACAGACATTGGACATGTCTTAAGATGTAAGGGATTAAGACTGTAAAGCGCGATATGCACTAAACAGTAGTTTCAGACTAAGAATCATCCTCAGACCAAAGGTCAGTTGGGGAGAACAATTTAAATATTCGAGAAAATACTAAGAGTATGAGCGTAAGATCTTCAAGAGAGTGGATAGACGAGTTACAACTCATTAAGGCCGTGTATATATAAGATAACACGTGTCCATTGAGACAATAAGGCCTAAGATTATCAGAGTGGTGCAGCGGAAGCTAGCAGATCACTACCTTTGAGATTAGACCAAACTAAGTTAAGGAAACGGTATAAGTACCGTTAAGAATCCCGATACAGAGACTAAGTCATTTCTGATCGAATTATAAATAAGATAGATGACGTGGAAGCTAGAATGCTTGGTGAGAATTAGACATCTTGAACTTATGTTCAAAGATGATGTAACGCTGATTACGTGGGCGTAATCCATTTTAAGGGGGGTAGAGCGAAAACCGCTTAGCGTATGTTTGTGTACTGAGTACATAAACTACGGTGTGCATAGCACAAATAATTTGAGAATATGTTTTACATAAACATTTTGAGTAAATCATGGTTATTGCACACGGAAGATGTGAATACCATACATATTAAGTACCTATCTTGTTAACTCCGTGTGAGTACAAGTTAAGAGAATTAAGGAGAGGATTAAGGAGACTTAAGAAATAAGAATATATGAGGTATGAGTCGATATGAGACTATGTGTGAGATAAGAATAAGATAACACTATGAGATAATTGGATATGAGCATGAGTTAGGTATAGTAATGCTATGTGGTATGAGACAGTGGAAGTTGGTATGAGACTGATATAGAATTTAGTAGGAATTTAAGTCTTGAGGTAATACTAAGAGATGATTGGGAATTTTTGATGGAATGAGTCCACACTTTGGAGATGTATTGATTATGATTAGAAGAACTAAAAAGATAGAAAATTGGACATTAGTGAATTATCTGATGTTTGAAAATGACGTGGGAGGTGGAACTTGATTTTCTAGGGATCAAGGGAAACCGAACACAAATTGGAGTGGAAGGATGGTTCTACACTGATGCTGATCACATCAGGGTAGGATTATTCCTGAAACTCCCTACCAGTGGTCACAATTAAATCACACTAAGGATAGAGGCCTTAGGATAAAATGAAATGGAGTTGATTGTATTTTAATTAGAGGAATTATTCCTCACATGACCTCGTGAAAAGGATTACCTTTTTACTGAGTCTCGCCCATGAAGTCGAGGACGCACGAGCCTTTGTCTTCGGACCGGTGACATGGGAAGAGCAGCAGCGTTTTGTATTCTAGCCCATGGTGACGAGGACGAATGAGCCATTCTACGGACCGGTGACATGGGAGAATACGTTGGAAGTTATGTGAATGTTTTAATCATCAAAAAGGAACAAAGGAATTTTGAGTGCTACACATGCTTAAGCATGTTGGGTGATATTTAAGTATAAGAATATGGTGGATCCGATGATCCAATGAGATTAAGTATACATAAGTATGATCTATATGATCTAAGGAATGAGGTAAGACATGTATTCTAATGAGATAAGATGCATGGGAACTTTGAGGACAAAGTTCTTTTAAGGGGGGTAGATTGAAATACCCCAAACCTAAGTATGTTAAGTAACATCAAATCATGATGTAGTAGGGCTAAAATATGCCTTAGAATGATTGGTAGACAATTTGAACCAAGGAAAACACAAGAAAGTGCCTTAAGGCAATCAGGGCAAAAACGTGCTCTAAGCTTGGAGAGACTTGGGTGAGTACCCAAATATCATGATAAGACCTTAGTAATATCCTAATGGTCATTTTAAATCAATTAGCAAAGAAAACCAAGCTTGAAAACAAGTTAAAACACAAAATGTGCTTTAAGAAGTCTTAAAGCACATTTTTGAGAAATTGTCTTAGAATTGAGTTTTGAGTGGCTAAATGTCCATCATTACTCTTTAATCAACATGTGTACTAATTAGTATCACATTAGGAGGTCTAAATCAATGGGAAATCAAAAATTTCCCGATTATGTGCCTTGTTTAGTGAATAGTAACTATTTAGTGACTAGTTTAAGTTTTAATCAATATAAGTCAATTAATTGGTCAACCAAAGACCATGTTAGCCTTATATTAAGAGGGTGGCCGGTTTTTATGTGGGGAGTCACCACATGAGTCATCAAATGAGAAAGGAAAAGAAGAGATAAGTAAAGAAGTTACTATTTGCTTTATTAAAGCAAAATATCTTATATTAGCTTACTTCTCTCCTTTATTCTCCATTTCTCTCCTTCACCCACGGTTTCTTCTTCTTCTCTCTGTTCCAAAACCGAGAGTGTTGCTCCTCCATGGTTCTCCATCTTCAATCACTTGCCAAATACACTCCAAGCTCCAAATCCAAAACAATTGCATATTTGTCTTAGTTAGGTCAAGACCTATCTTTCTATCTTTTCAAATCTTTCAAAGCTCCATTTTGGTGCCATGAGAAAACTCCATTGATGGGGGAAAATCAAGTTTGAAGAGCTCATTAGCTTCTCCATTCTCTTAAGGTAAAGAATATGTAAGAAAAATCAAGTTTCCACATTTCTTCTACATGGCCGAAAATTTCTACTCATGGGGCCTTGTTTTTATGCCTTGTTCTAGCTTGATTTATTCACCAGGACTAGTGGATGTCCTATTTCATTCAATGCCAAAGTCTACCTTGAGACTTCAAAGGTAATCATCCACTTTTATGCCTTAGAACTCATTTCTAACCTAGGTTTTTATTCCTTGAGGTTAGTGCATTGTTTAGTACTCATATGAGTTCTTAAATATTGATTAGAACATTGGCAAAAGGAATTTAAGTGGTGGCCGAGATCTATGCAAGAAGAAGGTCTAAGGAGGAGATTAAGATAAGCTTGAGAAAACAAGGTAAAATGCTTACCTAATGGTGGTTTAAGATTAAGGAATGAGTTTTAGATAAATACCAATGTGGCTTAAAGCTTACATTGTGTATTGGGATATATAACCTAAGAAAAAGAACTTAAACAAGCTTATGAACTTGTAATTAAGGAGCTAATGAGAATGAGTTAGTAATATAAGTTTAAGGTGGATTTTAAGAGCATTATAACTACTATGAGATTGATGAGTGTATTTGCAGGTTGAAAGCTTATATATGTGGGAAATTCAGTGTTTAAGTTTAAGTCATTTAAGGGCCTAAGAGCCATGTCATTTAAGAGCCTTAGTGCTATGCAATTTAAGATTATTGCAATATATTGAGTTTGTTGTGAATGAGTTGGTTTGGGTGATGAGATATGATGAGAAAGAACTTGAGGTGTGTGAGATGGTTAAATGAGGAAAAATAATGTGTTTGGGCATGCTATGATGCTAGAGGTGCTATGGCAAAATTTGAGTAGAAAATAAGTGTTTAGGCGATGGTGGTGAACTAATATGACCTAGGATTTACTAGGATCATTATAAGGAATTTGAGTGGAGATTAGTTAATTAAGGAGTCCTTGAGGTTTAGGATGACCTAGAGATGTCTAGGAGGAGTTAGAGGAATGGTGAGTGTTTTGAGCACACCAAAATCATGAGATGAGGAATATAAGAAGTGTGCATAAGATTAAGGAGAAGGTGTAATGATTAAGGTAATTTGAATATGTTCTAAGGGGAATTAATGACTAAGGAAGTACTAGGAAGTTTTAGAGGTGGTCTTGATGAAAAAGGGTGAGATAAAGTGTGGTAATGAGTTATAATGATTTAGGCATTTCCTTGGAGGATTTAAGAATCAAGAGAAGGTAATTGAGCATGTAGGACTTAGGCAAATGTTGGTAACTAACTAGCAAGGAAATAAGGTGTTGGAGGATGGAAGCTTAAGCTTAGGAAGGAACTTTAAGTAAAGGCATAAAAAGATTTTTGATAGTGAGAGATGCTTGGGAGATGATGTTTATAGTGGTGAAGAGAACATTTGGCATAGTGGTTACACTAGGTATGAACCACCACCTAGAACCTAGAGGAAACATTACAAGTGTTAGCATTATTACAAGGAAAATGCATAATGACTAAGGTGGATCTTGGTGGATGATTTAAGGTATTTAAAGGAGGGCTTAAGGTGTATTTGAGGTGCCCAAATGAGGTTATACATATTAGAATATGTGAGGAGAAGTTTGGAGTTGAAAGAGAATTTAGAAACAAGTTTCTTGAGCCGACCGGCCTTAGGACCGGACTTGCAAGGTCGGTCGGGCTCTGTTACAATACCGGGAAATGTTTCTGGAATAGACCGGACATAGGACCGGACTTGTCAAGTCCGGTCGGGCTTGAATTTTGTACGGATATAAGTCTCTGGAATCGACCGGACATAGGACCGGACTTGTAAGTCCGGTCGGAGTGAATTTTCCAACGGTAAAAGGGTACTGGAATGGACCGGACTGGCAAGTCCGGTCGGTAAGTCCGGTCGAGCCTAAAAACAAAAAAAAAAAAGAAATTTTGAATTCTAAGAATGGCAATGGGTAATAAGGTATGCCTTTGGTAGGGTAGTAATGATTGAGACCCTAAGAACTTAAGAGATTAAGTTAAGTTAAGTATAAACTTGAAAGTTTAAGATTAAGTTTGTAAGATTAAGTGTAAGACCTAAGAGGTGTTAGGTGGGGATCATTAAGGAATTAAGTAAGTTAAACAAGTTAAGTAAGTCATATTAAGTTAAGTGATTAACAACCTAAAACTGAATGAATGTTTTAGGACTTGGGAGTTTGGACTCCGGAAGAGAGTAAGCAGCCGAACGACCAACGGTGAACGGTACAGTTCTCTGTGACCTGCTTGCTAACGAGGTGTCCCTCGGCTTGTGTGCTATTTGTTTTGTGTGCTCACTAACAAAATAAAGCATGCAACCGGAACATATTATATATATTGTATTGTTGTGTGATGTTTGAAAACTAACACAACATACCGTGAGAACTCACTAACCAATGCTTAGTAAGGAATTGAGTGAGACTAAGGAACGCCCCCTAATGAGGGACGATATGAACCGAAAGAGGTTAACCAACAAACATGGTCTTGAGATAACTACTAACTGGAACATGAGTGAGGAAACCCGGGACCGATCTCCGGTCATGCATGCTAAGGAAAGGGGTCGTTATCTATAGTAGATTCGACCTCCGATTAAGGACTTGTCTTCGGACTTGTTGCCTAGGGCCGGTTGCCGGCTCAGCTACGCTGGACTCCCGTCCAGAGTAGGTGGCATTAAGATGGTGCGGTGGGATCACCTAAATCCCAGGTTCGAATTAGATACGGCCAATCCCTTCCAGGAAAGGTTTGTATTTGAGATTAGATTGATATTAAGATTAAGGTACGATTAAGTTAAGTTACAATCATTCCTTTTTAAAAGGATGACTTGTATTACTAAGATTAAGATTAAGGTAAGATTAAGTTAAGTTACAATCATTCCTTTTTAAAGGATGATTTGTATATTAAGATTAAGATTAAGGTGAGGTTAATAAGTTGCAACCATTCCTTTTTAAAGGATGGTTTGTAATATTAGATTAAGATAAGCTACATCCACTCCTGATTAAAGGATGGTTGTTTCTAAGATTAAGATAAGAATCAGATTGAGGTAAGATAAGGATGGACTAAGATTAAGAGAGAACATTACTTAAGGAGTTAAATAACTAACTCTCTAATTAAGGGAACGCATTTAAGTCGTTCATTGTGTGTGAACTTTGATTGTTCATATCTGAGTTGTTGTTACTGCACTTTCTATTATGTTGTGCATCTAATCAACCTCCATGCTATCGACAATTAGTCGTCGTAGCCACGTTAGCTTGGGGGCCATGAGAGGATCGTACCAGCATTCGTGCTGACCCCCTTTGGGGGCTGTTTTTACTACACAGGTACATCAGGAAGCGATCGTCGCAAGAGTAAGAAGAGGATACAGCGGTTAAGGGTTTAGCGTGGCCTACGAGTTGTGCATGTACACTCGTATGGCAACCTGAGTTAGTAAGATGTATAGGATGTGAGGGGGTTGTAAGAAGGTTATGTGAATGGTTAAGGTTGTTAGACTAATGTTCGGTATATTCTGTAGTCAGACCGTGGCAAGGTCCTGGATTGTAAAGAATTCCGCTGTGACATGTATATATATATACTGTTAAGTTGCGAGACCACATTTGGATTGAGTTGGGGTGTTACACTAGTACCATTGGAATCCTCTCATCAAGGAGAGGCCCCTCCTTTCAAAATTCGAAAACAAGAACTTTCATCTCCATGGGTGTGGAGCATTTGGAGCTTCAAGACTACCACTAGAACCACCTTCTTCTCCTTGTTATTTTGAGGTAAAAATCTTCTTGAAACCTCATTGTTTTTCTAGCCTTGTGGGCAAAACGAAAATCTAGCTAAAACCTTGTTTGGTTTCCTTGTACTCTAGCCGATTTTGGCTTCCTTGGAGAGTGGGAAATATTGTTCTTGAGCCATTCCAAGCTTCACTCATACCCTTGCAAGGTAATGAAATTTCTAAACCCTAAAACCTACATTAAGCTTTAAAGGATAGTTAGGGTTAGTTTTGGTGTATTGAAATATGTATATATGGGTTGTAGTGTTAGAGGATTTGGGTTGCTAAAACTGGTAGAGAGAGAGAAGAAGGGAAGAAGAAAGAAGAAGAAAGAAACTAGAAGAGGAACAAGGTAATTGTGCTCACTTGTGTAGTCTTGTATATATGTATGTAACAGATTTTAGCAACTTATTAAATGTGTATTGAATCTAGTAATGGGTAGTAGTGTAATGTGTAAGAGGATACAAGTATTTTAAACCTTTAAAAGATATGTAAAACTTGTGGAAACCTAGTTGGGATTGGGATGTTAAGTGCAGGAATTTTTAAGAGTGTTTTAGTGTTGGTATTTATGTATGGGAGCTTTGTATATTTATGATTGTTGAAAACAGGTGACATGGATAGAAATGTGTGAATAAACAATGTGGTGAGAGTATAAAAATATAGTGAAATACCCCAAACCTTAGTATGTTGTTTAAACATTTAAATATGGTATATTAAGACTAAAAAGAGTCTTAGAAACATTAGTAAACATTTAAACCGTAGAAAACACAAATAAATGCCTTAAAGTCAATTAGGGCTAAATGTGCTCTAAGCTTGGGATGAGCTTGGTTAAGACCTAAGGAGCTTACCAAGACCTTATTTATATACTAATGAACATACTAAACCAATTACCAAAGAAAACCAAGCTTGAGAACAAGTTAAAACACAAAATGTGCTTTGAGGAGTCTTAAAGCACATTTTTGAAAAATTGTCTTGTAAATGAGTTTTGAATGGCTAAATGTCCATCATTACTCTTTAATTAATATGTTTACTACTTAGTATCACATTTGGAAGTCTATATCAATGGGAAATCAAAATTTTCACATCTATGTGCCTTGTTTTAGTGAATAGTAACAAAATAAGCAAGTTTATAACATATGTCATTATAAGTGTGAAAATTGGTCAACAAAGACTAAAATACCCCTTGTTATAATATGGGGGCTGGTTTTCTTAGTGACTCACCACACTTACAAGGAAAAAAATAAGCTAAGTAAAGAGTTAAAGTAAAAGCACTATTTGCTTTACTATAAATATCTTCTAAAAGCAAATACTTATCTCATTCTCTCATTTCCCTTGCTGTCCACCGTCTTCTACCTTCCTTCTTCTCTCATCACGGTTGCAGCAGCTCACCACCATATACCATCTTCAATTCCTTGTAATCCTAGCTCTCTTTGCCAAATCAAAATTCTAAAGCCACAATCTCTTTGTCTCATCAAGCTCTTCACTCATCCTTTCAAAACTTCAAGAGCTCCATTTTGGTGCCAAGAGGAATCTCCATGGGAGGAGCTTGAGCTCATCTTTTCACATATTATTGTTCTCCTTTGCTTCTAGGTAAGGAAACTCAAAGAAAATAGTGTTTCCTTCATATTTTTATGTTGTCCGAAAATCACCATTAATGGTGCCCTTACCTTGCTTGTTTTAGCTTCATTTGAATCTTCCAAGGGCTTGGTGGAGTCCTCTCTTGCTACATATCCAAACTCTCTTTTGTATCCAAGGTAAAACAACTATCTTAATGTTTTGAAATAATATATGTAACTAGGGTTTACAATTAGATAAAGCATAAAGCTTGTATACTCATTTTATCATTTGTATAATGTTTAGAAGTTGACAAGCAACTAAAAGCCTTGCCGATTTAGTCAAGGAAACAAGAAAGAAGTTGTGAGGAAAAGAGGTAAATGTGCTAACCTAATGTGGTTTAAAGTCTTAGGAGAGATGAGCTTATGTTGCTTATTAAAATGATCTAAGGAGCCAATGGTGAATGACTTAGTAAAATGTTCTCAAGGGCTTAGTAAAAGGTATATGTATTGTTGGGTGTATTTGCAGGTCAAAGGCAAATATAATGTGGGAAATTCAGTGTTTATGATTTATGCATCTTAAGGGCCTAAGAGCCATGTTATTTAAGGGCCTAAGTGCCAAGCAATTTAAATTATGCACTATATTGTGATGTAGTATTAAATGAGTGAAGTTTGTGTACAAGAATGTTCTTGATGCATTTTAGATGTTCTTGAATGTTTAATGGTGAAAACTATGTGTGTTTTGGTATAATAAGATGTTAGTAGAACCTATGTCAAAAATTAGGTGATGTACAAGAAGTTATAAGTGTTTAAAAGAGTTTTGGTGAACAAGGAAATCTTAGGAATGACTAGGAATTTTATTAGGAAAGAAACAATGTATTAAGGTGTTTTGAAGTACAATAAGGACTTAGACATTATCTTGGAAGTTTTAGAATACAATGAGTGTTTTGGAATACACCAAAGTCATTTTGGGAGTTGTGTTGAGACTTATGCAAACTTTGGTAAAACAAGGAGAAGGTATAAACTTGTAAAGGGATAAAAAAAATGACATAAGGAATTGGTTTGTAAGAAAAGATGCTTGGGAGATGGTGTTAAAAGAAGTGAGGAAATATCTTGGTATAGTGGTTACAATAGGCATGAAACACCACTTGGAAACCAAAGGATAAAACATAATAGGTGTTAGGGATTTTGGTAAGAATTGAGTAAGTGTTTGAGGCTGTAGAAAATGAGTGTTTTGGCATGTCCGAACTTCCGTCCGGATGTGGACTTTCGGACATGCCCTGTTGTGTTAGAATTTCCTGAGTCTCGGCCAGTGTCCGGACTTCTGTCCGACCATGGATGTTCGGACACACCCGTCTCTTTTCTCAGATTTAGCTTCGACTTGCGTCCGAACTTCGGGAAGCTCGGACACAAGTTCGGACACTTAAATTTTTCTTTCGATTTTCCCTCGACCAATGTCTGAACTTTGGAAACTCGGACACAAGTTCAGACATGCGTCTGACTTCACCCTTTGAGCCTCGACTTGAGTCCGAACTTCGGAAGCTCGGACACAAGTTCGGACATGCCACTGTTTTGGCCAAAAATTTTGTTTAAGGTTAGAAAAAGTTGTCTGAAAAAGGTGATTAGTTAGTAATGATGATATCAGGTTATTTAAGACGTGTTAGGAGTGTAATAATGACAATTTAAAATGGTGAGAAGTTATAACAAAGTGTGAACACAAAATCACTAGTTAAGTGAAGTAAAAGTTAACAATGGGTTAGTACATTAATTAACCGACGTTACTAAATGTGTATAGGATTCTTCAAAGGTGGAAACCAGTCGAAGCAAGGACCAAGGTATGGTTTTCTTGCAGTCTGTTGCCTACCGGTTTACACCGGCTTGTGTGTTGTTTGTTTTTCTGTGTGTTTATGACGTTGTAAGACTTAATCATGTAATGAGTTTACAGTTGTTCATATTATTGTGAGGTTATGACGTGACTCATTTCCCTCGTGTGTGTCTAACATGACTTACCACTTGTTTGAGAACTGTTTGTTAAGTTCCACTGTTGAACTTCTAACAAGCGCTAACTGGGGAGTGAGGAATCCGGTTGTCCGGTCATGCATGTAAGTTTAAGAGTAGATATCTGTATCAAATTCGACTCTTATGTTGTTAAGATTGTTCTCCTGTATTTGGCGTTCGATCTCCCACTAGCTTCCTCCAAAGCTTACCTATTCTGACTTATGATCGGTTTAGTAGGAACATGTGTTTGTGTGGTGTGTTCGGGTCACAATATCCGAACCATCTGTGACTTAAGTTACTCGTTCGAATAACAGAACGGTAATGAGTGTGTGTAACAAGCTTAACATGAGAGTGAACCATTCTCTAGGCTTCTTGTGTTGTTTAACCTTCTTGGTTTGTTATTGTGGAAAATAAATCCACTATGTATGTGATGTTGTGCTATGCAATAATGTTGCTATGCCATATGTATATGTTATATGTTAAAATGAATGCCATGTCATCATGACAATTGGTTGCGCGTATTCCGGTAGCCGATGGGCTGCGCGTTAACCATACCAGCCAAGGGTTGCTGACCCCCTCGGGGGCTCCATATTTTTACTGCAGGATGAGGATCGAGGAAGCGGAATGGCTGTAGATTCTAGGCTGCAGATTTACTTTTGATTATTTTGGATGTTGGGCCCGGGATGCGCCTGTGCTCCCGTGGCGTTATATTTTGGTGCTGTTCGTGTTACAGTTGACAGTGGAGATCATGTGTACAGTATACAGTGACAGTTTGTATTAAATACTCGGTATGTTGGTTATGTATATATGTGTGGATGTTAGTACCTAATGCTCAGGAGTCTGATCATCAGACCGGTACACTTGTATTTATTCTGCCTTGTTAACCACGTGGGTGGTTGACGGCGTTGTAGCACCGAATCGTTAGTTATTGATTAGTTATTTTTCCACTGCGATTTCATTTAATGTTAAGTGTGTAGTAAGGGTGTTACAAAAAGTGGTATCAGAGCGAAGTATCGCTCCGATGACTAGAATACCGAGCTTAGGAATATACCGAGTTAGGAAACCTAACCACAGTTACCTAAGTGAGCAGTTACAGAAAGGTTGACCACTAACTAAGTGTGGAGATACCATGTTGTCGAGAAAACGTTACAACCGTTGGAACCGATAAGTGTGCAAGCGCAATGCTAATGAATGTTCGTGTGAATTCAGATGTCAGGTAGACCACGAGGTCGAGGCCGCGGGCGCGGCATTGGTGATACAGGGAACCAGGGAGAGGACCCTACGGCACAAGTCATGGCCGATGCTGTAGCGGCCGCCGTAGCCCAGATGGTCCCACAACTTGTAGCTGCAATTCAGCAGGGGCAACAGCCCGAAGTTCAACCACCACCGCCACCGCCACGAGAGACCAACTGGGTCAAGGCGTTGGCAGATCTTAGACCCCCGTCGTTTCATGGGGAGACCGACCCACGTAAGCTGGAGGCGTATATCTCCGAGTTGGAGACCGCCTACGAGACCTTGGATGTGCCTACTGGGGCCAAGGTCCGTCTTACCGCTTACTACCTGAAGGGTTCGGCACAAAGTTGGTGGAAGCTTGTGAGAGAGGACCGGATGGCGGATCCTCAGTTTGGTTGGAGGGAGTATACGGCTCTGCTGCGAGCCAAGTATTATCCTGTGCATGTGCAAGAGGCCAAGCGCCTAGAGCTGGATAGTCTGAGGCAGGGGGATAAGATGTCGGTCGATGACTACTACACTGCCTTCACCAGCCTTATCCACCTGTTACCGGACCTGGGATACTCGAACCGGGTGCTGGTAAACCGTTTCTACAACGGTCTCAGCCACCGTCTTCGCTATGGGATGGGGCCAGCTGAGTATACTACCTTGCAGGTAATTAGAATACAGTGTGATGTGAATAAGTGTAATCCATAAGTGAGTATTAATGTGAGTTTGTGAGTATGTTTTGCGGGGCATGACTGACATCCTAAATCCAGGAGTGCTATCATGCCGCTGCTAAGGTTGAGATTACCGTCCGTCTGAGGGACGAGGAGAATGCGCACAAGCGCAAGGCCACGAGCGAGGGCCAGAGTCCGCAGGGGTACGGGGGAGGAAAGAAGAAGAAGAAGCCTTACCCCCAGCCCCAGACGAGTCAGCACCAGGGTGACAAGGGCCAAGCCCAGACCGCCACAGCTGAGGAGCCACTGAAGCTCACATATGCATATGCGGCGAAACCCCTACGCTCTTACCCGCCTAAGGGTAATTATTTAATCATGTGTGTCAAGTTGAAGTGTATGTTGTTAAGCTATGAAGTAAGTATTGATTGTGTACTGTGATAGCAGCTAGCACGGGTTCTGGACCGGAGCGCCACTACTACTGTAAGTGGTGTAACAGAGACCACCCCGGCAAGGACTGCAAAGGAAATGACGTGCAGTGTCGCTACTGCGAGAAGTGGTGTCACCGTGACTACGAGTGTTATCGGAACCCCAACAGCAGAGTCAACAAGCCCAAGGGGCAGTGGAAGGGTAGGGCCACAGCGACCATCGATGGCCCGAAGACGGCTAACCAGCCACCCACAGATCAGAGGAGCACGGATTCCCAGAAGGGGAAGGGGTCGGGACCTAGCAAGGCCACCCTGCATGTGGTGGACCGGTCTGAGGCGCCAGGGCCCTCTACTAGACCAGGTACCGCCTAAACTGTTGAGTGAAATAAGTGATTGCATACCGCATTTCATGCATGTGTGTTAGTGAGTCCAAGTGTACTACCATGTGAGTAAAGAATTAAAGTATAGTGTGAAAGTCACCTAATTAGATAATTCTAACCTTAAAGAAGCCTTCAATATTTGTTATCCAATCCCACCCACACCAAACCTTGAAGAAACCACCATCAACATCACCGACTTTCCAATGGAGCAATGTCAGGTTATCCAGCCATGTATGATACTCTTAAATGGATACCTGACACCGGAAGCACAAATCCACATCATCAGGCGATGCAACGAACTGGGAGCAACACCCGGAGGATTCTACACACCCAAATACCCGAGTGGATCGAGAATGAAATTGAAGATGATGTGCATGGGTAAGGACTGGAATCCTTATTCCAAGACATATCAAGAAGTGCGAGCCGAAGATGGAACAATTGTACCGATGATACCTGGGGAGTTCCTTGCGGTCGTTAACCACGCCGTGGGAATTGCTCAACAAGTTGAAACGGATTCGATTCCAAGTGTTAAAGCAGATTTGTGTATTGTGAACTTCTACCAGAAAGGTGGACGGTTGGGTTTAGACCAAGATAAGGACGAGTCACCTGAGTCTCTAAGTAAGGGAGTACCCGTGGTGTCTTGGTCCATTGGTGACACCGTAGTGTTTATATATGGCGAGCAGAAGCGTGCTGATCTCGCAAAGAAGTTAGTGTTGAAATCAGGAGATGTACTAATCATGGGTGGGCAGTCAAGGATGCTATATCATGACATCAGGAAGATCAAACTGAATACCGCACCATTGGCAGTGATCAATGCCACACACATGAAACCCAGACGTTTGAATTTGACCTTCAGACAGTTTTAAAGCCTTGTATAATTATGTAATGTGTTAAGCCAGTGTATGTTAAGGATGTTGTATATGTGTTAGTTATGTCAACAGTGTAAACCAACGTATGATGTAAGAAGAGTGTGTTAATGAATAAAGTGGAGTTGTTGAAGTATATCAACCGTGTTGTTGCCCAATACTTATTAGTTTGCCAATGAATTAGGCTGTGCACTCGGAACGGGAGGTATACTGAGTGTCTGCAACGAGGCAGAAGCCGACAAGAGCGGCACAATCCTCACCGGTACCTTTCCAGTCAATGGCGTGGACGCTTTGATCTTGTTCGACTCCGAAGCCTCACATACATTTATTTCGCTATCCTTTGCGAAGAGGCTGGGGTTAGACGGTGATGAGATGCCAGACTTCCTAGTTACTCTCCCGTCGAAAGAGTGGATCAAGTGTACCCGCTACCACCGAGATGCTGTTGTACGAATTTGTGATGAAGAGTTTCCGATCGACTTGATAGAGTTTGACGGACTTGGTTTTGATGTGATTGTCGGGATGAACTGGTTGGAGTGGTACAAGGGCAGAATCCTGTGTGCCGAGCATCGTCTGCTTCTTCGGAGTCCGTCTGGGGTTACTATATCTTACCGCCAGAGGCCCAGGGAGCCTTCGACTCAGATCATCACCGCCATGGCTATGTATCGTGAACTACGACGAGGGAATGATGTATACCTCTGCTATATCCAGGACATAGAGAGAGATCCAGAGTTTAGCCTAGATGTGCCGGTAGTGTCAGAGTTTCCTGATGTATTTCCTAAGGAACTGTCGGGCATGCCGCCAACACGGGAAGTTGAGTTTGAGATTGATTTGGTTCCGGGCACCGGACCAATTGCGAAGGCGCCCTATCGTATGGCTCCAGCAGAGATGACAGAGCTCAAGGAGCAGCTGAGAGACCTACTCGACAAGGGGTTTATCCGCCCTAGCGTTTCACCATGGGGAGCGCCGGTCCTCTTTGTGAAGAAGAAGGACGGTAGTCTCCGCCTGTGTATCGACTATCGTGAGCTGAATGCAGTTACGGTGAAGAACCGTTACCCTTTACCACGCATCGACGACTTATTTGATCAGTTGAGAGGAGCATCAGTATTCTCCAAGATAGATTTACGATCTGGATACCATCAGATTGCCATCCGTGACATTGACATTGAGAAGACAGCATTCAGAACCAGATATGGACACTATGAGTTTACGGTTATGCTGTTTGGTCTATCCAATGCACCAGCTAAGTTCATGGATTTAATGAACCGCTTGTTCCAAGATCAGTTGGACAAGTCAGTGGTAGTCTTCATCGACGATATTCTTGTGTACTCGAAATCGAGAGGTGAGCATGAAAGCCACCTGAGAAATGTGTTACCAACATTGAGAAAGAATCAGTTGTATGCTAAATTTTCAAAGTGTGAGTTTTGGTTGAACCAAGTATCCTTTCTTGGTCATATGATTTCTGAGGCCGGGATCGCTGTGGATCCGGCAAAGATTGATGTAGTGCGCACCTGGCCTAGGCCGAAGACAGTTACTGACATCCGGAGCTTCCTCGGTCTGGCAGGTTATTATAGAAGGTTTGTGAAGGACTTCTCCAGTGTCTCGAAGCCGATGACTTCCTTGATGAAGAAGGATGCACCATTCAAGTGGACAGTCGACTGTGAGAGTTCTTTCCAGAGTCTCAAGGATGCTCTGACATCTGCACCAGTCCTGACTATACCAGACGGTCCAGATGGTTTTGAGGTCTATTGCGACGCATCAGGCAGAGGCATGGGTTGTGTGTTGATGCAACATGGGAAGGTCGTAGCATACGCCTCCCGACAGCTGAAGAAGCATGAAGAGAACTACCCTACCCACGATTTAGAACTGGGGGCCATTGTCTTCACATTGAAGATATGGCGACATTATTTGTATGGGGTAAGTGTGACAATTTATTCTGACCACAAAAGTTTAAAATACTTGTTCACTCAGAAGGAGTTGAACATGAGACAAAGAAGGTGGGTCGAGTTCTTAAACGACTACGACATCAATTTACAGTACAAGGAGGGTAAGGCAAATGTGGTAGCTGACGCACTGAGTCGCCGAGCACACTCTCTCCATTCGCTAGTCTCTCATACTATCTTGGTTGAAGAGGTGCGGAGTGCTCAGATGACGGATCAGTATATGTTGGAGATCAGGCAGAAGCTTATTGATGGCACATTCGAGGGTCAGAAGTACGACTTCAGACTCCACGATGATGACATGATTAGGCTTAATGGCCGACTGTGTATTCCGAGGAGTAGCGCCGAGCTGAAGGAGCGCATACTGAGTGAATCCCACTGTTCTACGACTTCGATTCACCCCGGAGCTCCAAAGATGTACAAGGGTATGAAACGTTATTTCTGGTGGACTGGAATGAAAAAGGATGTAAATGATTATGTATTGAGGTGTCTCACATGCCAGAAGGTCAAGTTTGAGCACCGACGGCCTGGTGGTATGGTACAGCCAATGCCAGTGCCTGAGTGGAAGTTCCATGACATTTCTATGGACTTCGTAGTAGGGCTTCCGCCTACAAGGGGAGGTCTGAATATGATTTGGGTTGTTGTTGACCGACTGACCAAGGTGGCTCGATTCATACCGATGAAGGACACCTGGAAAGTGGCAAAACTAGCAGAGCTCTTCGACAGAGAGATTGTAAGACATCATGGGGTACCGAAAACAATTGTCTCTGACAGGGATACCAGATTCCTCTCTAGATATTTGAAATCCACACGGGAAGCGCTTGGTACCGAGCTGAAGCTAAGTACAGCGTTCCACCCACAGACAGATGGTCAGAGTGAGCGCACCATCCAGACACTTGAGGATATGTTACGTGCATGTGCACTTGATTTTCAGACCAGCTGGATTGATAAGTTACATCTGATCGAGTTTAGTTACAACAGTCACCATGCTTCGATCAAGATGTCTCTCTTCCAGGCTTTGTACGGTAGACCATGCCACACGCCATTATGCTGGGATGAGTCGAGTGATACGGTCATTATAGGACCAGAGTATCTGGAACAAGTTCAAGCAGAAGTACGCCAAATCCGGGCTAACATGAAGGCAGCTCAGGATAGGCAGAAATCATACGCCGATGTGCGCAGACGGGACCTGGAGTTCGTCGTGGGTGATCAGGTATTTCTTAGGGTATCCCCCATGAAGGGAGTATTTCGTTTTGGCCAGTGCAAACGATTTATTTGGTATATTAAAAGCCTAGAAATAATCCTAGAATTCAACAGCTCAATAGATCGTCAGGTTGCAAAAATCCCGGTTGAAATAGTATAGTAATTCAATGAAGCGACCGGGGTGTCAATCCACGGGACATGATGTGGTAAGTCTAGCCTTAGATAATGGTTAACTCAAAAAGGGGTTTTGTTTTGGTTTTGGGTTTCACAAATCGATCAAGAAAGTAAATAGCAGACAAATTAAAGTGATAGTTTTGGGAGTGTGAACGGTACTCTAGGTTCAGGGAGTTGTTTCACTAGCTAAGTTCTGCATATTCTACTACTTAAGTGGAGACTTGGATCGGCTTGTAATTCTCAATTATCTATTCTGTATTAAGTCTTAATTCCAGATAGCTCATCTAGACAGGGCATGTAGTTCTAGTCTAGACCTAGCAAGTATATCTAGATGGTTTTATTGCACAGAATTACTAGTCTGGTTTAATCCGGACTAAAGCTCCTAGTGAATAGTGTAATCTATCCGATTGCAATTATCACAGGTAACAGGTTAATAGGACCATCAATGCTAATCACCTTATCTGATCATAACATGATTCGAGGGCTTATAATAAATTCATGATGTTTATTAAAAGCACTTAAAAGCATTAACCTGAACAATCCAAATTGTCTCAACAAGCAGCAAAATAATGCAGAGTTTAACTAATTACAACATCCCTTCCCCTAGAGTAAATCCTCTTAGCTAGACATAGCGATTATAATAATAAATGAGAGAGAGTTAGAAGAAATCATCCGTTACGAAGATCTTCTTGCTCGCTCCGTCCTTTGTCCTTGCGCTATCCTGGCTTGAAGGTTGATCTTGGTGATAATGGAGTGAATTGGATGAAATGGGGCGAAAATGGAAGTTTTGGTGAGTTTTGTGAGGTGTCCGGATCAACAGGGTCGGACGCGATCCGGACAAGTGTAAAATAGGTGTGTCCGGCTAAACCGGGTCGGACGCAATCCGGACAAGGGTCGGACACGATCCGGACAAGGGTCGGACACGGCTAAATGAGGCGTATGAGTACCGGATGTGTGTGTGAATGATCGATGAAGATTATGGAGGATTTGATGAATGAATACGGGTTATGTGGTGAGTGAGCGATGCAGTTTATGGAGGAGATTTGATGAATGGAAATGGAGTACGTGAATGAGAGGATATGCAGAGAGGGAGAGATGAGGGGTTAGACTGTGAAGTCTGGTGCGGTTTGGAATGAAGGTTGTGCTGGGTTTATATAGGGTTAGAGGAGGAAACAAGGGTCAGTGGAAGTTTGGTATGGTGGATAGTTTGATTGAGGGAGCGTGGAGCCTCGTCAATTAATGCTGCAGTGCGCCGCTCCCCTGTTTCCATGCCGACTGTCTGTTAATGCGCTGCTCGATAATTAGTCGAAAGGCTAATTATCAGTGCGTGCATTTTTATTTTTCAATTCTGTGTGACGTCCGGATCGTGTCCGGATCCGGACGTGACACAGAGTTTTAGATCTGGAATGCGAACTCTCGGATCTGGAATTTTAGTCACGTCCGGCTCTTGTCCGGCCAAACAGATCCGGACAAGAGACGTCCGGCTTTGTGTCCGGCCAAACTGATCCGGACAAGACCAATTTTTGTCTCTTCTCCTGATTTGTTCCCCGTTTGTTGTGTTGTACTCCTTATGATGTATAATCTTTATTTCCTGGGTTTTTCCTGTATTTAACATATATAACACATCAGTTCTTATCAAAGCATCAATCTTAGGAAAAACACATAATAAGTGGGAAACATTGCCTGAATCGTTACAAATTATAAGGTATTTAAACCCTAAAAAGCCTATATGTTTCACACTTATCAACTTCCTCACACTTAAGCTTTTGCTTGTCCTCAAGCAAAATAGGAATAAGAATATCTCTAAAACCTTCACATAATCTCAAATTTTAAACAAGTGCAGGGCGAAATCAAACAAAGTGATAAATGAAAGAATAATCTTGCTCTCTGAGGTAGGTTTTCACAAACAGTGAAGCAGGAACAATTTTGTAAAAGCGTAGAGAAACTAGATTGTAGAAAACAAGTTAACTTAGCTTGGGACTTTCCACCATTTCTTTCCTCTAACCTTTGAATGACAAGGGGTGTGAAGTAATGCCTTATTCCGCAATACCTTTCAACACCACGTACTCGTGATCAAAAGCAAAAATTAAACTGCAATGAATTTTTCTTTCACATGCAAAAACATTCTTCTTCCAAGAATTATATACAAAACAAACGAAATATTGTGAATTGCAGAGTTATTCCGTAACCCAGACTTTTCTCTCTATCCTTGTAACGGTGTTGGGCCAACTATCCCAGATCAAGAGACCTTAGGTAGATAGGTGATAAGGCACCTTTAAGACTTAATAACCGGATAGACGAGGCCTGCTATTGTTAGGAAAAAAAAATTTGATCAGTGGAGTACCTTGCCTTACCCTTTTCATTCCAAACATTCACTTCATTTCCAAAATCCCAAGCTAAAATATTCTAGTTTCCACAACTAGCCAATCTACCTGATTTTTAGTGAAAAGAGAGTGGTTTTAAATAAAACTATTTTTATACAAACCTCATCAAGCAAAAAGATTCCTGCGGTTTTCACTTTGATTTAATAACACTCGATGTGCACAGGTATTAGAGAAGCAAAAAGCAAGTGTGGCATTAAAGAACAATTAGCATGTTTTCAGGGAAAGGTCTCTCCTTCCTCACACTTAAGATGAGCAATGTCCTCATTGGTCAAAGAAAAAACAGCGAAAAGAGCTTTCAAAACATGCTATACTCATAATAGATGCATATGCCATAATTAACCCTCAACGCAACAAATGGGGAACATCAAATAAGTGAAATTATGAACTGAGACTCCCCTGGTGTTATGGATTGAGGAAGATGTTCTTCCTCACACTTGAAGTTTGGCAGGGGCGAGAGATTCCTTATGAGTCACAGACAGTATAGGTTGTGTGCAGATTAAGAGTTGCTAAATTTTCACTGGCAAGTACAACCACAGAATAAAGTGCATTAGCTCGAACTACAGAGAATATTTGAATCGAATGAGTCATATTTAGAGAAAGAATACTCCTCATAGTTTAAGCTTAGCAGACATTCGCAAGTAGTGTGGTTCCATTTCCTGTACTGATAGCCATTTGTTTCGCAGTAGAGGTGACATGTAAAGTAATCATTTTAGAACGCTGCACTGCTCAGAGAAACAAGAAATTTAGCAATTTAGAATTTAAAACACTGCTGAATATATCTAATACCACTTCACCTGCAGTCCCATGTTTCCGTTAGTCTGAACAAACAAAAGTAAAATAAGTCAAAGAAAAAGAAAAGAAAAAAAATACAGCAAAACAACAAAATAAAAGAAAGCAGTAAAGATGGCGGTCACTGAGGCGGTGGTGGTGGTGGAGGTGAGTGGTGGTGGTTGTTCCTTTGGTGGAGGCGATAATGGTGGTAGTGTGGAAGTGTTTATCGGGAGGAAGAGGATGACCGAAACAGAGAGAGAAGAAGAGAGCAGAAAGAAAAATCGGGGCACGTTTTTTTTTTTAGTGGTGTCTGGCTTCTGTCCGGATCCGGACAGCTAGGGTTTGAGAATGTCCGGCTCAGCGTCCGGCTGAGCTTAGCCGGACACGTTGAAACTTCATTTTTTTTTATTAAAAAGAAATAAAAACCACTACTCTAAAGTACCTCATTCATAAAAATGAAATTTTACCACAAATAATTAAACAAAAATAAACAAACACACGGAATGCAGAAATTAAATAACAAAAGTGTTAAAGGACTCCCTGATCCTTGGTGAACATTGCCATGATTCTTCCTCACACTTGAGTTCAGTTTATCATTAGAGTGAAGTACCTGAAAGATTAAATCTTGCAAAACCAGAAGAACTCAAGTGGAACCAGATAAAACCATTAGTATAAAGTAAGAGCCATGGCTCTTTCAATTTGCACAACAGTGATTAACACTTCGCTCAATTAGAACAAAAGAGGAAAATAATTAACCAAACCAAGGAAAAGATACAAACCGGTGGGTTGCCTCCCACCAAGCTGCCCGGAGTTAAAGTCTCTGGCTAGACTTTACAGATAGGGTCAAGGAGGGCCGCCACAGGAGCTAGCAATAGCTTTCTTTAGTCTGAAATACCATTGCGGGTGTGGCTTCTTGGATGCTTTGGGAGGCGGTGCTGCGATACAGATAGCAGAGATAGATTTTATGGAATTTGAGCTTTCGATCAAGGATATACCTGGTGCAGGAGGCTGAGAAAAGGTATCGCCTAGGTACTTCTTTAGTCGAGCACCATTCACTTTAAAAACTTCTCCTGTCTTGTTCTCTAGCTCGTAGGCACCATAAGTAGTGATCCCCACAACTTTGAATGGGCCTGCCCAATGTGATTTCAACTTACCAGGAAAGAGGCGCAGCCTGGAATTTGAAATACCCAAATCTAATTAATATTATTAAACCATTATTTAATGGAAAATAATTCAAATATAAATCATTTCACGTACGCATGCAAACCCATGCATGAGAACGTTACGTAAAAATAGTCGTTTCTCCATAAACGCTAAAACGCCTTAGAAACATGTGATCAAGCATGACCTTGTATGACCTTCTTAAACTCAAACCAAATGGTCATACACTCATTATATGAATATATAAATATATTCCTTAGGCTATATTCAGTCAAATACGCAAAACGCTCGGGAGTACTTACGCCCGCTCCTTAAAGCACGAAAAGTCCGGAGGAGTGCCGAGGTGGCACGAACTCCTATAAAATTAATTCCTAGAGCTCCTAACATCATTATTAAATATTCTAAAGAGAACCCACGAAGTGGTTTCTCAAAATTCAGCAAAAACCACAGGAGGATTTCTTAGCGCTCCTTTTTGGCCCGGGAGTGTCCCGATGGCCCGTTAATTATGTCACGGGTTGATATAACCCCATATAACTCAATGTAACATCTTATTATATGTTTATTTACTATAATAAGTGTTTATAAACACTTGGAAGTCATAGAGACTAATTAATTTCTAGAAAAATCCTTAAAGCACAAAAACGCACCTTCGGATGTCACGAAAATGCGTTTTACGCAATTACCTTGAAATTTTTGAGGAGCCACGAGTTGACAGTATTAAAAGTGGCTAAAATGACCATCTAAATCAATTGATGGCAGTACTAAATTCATTGTACAAATAGGGGCGATTTTATCATAAAAAAGATACTAGAAATCACCATTTTTACCTTAAAAGTTTCATCTTACCATAATAAAAATGTACCAATTAAATGCTGGAACCTACTACACATATTAGTATGGTCTTAGTACAATATAGTGTAACAAAAACCAAATTAAAAATCAGTCACGTTTGGACCCTATACCATGCGTTTTTTTGGGTCTTGTTTGGCTAGATTTTAACAAAAATAATGCCTAATGCTAATGTGACCCACCTAGCATATATTAAATGAGGAAGTAACAATTAATTGTAGTCAAATGGGAGCCTCCTCCTACGTATGACCTGCAACAAAACAACAAGAAAACAGCAAGCAAAGTTAGAAAAGAAAAACAAAGCAATTAAATAACAAAACTAGACTACTTTATAAAGTGAGTTTGCAAGCAAACAAAAATCAAGTTGCTACCATCACATGTGCAAGCTAATGGCTGTCGATTTTCAAGCTGTAAAAGAGGGGAATATTTGCTTCATTATTTAGTAAAAAGAATACTCTATATAACTAGCATATATCATTGCCTAATACAAACAAAGTCTCCTTGTCTTGGAGCAACCTATATGTCCGAAAATGAGTGTAGAAATATGGCTGAATTGCCTTATAAAAATTCAATTAAAAAGCCTACCAACATAGCCATGTTCTAATGTTTTAAATCATCAAAAAAATCAGAAGCTGTCTACATGTATGTTACCGTAAGAAACAAAGAGAACAAGGACAAGCTAGCTTAGAAAATCCTAAAGAAATACCTTACCTAAATTCCTAGCACTCATGCCTTGTCCTCTTCCAATTATCAAACAAGAAAGGCTTTGATTCCTTGCATTATGACCGAGATTGTGCAATGCATATGGGCATTTATTGAGCCAAACAAACAAAGAATAAACAAAGGAAAAGATTAGTCAAATTGGACATTAAAATATCAAAAGGAAAATTCATTCCATTCCTTACCTATTTCCTTACGTGAGCTTCATTCCCTTCCTTGCCTTTCACCACCGGTTGGGTAAGCTCTCCTTCCTCATCTTCATCTTCTTCCTTTGAACTCTTAAGTCCATCAATGGAGATTTAACTTCTTTCTTCATTTCTAAGGTAAATTCATAGCTAATTCTACAAGCAAGAGTCAAGTAGCAGATCTGTTCAAGAGGTCTGACTTCGGGAGAGATTCTGTAATTTTCAGTAAGTTATCTCGAAATCTTCCCAACATCAAACTTGTTCCTCTTCGAATTAGCTTTCCATACATATAAAGAACATAAATTTTCACGGTGTATTCAGTTCTGGGTGAACAAAAGAAGTCGAAGTGGTTCACAGCAGAAATCTGTTCAATAGGTCTCAGTTCGGGAGATATTATGAATTTTCAGTAAGTTATCTCAAAAACTTCTCAACACCAAAGTTGTTCCTCTTTGAATTATATTTCCAGGCATATAAGGATCATTAATTTTCGTGGTCATTTCAGCTCTGGGTGACAAAAACCGCAGAGAGTGCACAATCTGGAAATTTCGGTAAGATGAGGTGAACCTTATCTTCCTCCATATGGTGTCTATAATTAGTGACGAATTCTTGAGCTTCTAAACCTATATTCTCTTCATCATTTCATGAAGGAAATCTAGATCTACAATCCTCTCAAGGTCTACCAAAAATTCCTTGAAAAATTCCTAAGGTAAACTCTTATAAAACTACTCCAAATATTATTTATAAATTCTTGTTAGAAGTCTAACAAATAGATCTCCAATATGTGTATAAGGAGGCCGAAAATACCTTCATCAAATAGCATTTGGAGAGCTTGGAATTCAAGGAGAAATCAAGTACAAGAATTGTCTTGAATTAAGAAGTAAGTATATATATAATTAAGGTTTATTAAGTTTAAGTTTGATTTAAGCTTCAAACTTTGATATAAAAATTTAGTGTAACCCTTAAATAAATTAAGGCCGAAAATATGTGGACTATAATGTCAATAAAATAATTTATAACATATAAGGTAAGATTATTACCTTAAGGTATAAATATGTGTCACAAAAATTAATTAGGATACACATATATTCAAACCGCAATGTTTAAGTATTAATTGCTCTATTTTGAGTTTATAATCATTCTAAGTCATTAGCATAATTTTTGGAAGTGTATATGGCTTATATACATTTATATGTATTTATTATAAGGTTTAGATCAAGTTTTAAAACTATATGGTAAAGGAATACTAAAACCGAGAGCAAGATATTTCATTTAATGATTTTCGAGATATATATGAGTGTAATAGCTTATATTATAAATTTTGGGAATATTAGAAATAGCTACAAGTCTTTAGATGGCTAGTTAATAAGTTATGTGGTTAAAATGTAAATTTTAAAAGGTTTAGTGTAAAACCGAGGAACATATAAGTTTATGGGTATATTAATGTAATAAGTGTGAAATTAGACTATGGTCAAAATATTGACCGAAAACTTTAAGTTAAAATGATTTATTACATGAGATATTAAGTCTATAAAAGTTATGGGGTGAATATAAAATTTATAAGAGTTTAAATATAAAATAAGATTTTATATGGGGCGAATTCACAATTTGTAGAAATATAAGTGTCCACTTTGTTATTAAGGAAATTAAATATTAAAACTATAGTTTATAAGTGAATATATAAATCATGTAAAGTTTTTGGGGTTAAAGTGTAATTATAAGAAATTCTAAGACAAAGCCGAAAATTAATGAGGCTAGTTGGTGATTTATAAAAATTAAAGTGTTCAAATAATAATTACTAAATTTATGGTGGTGGTTTAGTGGATTAATTATTTAAGGAAATAAAACTATGCATTATAATGTATTTTGGAGTTTAATGTAAAGTTAAGAAATAAATGAGGTTATAATATATTAATCGAAAAGTATGTTGTAATTATGAGATTAAAAATATTTGTAGGTCCTATATGGATATTTAAGGAATTTAGAAAAGAAAATTATGAGTTAAGGATTTATGAAATTAAAACTATATGACATACGAGCATAAGTAATTTACTTGTAAAAGAAATAATATTATTTGGGTTAGTTAGTAATTAATAAAAGATATGGGAATAACATGTCCATGTATGACATGTAAATATAAATTGAGATTTATTAAGAGGTTGTGTCATTTAGACAATTATATATAAATAACATAAATACTACACGTGTGTGAAATATATATATATTTTAGATTTTCAAGTAAATCAAAAGGAAATGAGAATAAGTGATTAAGGGATTAAAACTATGGTTATATAGTTATAAGGAATTTAATTGTAACCAATAAATATTATTTATGGTTAAGAGGAGAATAACAAAGAATTATAAGAATATAATGTCCATGTGTGACATATAAATGTGGTTAAGGAATTATAAAGTTGATATGTCACCTAGACAATTAAAATAAATAACAAATATAGTGCATGAATAAATATGTATATAATTATACATTAAAGGATTTAGAAATAAACCACAAGGAATGACAAATAAGTTATACATCCAATCATAAGGTAATTAAAAGAAATTACCACACAATATAAGTCTTATAAGTTAGGACTACATGTCTTGGAAATATATAAGTACCTTAATTAATTATAAGGGAAAGAGGTTAAAAGAACTACCTAAATATAAGGGAATAAACCTCACATGAAATAACGAATATGAAATCGTTTCATGAAACAATAAAATTATTATACGAGGGTTACATAAATTAACACTCTCAGATTAATCCTATTTCTAGGACACTGTTTGACCAGACGTTGACCGGGAACTAAACAAGTACAATCTACGGTGAACGGTATGGAATTATTGCAGTCTACTTTCTACCGGATTACACCGGCTTGTGTGCTATCTGTTGTTTGAATTAACGACCAAGATAATTATTGCAAGATGTTGTTTTTACTCTTGTGCACTGTGGTATTATTTTATGTGCGTGAATATTGCTGACTACAACGTGTATGTCCCACGCATACAAACACTACTATACCAGTGGATTAAATACCTGCGCTTCAGTATACCGAGGACTTGTACTCAAGTCTCTCACTAACTTCAGTTTATAACAAACGTCATTGTCCTAATCGTGATAATTGACAATACACATTGTGTTCTTGTTTAACGTCTTTATATGACACTTAACAATTCTATACTTCGAGAACGAGGAGCCCAGTTGGATCTGGCCATGCATGCTACAGGAGTTGTACCTGTCTCAGGTCGTCTCCTACTACGTCGCGACGGAACTTTCAGTTGGGAGGAAGACTCTATTCCTTCCGGGTTTCTAATGCCCTTCAGTTTGAGGAAGACTTCATTCCTCTAGTGGGATTCTATTTCCCATGCCTCTCAGTTCAGGGTTTAACTACGTTATCTCCTGGGGTTTTTATACCCAACCTTTCAATCTTAACGAGGTCACTATACCTTCACTATTTCAGATATTCAGTTATACCTGTCAGTCCCATTGTGTGGACCGACTATCATTAAAGAATTTCAGTTCAGCTAACTTGACCTTCTGCAGTCTTGTTCTATGTGACATTATTGTCCTGGTATGGATACTTGTTATTATCCTACTATGCTTGTTTACAGCTTTATAAAATGAACTGCATGTATTCGACAATTAGTTGGTGTGGCCCAGTAGCTTGTGGGCTGCACGATTTCATACCGGCAAATTATTTTGCTGAGCCGTTTCATGGCTAAATAATTCCAGGTACCTGAAGAATGAAGAGATTGCCCGACCGAGTGTAGGTGGGGTAGAATTAAGACATGGGTTATTACCACCGGTGTCATCTTACAGTATTGTACTTTTTTTTATTATCTTCTGTTGTTTTAAGAGGTTTGTATTCAGTACTCAGACCGCATCATTTGTAAATTAAGTTGGAGTAGCCTTGTTAGTCACATGGGTGACTAGCGGCGTTGTAGCACCACCCGTTGTTATGTACATATTTTCCGCTGTATATCTAGTTATTTTTGGGAGCTATCATCGTTCAGGTTATTGGATTTCAGGTTGGGGTGTTACAAAAAGTGGTATCAGAGCGTAGTTGCACTCTGAGAACTGAGTACAACCAAAATTAGCCTTGGGATACAGGGTGTGAGATAGTACAGTGAGGATTAGTAAGTTAGTTTTTACTTGGTCCGCCGAAGGGCGTTAATAACTGTTCAAACTTACTGTAACTACAAACCATGACCTGCCTAAATAACGAGCAGATGTCATGAGAAGGAATACATTAATTTAAAACAAATACTTAAGACTACTTGAACTGGCGGAAGGGGTTACTGAAGATCGTACGACGCCAACTGTCATTTATACAGGAGCTGACGACGAATAACAGCGACGCCATACTGATGTTAACCAGAAGGGCTGACAATACCGCCAAGAACACAGTGAGGATGGAGTAAAAATATCTCAATGGACATACACTGCATGATGATCCAACCTGCCTGGCGCACTTGCTACAACAAGTGCTGCTCCAATAAACCAAATAAAAGAGAATGAAGACCTACTTGAAAAGAGCAGACACTGAATTTTACGGGATACCCAGGCACTGGGCTTGCCGCCCAGTGCGGGACGGAAAATCTTACGATACCTTATTAACTTCGCGAGAAGACCGTGCGAAAGCTTGAAATATGACTATCAGTATAGTCCCACAGAAATAAATCAATGATTATATCAAGAAAATCATAACAAAATCTCACTGCATATAACTAAACATCCGACGTAAATAAACACGGGATGTAGTACTTGCTCTAATACAAAGGGTCTCAGCTAGTATCATTACAGTGACAATGCTGGACTCCTAATAAACAGTGAGAAGTGAACAAACTTTTAGTTCAGATATTCCGAAGTCAGGAGAACTACCAAAATAGCAATACTAAGTGCTATATATAATACATATAATTGGGAGGTTATAAACCTAAAACTTTTGAGGAGTATTGATATATTTCGGAGGGATGAGTATCATAAAATATACCTACCCTATTTTGAGGCACATGTCCTACACTATCCTTATGGATTTATACGAGCATATGTCTTCCATGACAGCTCAATTTGAGAATGTAAGTAAGAACACCTGAGAACAAATGAAGTTACCTCCCAATGTAGTATAAAATCTTATACGATTATAATAACCGATAACTCTCTATGGAGGCAGAGTAAGCTATACTGGGAGTTTGAATTCATATATACACTAAAGGTGAGTGGAGTTAAAAAAAAAATATTAAGGGGGGGAAAACATACCCCTTGACTTGTAACAAGCGTTTTACACGTGAACTTCCCTAACAATTTATACCAACCACTATGAATTTGAAACCTCTATTTAATACGCCTAGACGGCCTATCTTCTTTTGAAGCCAATGAGTATGTGGATTAACCACGTTTCTAAGAGGTATAAACCGACAATAAGTTTTGATTGTCTTGCCACCAAACCGTAAGATTCAAACTGGGAATCCTAAGTACAGGATAAGTTATAGGAAACTTCTCTTAGAGTCTTATTCCAAATTTAGTAATAACTATAACTGCCTTTTGTTCCAAGTAATGACAACTAGGGTGTAGGTAATGATCAAACCCTGATAAGTTAAATACTAGATAAAGCCTTTTTAAAAGAAGAGTATATTTCAAGGTATCCAAGTCCATAAATGAATTTATTGCTTGCATGATGTGTTAAGAGTCAAATGACTGATGAAATAATTATTAGACAGTAAGTGTCTAGGTGTTTATTAAGAATTTATCTTTTTAGGCCAAGAAGAAAGACTAGATTCCACGCTAAAGGATTGATCAAAGGAACTTAGTTCCAGGAATTAAGGAGTACCCTAGTTTCGAGTCTAGGTTACAACAGCCGTTAGATTAGTTGTATAACAGTTAAGAAAGAATGTTGTAATCACCACGTCACAAGTCTTGATAAGATAAAATTTGGAAACTTGCTATTATGTGGTTGTTTGATATTTGACGTGGGAGGTCGAACTTGATCCTGGTCAGATCAAGGGAAAACCAATCACAAAATGGAGTGGAGGGATAGTTCAAAACTGACGCTGACCCTGTCAGGGTTGGATGATTCCTGAGACTCCCTACAAGTGGTCACCAATATCTCTGTGATAAGTCAAATTTGTTACTATTTCTAATGAAGGGTCTACCAAATAAAATATATTAGATGTTGAGGATCTAAGTTAAAGGTTGAATTAACCATACTACCCTGAAAGAACTAAATAGTTTAAACGACTCAAGTTGTCAGAAAATAGTCAACAATGAAGGAAATACCAATCGTTATTATACATTGAGTCATGTTAATATATTAAATACAAGACCAAGAGACATCTATCTATATTGACAAGTATTTGAAAACTACTTCTAAGTTAAGGCCTTATTGCCATCAGAAGGGAAAGAACGACTTTAAATCCTTCCTTTATCAATTCAAACCCAGTATATTAAACGGGAACCTACCTGTAAGTGAGGGGGAATATAAAGAGTAGAAACATTAAACTTATACTCTCATGAGTTGATGCATAAACCGCAAAAACATGTGAAATTGTGAGAAAACTGTACCTTGTTAGAAACCTTAACGAGAACCCTACTGTGGTATACCTGATGAACAATCAATAAAGATCGTGTATATACTACGACAATTTGCGAATCAGAAAAACAAGAAATATCCATATACAAGGTGTACGGCTCGACCGTAGCTCTTATCCTATATGGAAAAGTGAAAACCAAATATGGTGACAGTAAACTCGAATACCAGAAACACAAGATGATGACCTGAAGATCAAAGAGACGAACTCTAACATGCCCCAGTATTAATACAAGACCCGAGCGCCAACGACTACAAGAGGCGATGAATAGAAGACAAATTTCAAACCGACAAGAATACTACAACCTTACAGCTACAACAACTAAACCACTGGATGCATCAGCAACACCAACAAGATGATGAACCCCACCATCAGGACGTTACCACTATCAAAGGAGAATACTTCAGAAAACCAATCAGGTAAGTAATAATATACATCAAGAAGATACCCCATATACGAAAGCAACTAGCGGGAGAAACACAGGAAAGGAATCAAATCTGATAAGGAGCAAAAGACCTCAGTAATATCGACGAGAAGAATCTTAGTGGAATCACCGTCATCAGCACCTATCAAAATAAGCATACAGGCGCAAACAATCAAGTGGAACTAGTGAAGTACTCAACGATGAGAAATCAAATGGAAGGCAAACTATATTACAGTATATGCCACGTAGAGGAAGAACCTCGTAGTAGATTTGCCAAAAAGGAGGATGGAAGATACATCACATGTGCCTGAGCATCACAGGATGAACAAACCTTACAATATTATTGGAAGACAACATACAGTAAAAAGATATACGATGAAGGATACCAAGCTATGCTGCAACTAACAACTACTAAGAGGTAAGTTTATCAGGAGCGGAGGCATACCGCGGCACGTCAATCCGACAATCTAAACAAGACATGGAGTAATTTGACCACAAACGTGATGGAAGATCACCTTCACCCATATATACGGGATTCAAATATAAAAGAATGATAATGCGAAATAAAACATGCCAGGGAATGCATGAATTCTTAGGGGCAATACCCCGTAAACGGACAGAAGTCCAGTCAAGGTCAACAATGACAATCAAACGAAATTAATGGTGAACACAACTCATCAACCCTACATGTGAACATAAAGAAACTTAAAATATACCACCTATGAAGTGCATTCAAGACTATTCCAAAATGATTAAACATTACTTAATCAGAGTCGCACAACGGAAGCGGGTGGTCCCATCAGTTAAAATTATCTACTGAGCTCAAGGGAAATGCACAACGTGTTTCACGTATCTTAACCAAAATATGTGCTATATCCACCTAATCTTACAGCCGGGAGGCTTTCTTTTAGTTAATCATAAGTTTTCAAATAAGAGTGAAGATCGCCCACTAATTACAGACAAGTGAGTCTAGTCTAGGGTACGGGGGCGTACCCCTCTTTTTAAGGGGGGGAGAGCCTACTGCGTCTTAGCATATTTAGCATGAAAGTACACTTTCATTGTACGTTTGCACTGTGATTTGTATGTGTTCTTGTGTAACACTGTTCAGTATGCATTTTGTTGCACTTTGGTGCATTTCAGTGACACTTTGTCTTGTATGTGTTCTTGTGTAACACTGTTCAGTATGCATTTTGTTGCACCTTGGTGCATTTCAGTGACAGTGACACTTTGTCTTGTATGTGTTCTTGTGTAACACTGTATTTGAATGTACCTTGTACTTCTACTTGTTGGGGTGTACTTTATTACACTACAATAAAAAGTTTATGTGCACTACGCTGCACTATTTGATATGAAAAGTGACTGTGTTATTACATTACACTATATTGTTCCAAAGTATTCCTGTTGTGTTTGATGTACACTGTGAACTTAGGAATATAGAGACTTGGGACTTGATCCCTAAAAACTAGATTGAGTTGTGGATACTTAGTGGAACTTGATTCCCCACAACCTTATAATTTAGATATGAGACTTCGGGGCGAAGTCCTTTTTAAGGGGGGTAGATTGAAATACCCCAAATCTAATTAATATTATTAAACCATTATTTAATGGAAAATAATTCAAATATAAATCATTTCACGTACGCATGCAAACCCATGCATGAGAACGTTACGTAAAAATAGTCGTTTCTCCATAAACGCTAAAACGCCTTAGAAACATGTGATCAAGCATGACCTTGTATGACCTTCTTAAACTCAAACCAAATGGTCATACACTCATTATATGATATATAAATATATTCCTTAGGCTATATTCAGTCAAATACGCAAAACGCTCGGGAGTACTTACGCCCGCTCCTTAAAGCACGAAAAGTCCGGAGGAGTGCCGAGGTGGCACGAACTCCTATAAAATTAATTCCTAGAGCTCCTAACATCATTATTAATTATTCTAAAGAGAACCCACGAAGTGGTTTCTCAAAATTCAGCAAAAACCACAGGAGGATTTCTTAGCGCTCCTTTTTGGCCCGGGAGTGTCCCGATGGCCCGTTAATTATGTCACGGGTTGATATAACCCCATATAACTCAATGTAACATCTTAGTATATGTTTATTTACTATAATAAGTGTTTATAAACACTTGGAAGTCATAGAGACTAATTAATTTCTAGAAAAATCCTTAAAGCACAAAAACGCACCTTCGGATGTCACGAAAATGCGTTTTACGCAATTACCTTGAAATTTTTGAGGAGCCACGAGTTGACAGTATTAAAAGTGGCTAAAATGACCATCTAAATCAATTGATGGCAGTACTAAATTCATTGTACAAATAGGGGCGATTTTATCATCAAAAAGATACTAGAAATCACCATTTTTACCTTAAAAGTTTCATCTTTTACCATAATAAAAATGTACCAATTAAATGCTGGAACCTACTACACATATTAGTATGGTCTTATTACAATATAGTGTAACAAAAACCAAATTAAAAATCAGTCACGTTTGGACCCTATACCATGCGTTTTTTTGGGTCTTGTTTGGCTAGATTTTAACAAAAATAATGCCTAATGCTAATGTGACCCACCTAGCATATATTAAATGAGGAAGTAACAATTAATTGTAGTCAAATGGGAGCCTCCTCCTACGTATGACCTGCAACAAAACAACAAGAAAACAGCAAGCAAAGTTAGAAAAGAAAAACAAAGCAATTAAATAACAAAACTAGACTACTTTATAAAGTGAGTTTGCAAGCAAACAAAAATCAAGTTGCTACCATCACATGTGCAAGCTAATGGCTGTCGATTTTCAAGCTGTAAAAGAGGGGAATATTTGCTTCATTATTTAGTAAAAAGAATACTCTATATAACTAGCATATATCATTGCCTAATACAAACAAAGTCTCCTTGTCTTGGAGCAACCTATATGTCCGAAAATGAGTGTAGAAATATGGCTGAATTGCCTTATAAAAATTCAATTAAAAAGCCTACCAACATAGCCATGTTCTAATGTTTTAAATCATCAAAAAAATCAGAAGCTGTCTACATGTATGTTACCGTAAGAAACAAAGAGAACAAGGACAAGCTAGCTTAGAAAATCCTAAAGAAATACCTTACCTAAATTCCTAGCACTCATGCCTTGTCCTCTTCCAATTATCAAACAAGAAAGGCTTTGATTCCTTGCATTATGACCGAGATTGTGCAATGCATATGGGCATTTATTGAGCCAAACAAACAAAATAAACAAAGGAAAAGATTAGTCAAATTGGACATTAAAATATCAAAAGGAAAATTCATTCCATTCCTTACCTATTTCCTTACGTGAGCTTCATTCCCTTCCTTGCCTTTCACCACCGGTTGGGTAAGCTCTCCTTCCTCATCTTCATCTTCTTCCTTTGAACTCTTAAGTCCATCAATGGAGATTTAACTTCTTTCTTCATTTCTATTTCTAAGGTAAATTCCTAGCTAATTCTACAAGCAAGAGTCAAGTAGCAGATCTGTTCAAGAGGTCTGACTTCGGGAGAGATTCTGTAATTTTCAGTAAGTTATCTCGAAATCTTCCCAACATCAAACTTGTTCCTCTTCGAATTAGCTTTCCATACATATAAAGAACATAAATTTTCACGGTGTATTCAGTTCTGGGTGAACAAAAGAAGTCGAAGTGGTTCACAGCAGAAATCTGTTCAATAGGTCTCAGTTCGGGAGATATTATGAATTTTCAGTAAGTTATCTCAAAAACTTCTCAACACCAAAGTTGTTCCTCTTTGAATTATATTTCCAGGCATATAAGGATCATTAATTTTCGTGGTCATTTCAGCTCTGGGTGACAAAAACCGCAGAGAGTGCACAATCTGGAAATTTCGGTAAGATGAGGTGAACCTTATCTTCCTCCATATGGTGTCTATAATTAGTGACGAATTCTTGAGCTTCTAAACCTATATTCTCTTCATCATTTCATGAAGGAAATCTAGATCTACAATCCTCTCAAGGTCTACCAAAAATTCCTTGAAAAATTCCTAAGGTAAACTCTTATAAAACTACTCCAAATATTATTTATAAATTCTTGTTAGAAGTCTAACAAATAGATCTCCAATATGTGTATAAGGAGGCCGAAAATACCTTCATCAAATAGCATTTGGAGAGCTTGGAATTCAAGGAAAATCAAGTACAAGAATTGTCTTGAATTAAGAAGTAAGTATATATATAATTAAGGTTTATTAAGTTTAAGTTTGATTTAAGCTTCAAACTTTGATATAAAAATTTAGTGTAACCCTTAAATAAATTAAGGCCGAAAATATGTGGACTATAATGTCAATAAAATAATTTATAACATATAAGGTAAGATTATTACCTTAAGGTATAAATATGTGTCACAAAAATTAATTAGGATACACATATATTCAAACCGCAATGTTTAAGTATTAATTGCTCTATTTTGAGTTTATAATCATTCTAAGTCATTAGCATAATTTTTGGAAGTGTATATGGCTTATATACATTTATATGTATTTATTATAAGGTTTAGATCAAGTTTTAAAACTATATGGTAAAGGAATACTAAAACCGAGAGCAAGATATTTCATTTAATGATTTTCGAGATATATATGAGTGTAATAGCTTATATTATAAATTTTGGGAATATTAGAAATAGCTACAAGTCTTTAGATGGCTAGTTAATAAGTTATGTGGTTAAAATGTAAATTTTAAAAGGTTTAGTGTAAAACCGAGGAACATATAAGTTTATGGGTATATTAATGTAATAAGTGTGAAATTAGACTATGGTCAAAATATTGACCGAAAACTTTAAGTTAAAATGATTTATTACATGAGATATTAAGTCTATAAAAGTTATGGGGTGAATATAAAATTTATAAGAGTTTAAATATAAAATAAGATTTTATATGGGGCGAATTCACAATTTGTAGAAATATAAGTGTCCACTTTGTTATTAAGGAAATTAAATATTAAAACTATAGTTTATAAGTGAATATATAAATCATGTAAAGTTTTTGGGGTTAAAGTGTAATTATAAGAAATTCTAAGACAAAGCCGAAAATTAATGAGGCTAGTTGGTGATTTATAAAAATTAAAGTTTTCAAATAATAATTACTAAATTTATGGTGGTGGTTTAGTGGATTAATTATTTAAGGAAATAAAACTATGCATTATAATGTATTTTGGAGTTTAATGTAAAGCTAAGAAATAAATGAGGTTATAATATATTAATCGAAAAGTATGTTGTAATTATGAGATTAAAAATATTTGTAGGTCCTATATGGATATTTAAGGAATTTAGAAAAGAAATTATGAGTTAAGGATTTATGAAATTAAAACTATATGACATACGAGCATAAGTAATTTACTTGTAAAGAAATAATATTATTTGGGTTAGTTAGTATTAATAAAAGATATGGGAATAACATGTCCATGTATGACATGTAAATATAAATTGAGATTTATTAAGAGGTTGTGTCATTTAGACAATTATAATAAATAACATAAATACTACACGTGTGTGAAATATATATATATTTTAGATTTTCAAGTAAATCAAAAGGAAATGAGAATAAGTGATTAAGGGATTAAAACTATGGTTATATAGTTATAAGGAATTTAATTGTAACCAATAAATATTATTTATGGTTAAGAGGAGAATAACAAAGAATTATAAGAATAGTGTACTAAGTAGTACACGGCTGTAGATTTTTGTTAGCCGGTGTACCATGGGGTACACCTTTTTGGATATTGCGAAATTATGATTGGTATAGATGAGTAGTTGGTAGGAACTCATTCTTTTGGAAAATTGGAAAGGGATGTAATTAAATACTTTAAATACTCGGTGATCCGGTAATGTAAGAATGTTATCTTTTGTATTCGGTATGCAACGTAGTAGTTCGGTATACTCAGACATCAGACCGTCACTGTAAGTAGTATAAGCCTAGCTAGCTGTATGGGCGGTTAGCGGCGTTGTATCACCCGCCGTAGTAAGTAGTATTTCCGCTGTGAGTAGCTTGATTATTGGGATGATTAGACGGCAAGCATAGAATTAGCGGTAGGGGTGTTACAAAAGGGGAAAGAACAAACTTTGAATCTATATTTTCTAAAGTCGGGGGAACTACCTAATTAGCAATACCAAATGCTACATATATACATATAATTTGGAGGTTGTAAACCTAAAACGTTGAGGAGTATTGATACATTTTAGAAGGCTAAGTATCATTAAATATACCTACCCTATTTTGAGGCTCACGTCCTACACTATCCTTATGGTTCTATACGAGCATATGTCTTCTATGACAGCTCAAGTTATGAATGCGAATAAAGAGCGTAAGAAATCAAATAAGGTTAACCCCCGAAGTAATATAAGTTTTAATATCAACATGGAAATGAATAACTCTCCTTGATCCTTGCAATGAAGGTAGTGTAAGTTATATTAAGAGTTGAATCAATATATACACTAAAAGTGAGTGGAAGTTAAATTTAAAGGTAGGAAAACATACCCCTTGACTTGTAACAATTGTTTTACACGTAAATTTTCCTAACGTTATATGCTAATCCTTGTGATTCCAAATCCTCTATTTGATACACCTAATCGACCTATTTTTGGAAGCCATTGAGCTTGTGGATTAACCGCGTTTCTAAGAGATAGAAACAAACAATAAGCTTCAATTGTCCAGTTACCAAACCGTAGGATTCAAACTGGAAACCCTTAGTTTGAGATCGTACTAATATTAAGAGATACTTAACCTAAGCTGAACATATGGTTCACTTGATTTATGGAGTTTAGGTGGAATAAGAAAAAGCCAAGCTTTATGGCGGAGGAAATAATACTTTATGGAACTGTAGTTGTTGATCGAGTTATGAAAACTTTCCCTTGGGGTCTAACTGTGACTGTCCTTGTTCCATGTAATGATAACCAAAGTTTAGGCAATAATCAAGCCCTGGTGAGTTAAATACTAGATGAGCCTTTTAAAGAGAAGAGGGTATCCTAAGGTATCCAAGTCCATAACTGAATTTATTACTTGTATGATGGGTTTAAGAGTTAAAATGATTGATGGATATAATTATTAGACAGTATGAGCCTAGATGTTTTGATAGGAATTTACCTTTTATGCCAAGAGGAAAAACTGGCTTCCCCGCTTGATGATTTGATCAAAGGAATATGGTTCCGGGGATTTGGTGATACATTAGATTCGAGTATAGGTTATAACAGATATTGGATTAGTTGTATAGTGGTCAAGAGAAAATGTAGTACTCACCACGTCACAAAGTTTGATAAGATAATACTTGGAAAATGACAATTATGTGATTGTTTGATATTTGACATGGGAGGTCAAACTTGATCCTGGTCAGATCAAGGGTAAACCAAACACAAAGTGGAGTGGAGGGATAGTTCAACATTGACGCTGACCCCGTCAGGGTTGGATGATTCCTGAGACTCCCTACAAGTGGTCACAAATATCTCTGTGATAAGTAAATATTTATTCTTAATTTTAATATAAAATTTGATTAATGAAGTATATGAGTTGTAGGAAGTGTAAGTTAAGAATTAAGCTGCCCAGGTTATCCTGAAGAGATTAAATAGCTAAAGTGACTCCGTGTATGTCGTAAAATAGTCAATTGTGAGGGAAATACTAACTAGTATTATTCCATGAACCATGTTAATAAATTAAATATGAGACCAAGAGACATTTACCTATAATAAAAAATTCCCAAGCTACCTTCTAAGTTATGGCCGTATTGCCTTCTGGAGGGAAAGATCGACTTTCATGTCTTTCTTTATAAATTCAAACCCAATATATTAAATGGGAACCTACCTATAAGCATGGTAGAATATAAAGAGTAAAAACATTATACTAATACTCACATAAGTTTATTCACAACCGCAAGAACATGTTCAATTGAGAGAAAACTGTACCTTGTTAGAAACCTTAGCAGGAAACCTACGGTGGTAAACCTGATGAACAGACGATAGTAATCGTGTATGTACTACCGACAATTGGTGAATCAATAATATCAAGAAATCTTTCTATATTTTACATAAGATGCACGGCTCAACCATAGGTCATACCTTACAATGAAAATGAAAACCGAATATGGTGACAATAAACTCAAATACCAGAATCACAAGATGATGACCTGAAGATCAAAGAGAGAGATTTTAAGTATGCCCCAATATTAATACAAAACCCGAGCGCCAACGATTACAACTACAAGAGGCGATTAATGGAAGTGTGTTATACACGATAGCTTAAATAAGCCATGAGATAATATTGGCAACGTACAAGATGGTAGATCACCTTCACCCATACATACGGGATCCAAATATAAAAGCATACTAATGCACTATGGAACATGTCAGAGAACACATAGATTCTTGGGGGCTATACCTCGTAAACGGACAGAAGCCATATGCTGATGTCCATAGGAGAGACCTCGAGTTCGCAGTAGGTGATCGATTCCTCCTTAGAGTTTCACCTATGAAGGGAGTTTTTCAGATTTGGGCAGAAGAGCAAGCTTAGCCAGAAGTATGTAGGACCGTACCTTATTACGGAGCAAGTGGGCCCATTAGCCTACAGATTAGAATTACCTGTTGAGCTTGAGAGAGTACACAATGTGTTCCACATTTCACAGCTAAAGCAGTTTGTGCCTCATCCATCATATATCTTAGAGCCCGAGACACTCGAGCTAGATCCTACACTTAGATATGAGGAAACCCCAGTTCGTATTTTAGACTCCAAACTAAGGAGACCAGGAACAAGACCATCAGAATCACTGCTGGAAAAAAAGGAATAAACAACGCTTAAATTGGACATATTAGAACGTTTATAAAGCGTAGTTTATTCGAGCGACGCAAATGAACTAACATTTTAAATGACGATTCCAAAGCGTTCTTTATACTATCTTTAAAGAACTCTTATTTGCAAAGCGTTCTTTATAATGCGAGAAAGATGACAACATGAAAAACATTTTAGCCTAGAAAGCGTTCTTTATGCTTAGACAAAAACAACGCTTCTATGTGATAAGCATTTCTTATAATGGTTGGCGGGAGAGCTTAAAGAACGCTTATATGCATAAGCGTTCTTTATATCTTCCTTTTTAAAAAAAATTCAAAAATCTCTGTTCCAACAAATGCTACAGATATATCATTACATCAGATCAATGCATTGTTGCATTTTCAACACAGCAGAATCCATCACAACAAACTGTAACAGAGAAATTAAATCTATACGAATTCAATTTACAGCAAAACACATCAGATCCTAGGCCAATTGCAACAAATTAATCAGCTAGTATATATTAGTACCAAATTAACAGAGATTTGCTAGTATTACCAAACATGCAGACAAAACTTAATTACAATTAAAATCCAAACACAGATGGAAGCTAGCTACTAAGTACTTATGTTTCTACTGCAATCTGTAGAAATTTGAGAATGCAAGAAACTTCATTTTTCAACACAATGCAAGTGTAGTTGAACTCATGGGGAACAAACTGCATTTACAGGTGCAAATTGGTTCAGTTCAGACACAACTTCAAAGAAGAAAAGAAATAGCTGCAGCGCGTACTCATGACTTCTGCTAATCTTCATCATCATAAGCTATTGATTTCGTCCAGTAAGCGCACATGTGATCCTTGACAAACTCTAGATCGGCAAGTGAATAAGTAGCTCCTTGTTTTTCGAAGAAGTCAGTAAGCTGCACACAAGAATTATAAAAGCAATTAAGTACACCATTTAAACATATCCAACCATGCACAAACAGTTAAATTACTAATTCAAACACAAGACTTATAATACGTACTTCATTGACATTGCGGACTTTATCGATGTTGGACACGATTTCGTACATATATCGCATCACAAAATATCCACAACTGCTGCTATCCGGTTGCCTGGGACACTATTTTCAATAAAATTATATATTAATTATTATATACACACTAATATACAAAATATATTTACGTATGCATGAGTAAATAGAATGTTTTTTACCTTTTTCAAATACTGTACATTCAAAGGAGAATTCCTTTGCCCGACACTGCACATACCTTCTCTAAAACCACTGAAATTAATTAAAACAAGCATTTAAGTGACAAGTAATAAAAAAAGTTTAAAATTTTATTTGTGAAATGAAAATATGCACTATTTACTTACTTTGTCAGCATAGCATAAATGGTGATGTTCCTAATTCCTTTAATAGGGTCAATCACTATACAGCGTGATGAGTAAGTACAAACCACTAACAACAACCAATGATTGCTACAAGTGCAAACAACAACAAATCAACTTCAGCTTCGAAATATATATGAGTTAATATAAAACAATAAAGACAAACGCATAAGGTGGTCAAGCACGCTTACATCTGATGATATGGTATGAGCACAAATCGGCTTTTCCTGGTAACCGCCGCAATTATGGCATTGCGCACATGGCTCTGACACGCAACACCGTCTCTCGTAGCTTCATCGGCAGACACAATTTGTGGACATAGGAAGGTGATCGTATTTGCCATTTTGTTTGACGCCAGCCTCGATAGTAAGGGCCTTTGATGACAAAGGCATTAAATTAAAATTATACATTAAAATGATATGGTATACGCCCCGCGTACCCAGCTCGGCCCATGTAGTGTGGATTCTGATCTTTCAAGCGATTTGGTCGGGCTTTTTCCTGAACTGTCTGTGGAAAGAATTAATACAATTCATTTTAACATTGTCCTTTTATATTAACAACATAAACTTAAAAGTTAAACTATGAAAACAATTACGTACCCTGAACTCAGGGGTGATATGTGCTTCATAGAATTCCTTCCACTCCTCCTCAGTGATCATGCCAGCGTACAGCTCATAGGGAGGCACCTGCTTCGGGTTGTTCGTATTGATCCAACCAGCCACTAGCCTATTTTGAACGCTCGCATACGCAAAGCAAGCAGTGACAACACTTTATGATATGCTTCATCCGAGATCTGGTACTTCTTCTTCAAGCTCCTCCACATGATCTCCTTTATTTCCGGATCTTGGTTGCTCCAGTTTTTGTTGATACAGCAATGGGTCTTAACCAATCGACCCATGGCGCTGGCAAACTTCTGCTTTTTCTCGCCAGTGGGTCTAAGATACCTGTAATATGTACAGTATATATGTTAGTCATACATACGAAATACATATAGTACTACATATAAATGTATAAATATCAGTATATATGTGAAAAAATAAAACAAAATAACATATAGGTGTAACATATACCTATCCCACACCAGGTCAATCATGCCACTCTCCTTCTTCTCATTTAGACCACGTGACGGTCCTCGTGTCTTTCGTGGAGGGCCCTGAGAGGTCGTAGGAGGGTCCTGAGAGGTCGTAGGCTGATCAGCGGCAACGACAATCTGTGTACGCTCCGTTAACTGCATCTATCTCCATCTCCATATCCTCATCACATTAGGAGCATCTCATGATCGTTGCCATCCATAATATCTGCACAATATCATTACATAAATATATAGTCAGTGTCATACATAGAGCCATATATAGTCATTTAATATATAGCTATTCAGAGAAACACTATATGAACAATTAAGAAGTAATTAGAGAAAAATTATAAACTAACCTAGTAGTCTGCTTAGTCCTGATGTGAATATTGCTATACTTCAATCAACCAGCCCGTATGAGGTGTGACAATGAAAGTTACTACCAATGCCTGCAGAAGATAGTTTGTACACAAGAATAATTACATTTCGAATCCAATAATTCAATACTTTGACAAAATTTTCTGGGAAATCCGATAGAATCTCCCCTAAAAATATAGGGTTTCACCACAATAGAGCATGTACAAGAGGCGACAGTTTGGTTTGCAAAATTAATCTCAAATACACTTAATCCTAATAAACACATTAATCTCAAACAGAGCATGTATCTTCCTGATTGACAGTTTGGTTTTGCAAAATTTCACCATAACTATGTGGCTATATTAATTTGTATGCCCAAACACTTATATTTTTCGCCTAATAACATATTAATCTCAAGTCCATTTGGACACAACCAGCAAGTATATACTACCAAAAATCAGCTCGCGACAGTTTAATCCGGTTTGCAAAATTAAATAATCCTAAACATGCACTTAATCCTAATAATTAAACACATTAATCGTTCAGTTTGGTTAGCAAAATTACCTCCAGCAGAATCAAGAATATAGGCGATAGAGCATGGATCGATATTACGCCAGTTGGGTTGTAAAACTAATTACTGCAGATGATATATGTATGTACTGAGGCGACGGGCATGTATGTTCCTGTTCGATAGCAGGTTGCAAAATTAATAATAGTGAAAGAGCAAAATATATATGTTCCTGTACATGTTCGCAGATTTGATGAATTACCGAAACAGAGGAGATCGACAACTAGGCATGCATATTTGGGTCGATCGATCGATGATCATCAGGGCGCAAATATCGGGAGAAATCAACGCGTAGCAGGCGCGAGAGACGGCCGGCCGGAAAGCGGTGGCGGCGGCACGGACGGCGACGCGGCAGTGGCGGCAACGGCAGTGGCGGCGATGGCGCAGTAGCTAGCGGACGGTGTACTGGCCGGGGTACCATATGTGAGCTCAGTCGAGAGAGAGGTAGCTAGCTCTTGAGGGTTACGCGCGGGAGAGATTAAATTTTTGTGAATTAATTCAGGCAACATAATAAACGCTTCACTTCAAAAGCGTTTTTTATGCTGAGAGACAAAAAACATAAAAAACGCTTCTAAACGGAAGCGTTCTTTATGCTGAGCGTTCCAGAGACATAAAAAACGCTTTATACGAGAAGCGTTCTTTATATGTTTCATATAAAGAACGCTTATTTTCCAAGCGTTTTTTTTGTCTTTGGGCGCGATACAATAAAGAACGCTTCCTAAGTGAAGTGTTCTTTAAAATATCCGGCCTAAACCATAAATACAGCGCCTTACATTATAATCGTTCTATAAAATGCTAAAAAAACGATTTACAAATATAACCATTTTAAAAACGGTGTTGTTTATTCTTTTTTTTTCAGCAGTGAATGGTCAAGGTTCTTTGGTCAAACCACGACATTGAGGAGACGACATAGGAGTTAGAAGACTTCATGCGAGACAAGTATCCAGCACTTTTCTCTTAGTTTTGTGTATACTTGTGGGGGGTACGTGGGCATAACCCTTTTTAAGGGGGGTAGAGACCACATGTGACTTGCATATCTGCAATCTATACTAGTTTTGTATTGGGTTAATTGTGTTTGATTGTTGCGCATGTGTGCAATTGGTTGAATGGTTATGAATGTGTTCTATGTAACACCTGGTTATTGATATGTCCTATGTGACACTTGGTTGGTTATTGATATGTCCTATGTGACACTTGGTTGGTTATTGTTATGTCCTATGTGACACTTGAATGGTTATTGGTGTGTTCTATGTAACACTTGGTATTGATGTGTCCTATGTGACACTTGGATGGCTATTGACGTGTTCTATGTAACACTTGGATGGTTAATAAAAGTACACTTATTTACTTTACGGTATATTCATTCCTACAATCACACAAGAGATTTACTGCCAAGGGTATATGCCTCTTCACTCTATAAGACTGAGTGTTTTGGTATTGCACTTGTGCAGTGATGACCGAGTGGATAGCTAGGAAGTTGGGACACTTATTTGCGTTACAGTATTTATCAAGTTACTTATGCTATGATTACATTGGTTGTCATGAGCAAGGTTATGTTTATATACGAATTGCATACACTCAGATTACTGATGGAATGTAGAGGTGTCAATATAGTATTGACACCCAGGAATGATAAGCATACAGGGAATAGATACGAGGAACTTGATTCCATAGGATATGTAAGTAGAAGTTATGACTTCGGGACGAAGTCCTATTAAGGGGGGTAGACTGAAATACCCCCTAACCTTTAAATAATTAAATAAAGGTAAATAAATATTATTTGGGGGGATTATTAAACCCTGAGAAAAGTATATAAATACTTGGGCATTAAAACGCACCTAAACTCCTTAAGGTCAAAAACGAGCGTTAAAGCCCGACCTTAAGCTAACCAAGTTATATAATCTATAAAACTCATATGAAGTTAATCAAGGATCATTTTATGACCTTTAAAACACAAGTCCTCAGTTAGAACTAAGTAAAAATACAAAATGCCCGGGAGTTCCCTTAAGGGCGCCTTAAGGCCCGAAAGTCCCAAAAATACTTTATTAAATAAAGTAAAGCATTACACTTCATTATAAGTGCACAATAACCCTTTAATAAATTTTAAGATGAAGTTCTCAAACTAAATTCTCAGTTAAAGACGAAGTGCTCGGAGGTTCCCGATGGGGGCCCTAAAAACCCCTATGAGTGCCCCGGAGAGGTACCGAAGTGGCACAAACTCCAATATAAATTATTCTAATTTCCTATCATTAACATTCACCATTCTAAAGAGAATGCTTGAGCTACTATTTCAAAAATACACAAAGTGCTCGGGGGAATTTCTTAACGCTCCTTTTTGCCCTGGGAGTGTCCCGGTAGCCCGAAAATTGAGTTATGAGTCTATATAACCCCATATAACTCAATGTAACACCTTAATAAATTATTATTGACTATAAACAATGTCAATAAACACTTGGAACTCATAGCTACTAATTATTTTCTAGAAAATCTTTAAAGCACAAAAATGCTACGCAATTTCCTTGAAGTTTTTGAGGAGCCACGAGTTGATAATCTTAAAAGGGGATAAATTGAACATCTAAATAAATTAATTCCAGTACTAAATTCATAGTACAAATGGGGGCGATTTTTGGGACAAAAAGGTACCTAAAATCAGCATTTTTACCGTAGAACTTTCATCTTTTACCATGATGTAAATGTACCAATTAAATGCTGGAACCTATTACACATATTAGTATGGTGTTATTACAATATAATGTAACAGGAATTAAATCAAAAATCAATCCCAATTGGTCACCAAGGTGGGCGCCATTTAGGGTGATTTTAGGATGGATTTTGCCTTTAAATTATCTAGTAGACATGATGACTCACCTTATCACATACCAAGTTGTATTGAGTCAAATAATTCAGTCAATTTAGGCTCCTCCATTACCGTAATCTGCAGGAGAAACAAGAAGAGAATTAGTATAAGTAAAGTAATGACATTAAATATACAAACTAGATCTACTTTTGACAAGGCAAATAAATAAAGAAAACAACTTGCTACATAGGCATGTGGCTGCTGATTTGTACAAGAGAAAGGTGGACTGATTGCCTTATATTAAAATCAAAAGAATACATCACCTAACTAAGCATGTTCTATTGTCAAAGATAGGCAAAAATCAAATGGCTAGATACAGCCATATTACCGAAAATGTGAGCTAGAAAAGCAAGTTGATTGCCTTATAATTAGTTAAATAAAACACCTAGCAACCTAGCCATATTCTCTTGTCTTAAATCAACTAAAATCAGTGGCCTATCTACATGTACCATTACCGTATAAACAAGGAGAAAAGAAGACAAAATTGACATGGCTATACTACTTAGAAAATCAAAAGAAATGCCTACCTACAATTGCTCTTGTCTTCTTCCTTCAATTGTCAAACTAAGCCACCTTATTCCCTTGTCATATGGCCGAAAAGCTTGCAGTAATTGAGGGCATTTATTGAGCCAATAATCAAAGAAATAAACTAAGGAAAAGAATACTTAAATTTGACATTATTTTTGTCAAAAGAAATTCCTCTCATTCCAATCTTCTTAGTCCATACGTGAGCACCCTTCTCATTTGCTTCACTCAGCTGATGGTAAGGCTCTCTTCTCCTCTCTTTTTCCTTCTTCATTTGTTAGTTAGTTCCTTAGAGCTTTTAAGCTCCATTAATGGTGTTTTAATTTCTAACACCATTTCTATCTAATTTCCTAGTTAAATCTACTAAGTCTTGAAGCAAGAAATCATCCTAGCAAGCTTGCTATTGTCGCCAAGGTTAGATGTTCCAAGGAGGTTCCTAAATTCAACAACAATACAAGGAACAACAAGATCAAGTTAAGGTATATTTTCATGTTGAAAATCTTGGTAAAATACCCTAAAGTTATTACCGAAAATTATGAACTTCTAAGCTAAGGTTTTCTTCATTATTTCATGAAGGAAATTTAGATCTACAACCATCTCAAGGTCTACCGAAAATTCCTTGAAAAATTCCTAAGGTAAACTCTTGTAAAACTACTTCAAATCTTATTTATAAATCTTTGTTAGAAGTCTAACAAATGGATCTCCTAAATATATTCAAGGAGGCCGAATTCTCTTCATCAAAATAGCATTTGGAGAGCTTGGAATTCAAGGAGAAATCAAGTACAAGAATTGTCTTGATTTAAGGAGTAAGTTTATATAATTAAGGTTTATTAAGTTTAAGCTTGATTTAAGCTTCGAACTTTGGTATAAAAAATTATACATAACCTCTAAATAAATTAAGGCCGAAAATACTATGGGTTATAATGTCAAGAAAATAATTTATAATAGATAAGGTAAGATTATTACCTTAAGGTATATATTTGTATCACAAAAATTAAATATGATACACATATTATTAAACCGAATTGTCTAAGGGTTATTTGTTCTATTTTGAGTTTATAATCATTCTAAGTCATTAGCATAATTTTTAGAAGTGTTATATGGCTTATATACATTTATATATATTTATTATAAGATATTGTAACAGCCCAGGGTCCCACATGTGTGATATTGTCCGCTTTGGCACACCGGCCGCACGGATTTGCTCTTGGGTTTCACCCCCTAAATGTGTCACACAAGGGATGGTATCAGAGCCGGACCTAGGTCGGTGTGCCAGCGAGGACGCTGGGCTCCCGTGAGGGGAGGAGAACGGAGTGTAACCCCAGAGAAGGGTTACCTCCCACATCGATTGGGGAGGAGAACGAAGTGTGTCTTATAGATGCATGGATACCTCTCCCTTGTGTGACGCGTTTTGGGGTGAAACCCAAGAGCAAATCCGTGCGGCCGGTGTGCCAAAGCGGACAATATCACACATGTGGGACCCTGGGCTGTTACAGATATAAACCAAGTTTTAAAACCATATGGTAAAATAAAATTAAAGCCGAGAGCTTAATGTATTATTTGGTGATTTATGAAGTGTATAAGTATATTAGCTTATATTATAAATTGTGGGTGTATTAAAAATAGCTACAAGTATTTAAATGGCTAGTTTAATAAGTTATGTGGTAAAAATGTAAATTTTGAAAGGTTTGGTGTATTAAAAATAATTGCTGAGAATTAAAGGGGTGATTGGTATATTTATGTTATAATATAAGGTAGGAATTAATATTATGAATTTTGGTGAATTTAAATAAGTGTTTTAAGTGTTAAAATAACATTTAATAAAGTTTTGGGGCTATTTTGTAATTATTGGAAAGTTTAGAGGTGAAACCGAATTACTTGTGATTTTATGGGTATATTAAAATATTAATTGTGAAATTAAGTCTTGGTCAAAGTGTTGACCAAAAACTTTGGATTAAAATGATTTATGACATAAAATGTTAAGTTTATAAAAGTTTAAGGGTGAATGTGTAATTTATGGAAGAACAAGTGTAAAACCGAATTTAATTTGGGGCGGATTCATAATTATAAAAATATATGGGTCCTTTCGGTTATTTAAAGAAATTAAATATTAAAACTATAGTTTATAAGTTAATATGTAACTTATATAAAGTTTTGGAGTTAAATTGTAAATAAAGGCAAGATATATATTAAGACCGAAAGTATATGTGGTCATTTGTTAATTTATAAAAATTAGAATATTCATTTTATAATTACCGAAAGTTAATATGGATAATTAGTAAATTATAAAAGTTATATGGTTATTTAGTAATTTTAAAAGTTGGAGTATTTGAATGGTAATTACCGAAAAGGTATATGTGGTTACTTGGTAAATTACAAAAGATAATGTGTCAAAAATACAAATACCGGATTTATAAGGTTATTTGGTAATTTATAAAAGTTATTGTGTCCAACTTATAATTACAGAAATTAATAAGGTTGGTTTTGTAATTTAATAGAGAAAGGGATTGAAACTATGTAACATAATGTATTATGGTATATTATGGAGTATAATATAAGGTTTATTAAATAAAGGTGGTTATAATGAAAATAACCAATTTGTATAGTATAAAGAATAAGTGGAAACAATTAAGGGATATAATATAAAGTTTATAAAATAATTGTGGTTGTAATAAAAACAACCAAAGGAGATTGATAGATGGAATAAGTGAGAATAATTATGGGTAAATGATTAATGGAATAAAGATGTACTACAAGGTAGAAATTCATTATCACATGTGGATATCACATAAAATAATGAACTGATGGACTACCTAGAACCATTGTTAAATAACAGGGAGAAATAAAGAACATACAGAGTTAGTATACTACGAGTATGAACTCTACAGTAACAGTACTGTAATATTTAGTGAATAGTTATATTAATATTACCCGGTATTGCTTGTAAATATAACAGCGTACGGGGAAGGACTGTTAAAGCGTGAATTGTCAAGCTAGCTGTTATCACGGTGAACGGTATGTTAATTGTGTGGTCTGAATGTCCTAAGGATTTTCCTAAGGTCCAGACATTGTGTGCTTAATTGATAAGAGCGATATCTGTGATTTTATGTATATGACATTGTATACTGTATTGCTCAACACTGTTGCGTTTTATTTTACGCGAACGTCTTATGACTGGAAGTTTATACATCTAAACTGGAACAAGACTGACTGACCTTTAGGTATTATTGAACCTAACTGATGGTCAACTATTATAGTCTTAACTCAAGGATTGTCTATTGTATCACTGACTAAAGGGCTAACTTATAAAGAGAGGAATCCAGACTGTTTCGACTTTCTGGTTGTGCATCGTCATCACTACGAGAGACTTCAATGGGGAGTCACTCAAGGGAATCCATCAGCCACATTCGAGGATGGCGGAAGGCACTACCGTTGGTGCACAGGTTCGACCGGATCGGTCAAAATATTTATCCAGGGCCATAAGGTCAGCTGGTAACGGTTCCATTGGAACCCAGGGGACTATCGTCCATTAATAAGTTATTAAGGGTTGTCTTGACATGACGCCTGAGGTGGAAATTAATTGGAAAAGGTTAAGTGATTGTGTAACACCCCTCATAACAAATACGTAATAGTCACTCACGTTAACAGAAAAATAAGACGTCTTACAACGGAAGGATAATCAGCAACTTTAAAACTCACTCGGGTGTCACATGCCATAACTCGCCCATGCGAGTATCGAAGCAGAAACTACATCCTTTACTAAAACAACAACGCTACTAAACCAATGTGACAACGAGATATCCTATACATCATACTAAGTCCACATCCTATACATCATTCTAACCAAGAGTAACTTTAACGACAAGTGAGCATCTACCCAAGTCCCAAATAAATCGCCATACCGTTCTACATCCATAACTGACAGTGTTATACAAATAAATTTTGTGTACAGTAATTAAATTAACCCTGACTACCCGGTACCTGCACTTCGGCTTCAACGTTGATCAGCTACCTGCACAATAAGTGTAGTCTCAGCGATAGACGCTGAGTATGCCGGATCTGGACCCTATTGGTCACTTGTCATTTTTAACCGTCTTAATATTAGATTGATTTCATGCTTTACCATTTTACAGATATAATAAATACTGTAACAACATGCATGATTATATAACCATTCATCCAATCCAAACAGTCACTTATAAATATACACAACACAATCACACATCATACAATGCGACAGCATTAGTAATTCATACGTCGTATTTTATCATCATCATGTATTACAACATTCGGCCCCCCGAGCCCTCACATATCACTTGTTTTGGTTAGCACTGTCGGGCGTCAATTAGGACAACCCGAAATATACTCACTTGGACAGTAGTCCCACGTACACACAAGGTGCTCACTGCCCTGATCATCCGAAGACTCTGGGACTATATCACTTTGCCTTTGTAAAGGCGTCGATTTAGGTGGCCAAGGGCCTGGTGCCAACGGTAGCACACTCCGCCTGACGATCTATCTAGGTTCGTTCAGGATTAACTAGGGTAAACCCGATACGGGATAACCCAAGAGATCTCTACGCGCGACCAGCAGCCAGTGACTGTCTGGATTAAGGTACATCATCACATTCATTCACACTCCACTGTTAACTTCGTTAGTTAGATAGTCAGTTACAGTTTTAGTTATGGAGAACATCACTTAATTTGTTGGCTGCCCTATGGGTCTTACGCATGCCTAGAATTATTCTAGGTAATATTCACGTTCGAGTCAAAGCTCTAGAGACCGACAATGTCGTGTCCCGTTCCTAAGTGTTTTATTTAGGTTATAACTACATACTTGTAATACTTAGCGTATTAGGTCAGGCAACAGTGGTCACAATCACACATTTCGCATATGTAGTTTTGTATAAGTCGATCTATAGTCGACGTAGTATTAGTCCCCTAGGACGTTCGTGCATAAATAAATAATGCAGTAAACATAGCTACCCATCACGCACATAAATCACATACATACATTCACACAAGTTATTTATCAAACAAATCCGAGCCCGAGGAATTCCTCAGGACAACTCAGATCAAACCCCTTTACATACCGTACACCGTGTCAAGGTCGCGCAGTGTAGACCACTAAGTTTTCTCGAGCGCGCACTCGTCTGACGGGCGATCTAACAATACAAAGAACGTTATATGTCAATCCACATGACAGTATGGTTCGGTATTTCCGAATACGTCTGTAATCTCGGTACAACGCCCCCGGATTTTCAACTGTTACTAGTTAAGGTATAGTTATCTTAGAAATTTCCTTACTCGTAGTAAGTATTAATATTCGTCTCAACAGGGAAGTCGGTTTCTATACGAACGTCATAGTTAACGTTTTTAACTTAGGAATTACAGTTTTCAACCCGTAACATTTAAAGCGTTACGCTTTATATAACTTCGTTTGTTCTCGTATACTTTTAATCCAACCGTTATATTGCATGCTAGGTATTTTTACAACCTATAGCTGCATGCGTGGTTGTAGTTTATATCCTATGGTTGCATGCATTTCATGCAACGTTAGTTTATAATGCACGATAGATTGTTATTCCTCGGTATGCCTTATATTATTCAACTTCTCATTTATGTAACAACTTGTATTCATTTAAAACTTTATGACATTACGGTATACAATTATACTTACATGTTAACATTTATTATTGACTACTATATGGTTTGTAAACCATATTATGTATGCGTATCGTTTGCGCCAGCATTTATATATGTATACAGATTAATTTCTAATGAAGTAAGAACTTTATACTATGTACATATTATTCTTTATGCAGGGTTTATTTAACCATCCTAAAAATCTTTTTTTTTAACCATAGTATTTTGTGTCATTGTATACCATAGTTTATATTTTCTTTATATATATATATATATATATATATATATATATATATATATATATATATATATATAATGTATATATATGTATATGTGCGCTAGCATGTTAGTCTTTTACAAACTATGTTTTTGACCACATAACATTATTTAGTGTTACACTTATATTAGGATATCATATGGTATGATATTTTTATATGTCATTAACTTTATAACGTATAGTTTTAGTGACTATTATTGTTACCGAAAATAACACATATATATATATACATAACACACTTGTGCCTCTTTATTTTTATAGTTTTCTTTCATTTATTACAATGTATCCACATAACTACACCATGTTAATTATAAATTCTTTATTTTATAGCACTAAAACTTTGTAATAAATATATACCCCAAGGTTTTATAACACTTGTTATAAATACCGGAAATGCACATCTATTTAACTTCATTTCCTTTCAACCCTATACTCTCCAAATATTACACTTCGCTACAAATCTCATAATATTTATTCACAACATATGTTATATCTTTCTAAACATCACATTATCTATAACATATAGTTTTCATATTTTACTTCTTTCCATAATACCGAACAGACCATGGTTGTTTGGTATATTTATTTTCCAGCCACAATATTTTCCTTATTTACAATCTGACCCCATTTTATATGATATACTTTCATATGTCACAAAAACTATATATATTATACACTTTTATTAATATAACCACTTATATAACCCCAAAAATTCCCAAATTTTATACTTAGGGTTTAAATCATCATATTAACTAATCTATACCTAAACTTTTTGGTATTTACATTCTATACCCCAAAATTTTCATAAATTCCACATTTCACCTTTAATGTTATTATAAGTTCATAAATTAATTATTTATGGCATTGAATTTGGTCAAACCTCCCAATATGGTCTATGTTGACCCAATAACTTTCAGTTTGACCAGAAGTTTGTATAATTACAGTTTGACCCCTATAATTTTCATAAATTACATTTTTGTCTCAAAACTTTGTTAAATTTTATATAATTCATAAAATAAGATTTTAATGCATAGTTTTCGGTTATTATTTATAGTTAGCCTCTAAAATCATTTTAATTACAGAAAAATCCCATATAGTTTTCGGTAATGTTTGTTAGTATTTTAAATTCATTTTAAACCCATTTTAAACTTAATAAACATAATTTAAATGGCCTAAAAATACATGGCCTTATTACAATAATTAACATAGAATATAATTACACATAAATATCACAAAAACTGTATTGTTTACGGTTTAGTATATAGTTTTTCTTTTATGTTTCCTAAAATCATTTAATTAATTCCTATGACATTATATATCATTTAAACCTTATATTATCAACTAAAAATGTTATAAAACATTATAATATATAGTTTAGCTATTTAAGACCTTGTTTGGTCTCGGTTTCACTTCCCTTGCGCCCATATATTTTATAAATTATGTTTTTAGCCCTTATTCAATTTTCCTTGACCTTATAGGCCATTATATATCAAACTAACCAGCCCAAAAATGTTATTAAACTTTTAATTACATATTTACGTCATATATTCTCATAACACCCACGGCTGTTACATATAGGTAACACAATGTCATAAAACCATATAATAAAATGTTATGTATGCTTACTTTGTCTCTAAGCAATTCCAAGCAGCCTAGACTTCACATGCACTCACGGTTTGCTAGTTAATCTTCTAGGATTCACTTCTCCACTTTTGTGCAGATTTTTCCCAAGGTAGCAGCACCATTTCGGTAGTGTTTTGCCAAGGGAAAGAAAAAGCATGTATTAGTAGTAGGTATTATATAGGTAGATAAGTGATGGTTTAAAGCTTAACAAGGCATGGTTTCTACCTTATTTTGGAGCTGGTCGTTATGGTTGTGTACGCTTGCTTTTTTTTGAAAGGCAACCGAGGTGTTAAACTACTTCTATTCCAGTGCATTTTACCGGTAAATACAGAGAGGGAATGGGCAAGGTTTTCTTACCGTGAACATGGTCAGACAAGGGTGCTTGTTTGAGTTTTGTCCCTTCACAGGCTGGGTAATTCCTACTGGCACATACGTGAAACAAAGCAGAGGAAAAGCTCAGTACAAGCTGGGTTTATTACCGGTTGAACAGAGGTATAAATGGGGGAACTTCTTACCGTAAGTGACTGAGCTTGGAAGGCTTGTGCTGGGTCTTTTTTTTCACAATGATGGTTTGTTCCTCTGTTTGCTCGTGAAGAAACAAGAAGGAGAAGCTTATATATAGCTGGGAAAACTGGTAATATATTACCGGAAGTAAAGAAGCTAGAATGGCTAGTGTTCTAGCATGTTTTTTTTGTTTTTACCTTAAGAAGCTATAGGTACTAACTCCATTTTTTCTTCTGTTTTCAGGCGTGAACCAGTGCTACTTCAAGCTCCAACCTAGCTTGTTTGATGAGTAAAATGGGGAAGGTGAGTTCCTCTATTTTCTGTACGTAAAGAGGCAAGGAAAGAGCTTATAAAAGTTGAGAAGGACCGCTACATATAGCAACATGTGTAGCCGTAGAACAAGGAGGAAATAGAGAAGGATTTTAACTTACTGAAAGCATGGTCGTATAAGAGTGTTTGCATGGCTGTCTGCACCGGATTTTAGTGGAAAGAATTAAGGTGTTAATCCACCATTATTTCAGCGCAACCAACCGGTAGGAGAATGAGCAGAGCAGCGAGAGTGCCTTCATTTGTTTGGTTCTGGTTGCTACGTAAGCCTGGCGTTTTTCCTCTGATTTTTACGTGGAGAAAAAAAAAACAAGAAGAGGGGCTCAAACCCAGCTAGCAATATCACCGGCAAAACAAGGAAGAAGGCAGTGGTGTGTGTAAATGTATATGTGCTATTAGTGTGCTTACCGGAATGGTGAAGGAAAGAAGGCTATACACTTGGGTTGTTTCTTTCTTCAACCTGGTGTTCTCTCCTGGTTCTTCTCATGTAAAGGAAACAGAGAAGGAAAAGGCTTAGTATGAGCTTGGTTGTTACAGAAAGAAAGGAAGAATATCAGGCACAAAAAAATGGTCTAAACCATCGCTTATGGTTCAGGCGGCTGGTGCTGGGAGTTGGGCGCCATTCCCGGTTCTGCAACAGCAAGGGAAGGCTGGGATGTCTACGCTTCTGGAATGAGAAGAAAAGCGCAGGAATATTTTGTTTGCAGTGGAGAAGGATGACGGTGGAAGAAGCAAGAGACCGGTTGGAACTGGATGATGCTCTCGGTTAATGAAGTAGCATGGGATGAGCTTGGATTTTTGTGGGATAAAGAAGAGTAATGTACCGAGAAGAAGAAAAAGAAGCCAACTGAGAGTGGTAGTAGGTGTGGTTTGGTACTGTGATCAAGGTGGGAAGTTTCCCCCATGTCTCAATGTTATTTTGAGTCTGCAGTATTGTCTGTTCAAATGGGTAGAAAAGCAAGGGTAGGACAGCTTGTTTAATTATTCTATATTACATGTGTACATATTATAGTCATGCCAATATTTTTTTTTGTGTATTGGGTGGATATAGTAAGTACTGCAAGTTGATGTGGTGGGCTAGACAAGAATCGGAAGTAGGTAGGTTTGGTGGGGACAATTAGTTAGAATAGTTGGTATTATGTAGTAGGAAGATATTACTTTACATTATACGTATACATGTCATGAAACTTGTTATCTCTTTTTTTTTCTTCGGTGGCTTTGAAGACATTCAGAACCATTATGGGTGGGGATGCCATGTCAAGACGTTGGAAGTGGTATACCAAGGTAGGAAGTGTGGGGTTTGATTGGTTAATTTGAAAGGTAATAACCGTTACTTTAATATAGTAAGGCTAGTGACTCATCTTCAATTGTAGGCAAGGACGGTAACATGCTGAGTTATAGGTTTTAAACTGGTGGAAATTAATAGCCAAGGTCAAGCTACATATTGACTATAGACATGATTAAATGATTAAATGTTATTTTTGCACTATTTGGTTATTATTCACAATACAATGCACATATTTTGGTTATTTCGAAAAACCTTATTTATACATTTCAATGTGATAAATTATGTCACATTAGTATATTTAAGGGTATTTAAGACCCTAAAATCAAATAGAACTCATTTTGGAGACAATTTATCAAAAATGTGCTTTAAGGAAGCTTAGTGCACATTTCGTGTTCTAATGAGTTTTTTTTTTGCTTGGTTTCCCTTGGAAACGGTTTTAATATATTCATTTATGAGTTATAAGACTCTGGTCAAAATCTTTTGGTCAACCGGAGTTCGTTTGGATATTTAATCACCCTAGAAGGTCAAAGGGTGTAATTCTTGCTTTCTGTTAAACATTGTTGTGTTTAATTTATTTTTGAGGCATGTTTAGGCCTCAATTTAATTGATTATATGTTTAATCAATATTTAATTAATTATGGGTATTTCAATCTACCCCCCTCAAAAAGACTTCATCCCGAAGTCGCTTTACTTAGATAGGTGTATTAATAACTACCCATATAATCCCATAATGTATATCTATGTGATATATCCTTTACACACATCGTATTGTACTTATACAGCACACAGCCATCATTTGTGGTGTTAATTCGAACATGTGGATGTAGGCGATCCATCAGCACCATTATTTCCTATCAGTTCTACAACCCTGACAACCTCCCCGAGGTGTCCATAACCTACCATCGTTTCACATTCCATAACTAATCATTCATTTCATATCTAGGCGATCCCATATGTAATCAATCTACAAGACACTATAAATATATATCACCGTATCGTAAAGAAAAGTAATACACATGGGTGTAAACACATCATTCAAACAAGTATTTCATAAGATTCATACATACAAGTGCACATCACACACAAACAAATCAACAACGTACGGCTCGCGTACCCTCAACACCACAAAACAACCCAACAACAGCAACAAACAACGTATGCCCCGCATACCACCAACTCACTGTATGCCCCGCATACGAAACAAACCAACAAACTACATCGTATGGCCTACATACCAATAAACATACCAACAAACTATTGTATGCCCCGCATACAAAACAACAAAATTTAGTGCGAACATGTGCGTAGCCAAGAGGCTCTACCCCCCTTAAAAAGGGTTACGCCCCCATACCCCACAAGTATTCAACAGCCGCTCCACAAGGAGCGCTGGATACTTGGCTCTCATGTGGTATTTCCCACCTTTGGAGTAGATTATTCTCACATTAGAGAGACGGGTATGACTCTAGCCCCTTCGGGCTCTTAAATATATAAAGGGTGAGGCACGTGTTTGTGCTCTCTCCCGAATTCGTTCTGATGGGCCCACTCGCTTCGTACAAAGGTGTAGACCCATGAATATAGGCTCGGTTGGTTCCTTGTATTGTCGTATATCCCATCGTTGGGATTACTAGCATTTTCGCGTATCTTCTCTCATAGACTTTCAGCTTGAGTTGTCATATGACATTGGCTATTATTAGTACTTAGTGCTCTTTGTGCCTTTCTTGGTAATATCGAGACGTACTAGCCTTGATGTCTACTTAGATATTGATTGTCATCCATGTCTTCTGGTGGTCTTGTTCCGGAGTGACACATTGTTCGTGTTGATATATATTATACCTTCTTTCCGTGTGTCGGGTTAGCAACAACGTTGGTATGGTTCTTCCTGCTTCCTGCCAGAGAAATCCATATGTTGTGCTCGTATTAGAGTTGTGCAACTTCATCTTCCATTTCCCATTATTCTCTGCGCGTTTTAATCATCTAAGTTTGACCACGTATTTATTATTGATAGTTGTTCGTGTTTCTCGCTTCCGCGCGCATCACATTTCAGTCGATTCGACGGTTTGTTAGTCATTATAACGTTTATGTTCTTGTTAAAGCATCTGTTAGTATCCTATCTTTGTTTTTTCATTATTGCGTAGTTACGCATTTAAGTTCACATCATTTGGTAGATTCCTCTGGATTGCAAGAACTTGCATAATCCTTACGAGGGTCCTACGTATTATTCGTCTATACAGTGGGTTTCCTGTTTCTGTTCTCAGCGTCGTCATCTTCGAAGGGTCTCCTTGTCTTCACCGTGTATCGTCTGCTACTCTGTGTTGTAGGTTTCTGGTTCCTCTAGCTCGTTGGTTGAATTGCGGCTCTTCTCGTCTATCTTCGAGGTGATTTGTATCACTGTCCGTAGTACGGAGTTGACTACTTCTCGTGTTCTTAACACTACTTGTCTACCTGCATGGGGTACCATACTGATACATTACTACTTACCTGGCTAACTTATAAATAAGTCTGTCAGGCCCACATGCTCTTATCGGAGTGCGGTCGTCCCATGTCTCGTTTAGTAAACTGGTAGCGTCCGTCACACGGCTATTGTGAAGTATTCTATTGTCAATCTCCCTTTTGGTGGATGTCCTTGTTGTAGTTCGATGTTATTTGGTCCGCATCATCGGTTATCTTGTCGTAGGTGCTAATGTTCTAGTAGTATGTTGGTAAGGCGGTTGGAAACATTATTTTTGTTCCCTGGACTCATGTCCTTAGTAATACACTAGAGGTAGCACTTGGTTGATAACCAGTTAAACTTTAAATGTTGGTTCGTCTTTATGGCTACAATCGATTAATGTAATGTTCGTGCTGAGCTAGCAATGTCAGTTCTCCTATCTCGATCTCCATGAGTACTATACATATACATATATATATATTTTTTTATTTTTATTTTTTATTTTTATATTTTTTGGTTAAATTATTATCACGTCTCACCTATAATTCCCGATACGGCGTAGGGTAAGTTCTCATACTTGGGTATTCCTATTTGTTCCCTGTTCCATTTAGTTGGGTGTATTATAGATTGTATAATTGTTTGAGCAACTCAGCTCTTCACTTTCTGACCATTCTCATTTGCGGTACTGCATTCACAAGGGGTATGCCATTTCTCACCAGATTATGCTTGTCCATTAGGACTAAACATTTATCACTATTAGTGATTAGCATTACATGCTGGTTTATACTTCTGGTATTCAGCTTGTAAGCAATGTCTTTGTTGTTACTTATTGTTTAGTGCTAGTTATATGTAATTGCAGTTATTTATATTTCCGGTGCGCGGTTTGGCGCCTGTTAGTTAATTATCATTGTTATTTACGTTGCGTATGGTATGTACCATAGCTCCCTTATTTCATTGTATTAATTTAGACATTGTTATGTTATTCATATGCCTCGAAGGTAATCAAAGTCGGTGTTCCCGGTCTCCTGGGCTCATGCCCTTTATTGTTCATTAGGTACTTGCCTACTTGCGCTATTTAGTGTTTGGTTTAAGTGTTTGCCATTGTTTTAATTTAAACATTCGTTCATCACTGACAGTTGTCATAATAGTGAACGACATGTTTTTAACACATATTGATACTTATCTTTTTTTTTACATGGCATGTAACACCCCATCCAACATTAACACACTTATCAATAAACTGCAGCGGAAAACTTCCTTCATCACATTACTTAACTCGTTGGTATTACACGCCGTTAACCACCCACGTGGCTAACAAGGCTATTACACATACATTGTATCGGTCTGATGGACTAGATTCCCGAGCGACTACACATTGCTATCCCTTTTTCATTAACAACAAACATACACATACCTTACAACTGTACCGAGTATTCACAAAACTAATGCCGATAACAATTTCGGTCTTTATACACCTACTGAATATATATACAACTTAAATGGTTACCCCTGTACAACGACTACCCCATCCTACTCTCGAACGGCTTCCAGCTCCTTGTACCTGAAATAGGAAAGAGAAGAGAAAGGGTGGCCCCCAAGGGGCTCAGCACCTTTGCTGGTATGGTAATCCCGCAGCCCGCATGCTACCGGGCCACGCACAACTATTTGTCGCCTTAGCATGCGGTTGATTATATCAGAATCATGCATGTAAACTACAAATACACAACACATTACACTGCACAACAATGGCTCATTGAAACAGCCAGTACAATTACACTTAACAAATCACTCATTGTGATCTTTAACCCCTAAAGTGTTTCTCCTTTAACGGAGCTATTTCCTTAATAGACGACACATACCCACCATTCGGGTTATCCTTAAACGCCTCTTACAATAAACTGGCATTCATATCCATAATCCACATACTCCACATTTTAACAACATATCACATCACATCGCAATAAGAATTGCAGCACAACAATAATACATAACATAACGGGAACGGTTCCCTTTACGAACCGGCCCAAACATAGTCAGTTCACTTGTAGCCTAGAGAATGTTGCCAGTCTCATGATAAGCTCGTTACATAACTCGTTACCGTCTCGTTAAATGAACGGATAACTTAACACAAGGTGCCTCGGATATAGTGATCCAAGCACACCGAACAAACATAAACATAGTATGCCCCTGTGGCCCGACGTGAGTCAGTAAAATAGCCTTGGTTAAGCTAAAGGGAAGGTTGGAAACCAAATTGGAAAACAACCATAACATACAGAGAGGATCGAACCTGATATCACAACGACCCCCATACTCACACGCGTGGCCGGAACAGACCGGACTCCTCACTTCCCCCGTTAGCACTTGTTAGTAGTTCAACATCGAACTCAAATAACGAATCACAAACATTGGGTTAAGTCTTGTTAGATACACACACAAGGGAAGGGAGAGTCATGAATTCACACACAAACATCACATGACTAACTCACGCATAGCCGTGGTTAGAACGTTCCTTAGGTCGGAAACGTTATCACCAGATACCGTTCTCTTACGTTTACCTAATAGTGGTTAACTAGCCCTTCATGCGCATTCGAGGTTACCGGTATCGGCACGTAAACACACAACAACAATAACGACTGTAAACTCGTTTCATGATTTATCTTATAACGTGGAAAACATACAGAAAAACACATTGGCATACAAGCCGGTGTAATCCGGTAGGACACAGGTTGCAAGAAAACCATACCTGTCACCGGAGTCCACTCTATCATGTCCACTTATGTTCCTCAAACAATTCTTGAACAACTGGTAACTTTACATGTACTTTTGTTAACATCGGGGTAACATGATTGTTTAAAGTCTAATGCTTATAACTTATCCCCGTTAACTTAGTTAAATAACTTCACATTTTAACTTGTTTTACTTTTACATTTTAATACAACTTTTCCCCCACTAAATTGTCATTATAACTCACTAGGGTTTACTACTTAAACCACACTTAGTTTGTTTTTTTTTACATGTTTTGGGCCGTCCGACCCACCGTCCGACCCATAACTGGGTCGGACCGTTCCAAAAACTTTTCCGTCTTTCAAATCCACCTGTCCGACCCATGTCCGACCCAAGACCTCTGGGTCGGACCATTCCAGAAACATCAACGGGTGAATTAACAGGGCTGTCCGACCCACCCTGGGTCGGACCACTGGGTCGGACAACATCAGAACTTGTCCAAAACTTGTCAAACTTTCTCCAACTTTTCCTCAAGCCTCCTAATGTGTTCTAACGTCATTTGGCACATTTAACCCTTCATATTACATCCATAAAACTCATTTTATAACTCCTTAAACACTTACTCTTTTCTTACCAAAATTCCTAACACTTATATTGTTTTCTCCTTAGTTTCTCCAAGTGGTGTTTCATAATTATGATAACCACTATGCCAAAAATGTTTCCTTACCATCATAACATCATCTCTCAAACATCTTTTCTTACTAACTAAATCTCCTTTTTCACATCTTACCTAAACATCATTTCCTCCTTGTACATCAAGATTCCTAAACCTTAAACAAACTTCTCCAAGACTTTAGTACATCCTCAAAAACACACATCGAATTCCTAGAACTTCCAAGATAATACCTAAATCCTTGTATCACTCTAAATCACCTTAATACATGCTTTCTTCCCTAGTAAAGCACTTGTTCATTTTTAACACTTCCTAGTTCACCAAAACTCATTTAAAACACTTACAACTTCTTATACATTTTCCAAATTTTGCCATAGCTTCTCTTGTATATTCTCACATCCAAACACTTAGGTTTTTACCTTATTTCATTCAAGAACACCTAAGTCCATCAAGAACTTTCTCACACACAACACTTCACCAAATTCACACTACATCACAATATAGTGCATAAACTTAAATTGCTTGGCACTTAGGCCCATAAATAACATGGCTCTTAGGCCCTTAAATTGCATAAACCTTAAACACTGAATTTCCACATAAATAATGCCTTTGACCTGCAATTACATACAACAACACATACGCCTTTAATAGTTTTCTTGAGAGCATTTTACTAGGTCATTCACCATTGGCTCCTTAGGTATTTTTATCAAGCAAATCAAGCTCATTTTTCCTAAGGGATTTAAACTACATTGAGATAGTTTGTTTACCTCTTTTCCTCACAAACTTCTTTCTTGTTTCCTTGTACCGAAATCAGCAAGGAGTTTGATTCACTTGTCAACATTCTATCAATATACATATAAGGGTAATGAGCTTAAGAATTCACACTTAAACTCATATACAAACCCTAGTTTAACATAAGTGTTTTAGTACACTAAAATGATGTTTACCTTTGAATTTGAAAGAGAATTGAATATGTAACAAGAGAGGACTCCTCCTTGTCCCTTGAAGATTGAAATGAAGCTAAAACAAGCAAGGTAAGGACACCATCAATGGTGATTTTCGGACAACCCACAAAAATGAGAGGAAACTTGGTTTTTCTTTGAGTTTCCTTACCTTGGAGCAAAGGAGAATGTCAAGGCAAGAAAAGATGAGCTCAAGCTCTTCCCATGGAGATTTCTCTGGCACCGAAATGGAGGTTTGAAGTTTTGAAAAGACAAGATTGCAGAGCTTGACTTAACTAAGAGAATGGTAGTCTTAGTTTTTGATTTGGCAAGGAGAGCTAGGAGATATAAGAGTTCAAAGATGGAGAATGGTGTGAGAGCTGCTGCAAACCGATGGAGAGAGGAGGAAGAAGGGTTGGCTACGGTGGGAACAAAAGAAATGAGAGAATGAGAAGGTAAGTAGCTAGTTTTAGATATTTGTTTGTTAAAAGCAAATAGTAACTTGCTTTATCCTTTATGTATTTACTTGATAAGTGCTAGCAAGGGTGGTGACTCACACCATGAAAACCGGCCCCCTTTAGTTACTTAGGGTGTTTTTGGTCTTAGTTGACCAATTAAATTACTTATAATAACATATGTTACAAACTAGCTTATAATAGTTACTATTCACTAAAACAAGGCACATAGATGTGAAATTTTTGATTTCTCATTGATCTAGACTTCCAAATGTGATACTAAGTAGTACACATATTAATTAAAGAGTAATGATGGACATTTAGCCACTCAAAAACTCATTTACAAGACAATTTTTCAAAAATGTGCTTTAGACTCCTTAAAGCACATTTTTGTGTTTTAACTTGTTTTCAAGCTTGGTTTTCTTTAGTAATTGATTTAATATGTTCATTAACATATTTATAAGGTATAGGTATGACCTTTAGGTCTTATACAAATTTATCCCAAGCTTAGAGCACATTTTTGCCCATATTGACTTTAAGGCATTTATTTGTGTTTTGTTTGGTTAATTGTCTACCAAGGTTTCCTAAGGACTTAATTAGCCTTATTAAATCATAATTGAATATTATTAAGTCTTGGTAGGCTCTTTGGGTCCTAACCAAGTTCACTCCAAGCTTAGAGCATGTTTTGCTCAAACTGTATCTTAGTGCTTTATTGCATTTTACTATGGTTTAAATTGTTCACTGATGTTTCTAAGGCACTTCTTAGCCTTTACATACCATAGTTTAAATGTTAACAACATATCAAGGTTTGGGGTATTTCAATCTACCCCCTTAAAAGAACTTCGTCCTCGAAGTTCACACTTCCCACACATCATTAGATTAGAACACGGGAATAACTCAAAAAATAGAACTTCCATAACCAAACGTACTTTACATCACAACCTCGGACTTAATGGTCCGGGTACATATTCACATGCATACATAACATAACATAACATAACATAACATAACATAACATATATATACTTACATGATAACCTCGGACTCAGTGGTCCGGGTATCTTAACAACATTTGCACATACATAACAACCCTTAGACTCTTGGGTCGGGGCAACATAACCACATTTAGACCCATAGGTCTTGATAACCCAACAGCCTTTAGACACATAGGTCTATGTAACACAACAACATTTAGACTCATAGGTCTTAATAACATACACTTTTGGAACTCCAGGTCAAAATAATATTTATTACACATACCACACAACATGTCATAGCATGTATAACAATCAAAAATATCTTTGATATACATTGTGATGCCGTAGAACCCGGTCGCGATGGACACCTTCCTTCCCCGTTCCTTTGGGAGATCAAAACAATCACTTAAATTGAAATTTTTTCCTTGTGAGGTTAAGTAAGAGAACTTTAATTATGTAAAGTATCTATCGACGTTTTATAAATACCAATTCAAAATCCTTTTGAAAACACATACAACTCCAAGTCCAACTTATGCTCCTTGCTTCTTTCTTAGCGTGGTTATTTGCGACCACTTATAGGGAGCTTCAAGAATCATCCAACCCTGATGTGATCAGCATCAGTGTTGAACTATCCTTCCACCCCAATTTGTGTTCGGCTTCCTTGATCGCATGCAAATCAAGTTCCACTTCCCACTTCATTTTCACGCACCAATAATACACTCATTTGCAATTTTCTATCTTTTAATCTTTCTAGTCATAATCATACATCTCCAAGGGATAGAACTCCGTCTATCAGTTATCTCCATTCACTTTAATCCTGTTGCCTAGGGAATCTTATTCTCACTAGGTTCTATGTCGGTTTCATACCCTTTTCATGAATCACTATATTGTATACATACACATATATTTTATCAAAATACAACATACAGTTTCACATTTATACACTGTCGGGGTTTTGTTCCCCCGGGAGTTTCTCTACTCCCCACACTTGTACTATCACACACAATTGTTAACAAATACACACACTTATCACAATGGTATTCGCATCTTCTGTGCGCAATTACCACAATTAAACCATGAATGAATGCGTATGTTTACGTAACACACACACCAATCATCAAAACAAATTATTTTGTGCTATGCACAACATAAGTCACGTACACTTGTACGGTAATACACACTAAGTGGTTTTGCGCTCTACCCCCCTTAAAAGGGATTACGCCCACGTAATCAATCACTAAACATTGGCTTAAAATGTTCTGCCGTCATGAAGTGTTTTAACTTCCACGCGGTCTGTTATACAATGCATCTGATTAGAGGATCTTAACCATATTGGCGGTTTAGTTCCTAAACCAAGAATTCTCATTGGAGTTTGTTTAAACTCTTAGCTGGTTTCGGTTCTGGCCTGTGAGGCTTCTAGGCATTAATAATTAGCCATTCACTCATGCTCGCTATGGACATTCAACACTTGAATCACTGGCTCACTAGTTGCTGCTGCGCAACTCTAATAACTGTAGGGCTTAGTTTGCCCCATTCGTTATTCTTACTGTATTGTACATCTCAAATTATCACCTTTATCTTGGTAATAACGGTTTCTCAACCGATGCGTGGTATTTCTAAGCGTGAGCAAATTCGGTGAGTTTCAAAACTTTCCATTCACCTCTCTGATAATTTACTGTGTATACTGCTATGTATTTCACAATGGTTGAGGTTGAGCTACTACCCAATGTGTAGTGCTCTCTCAGTTATTTCCCACACTTGAGGTATATCCCATACCGGTATTTGGTATTTAGTGCTATTGTAGTTACTTATTGCTAAATGCCTCCACATTTGGTTTTATACATGTATTCCTTCATCGGTGCGGCCTTGCATTTCTTATGCATCGGCCATTACAACGTTATTCCTCTACAATTAACATGTTTCCGATTCCTAGCTATCCCACTCGATCATTACTGCGCAAGTGCAATACCAAAACACTCAGTCATACAGAGTGTAGAGGCGTAAACTCTTGACAGCAAATCTCTCATACGATTCGCAACGGAATTTACACTGTGTTTCATTGAGATTCTGATCTCATAATACTGGCTCACTGCCTAGTTTGTTTGGTATCACTTACTGTTGTATCTCTATTGGGTTTAACTCATAACTGTGCTTAGTTGCCATATTGTCGTTTAACAAAATTTATACAACGGTCACTTACTGCGCACCGTGCCCTTGTATAGCACTAACTTACATGGTCTATTTACTGTCACATTAACTTCCACACATATACTTACATCCTTCGTATTATGGTTCGCCATTCATTTGGATGACTACTGAATGCTCCTTGAGCGTAGCTCACTCGAGTTACAAGCCGCTGTTATTCGTCGGGTGCTTCACATGCTACTAAACTACTGATTTCTCTCGCAATATCAACATGATCAATCCTTAACATTTTCTTGAACTTGGTTCACTATACCGCTCTGCTGTCTCACGATATCGGAGGTATCCCCACTCTTAATGCAGTGGTTTATTCTCCGCTCTATTCACTTATACAACATAAACTTCTGCAATCAATCTAATTTACATAACACATTTTTTTGTGCTTATGAGCTTACTACTTCGAGCTCTGTCCATTGTGACAGTTCACACACATTCATTTCTCTGTACAACATTACATAGTTTGGATATCATATTGAGCTCCATGACAAGGTCGTTGCATTCCGTTTCTTTCATGGGATGCCCCTTAGGATGTCAGTCCGTCTCCTGACAACTTATGTCTAAACTGTGGTGTTAGTTTTCACCCTTTGTGCTTCTGTCATGCCATTTGCGTGCAACAATTGTTGATGCGAACACCCTTTAAGGATTGCTCCTGGGTGTACTAAGTTATGCCTTTACATCTGGTTCACACTTATGGTATATTCCGTTAGCACGCCGTTTACGTCTTAACTGGCTTATTATCTTCTTTGTGAAGATCAACATTTCCTGGTAGTGTAGGTACTCATTCTGGGAGTTTCATCCCGTTCATTGCACATTAATGTGTCCACATTAGGCATCTGCCTAGCCATGCACAGGTTGGGTCACCGTTCCAGCTAACATGTTTACCCCTTGGGATTCTTAAGACATATGTGATGTCTTTACATAACAATTAGTGCACTTCGCACCTCCTGACTCTTAACATTTCCTTGAAAGGAATTCACTCATTCTTTAGTCTCGTTAACTTAACTGAGTTCCATTACTTCAACCATTCATGATAATCCTTAGCTCTTGTTTGACTTATACTGCTGACCGTAGTACGGAGTCGACTACTATCCCGTGTTTTTCAGACTCTACTCGTATACATATGTGGGGTACCATACTGATACATTGCTACTCTTACCCAACTAACCCCATAAGTAGGTCTGTCAGGCCCACAACTCCTATCGGAGTGCGGTCGTCCCACATTTCAGTTGGTACACTTGTAGTGTCCGTCACACGCCTAGGTGAAGTATTCTGTTGTCAACTCCCTTGTATTGTCTTGTGACAATATACATGTGTGCTTCCCGAACTTAATCAAGGGAAAGTCTATCCACTGTTGTATCTTTATCAACTACCCTTGGGTTTACTGGTTTGGTTTAAAAGAAGGTTAGAAAGAAGTATTGGTTTGAAAGAATTTTTTTGGTTTTGAAAGGAAAGAGTTTGAAATCAATCCGAGTTTGAAAAAAGAATCTTCGTGGTTTCACAACGTCTTCTTGTCTTAACCAAGTCTAGCTTCTTGCTGACTGGTGTACTTCCAATTACAAAGGTTAGGCGGTTAAGCCCTTCCACGGTTATGATGATCTCACTTAACTTCATGGTACCTTACTAAGTACTTGTAGTTTTAAAACCTTCCCGACAGCCTTGTTATAGCAGCACTTGCCATGGCAAGTGCGCCATGCTAACTGGCTATCGGTTCAATACATACCGGTTGTGGTATTGTTCTTACCCGCACTGTTATCAGTGGCCTTGTTGGCCCCTACTTGACCTTACAGCCTGGACATTAAATCCCTTGGGCGACTTCTTACTGTCTGCACATGACAATCATTAACTAGGGTGTTTCCCATTTTTGGAGACCCCCTTTTCTTTTGTATTGCTTTCTCCTCATAGCCCGTTCCACACCTTTGTCGTGGTTACTGAGACTTGTCTCTTGTTTGGGCACTACGTTGTAGTTCCATTGTCGGTTGGTATACCGTTGGTGTATCATTTAACAACTGTGGTCCCGTAGACACTCGTCTCGGGTTTCATTAATCCACTTCTTGCCCGTTGCACGGTCGGTGCGTTGCAAGCTGGTTGTTCTTGACTGCTCGGCATGTCGACCCAGGTTGCCGGAAATTCTATTCTCTTATACACAAAATTCTTCATCCTTCGCTATTAATGCGGTTAACATTGTTCAGTTGGAAACCGTCTCCGGGATTCCCAGTTTTCGGGATCTACCGTACGACAGGTTCTCCGTACTCACAGTGGTACTTAATAACAGCCAGATCGGGTATTCCCGAATATGAGAGGACTTTCATCTCTTTGGCGTTCTTTCCCAAGTTATAAAACAGGGATTGTGGAGGGCGGGTTGGATACTGTAGGTTTCCAGTACACACTGGTTACTCCTAACTAGCGTATCTCTCACGCTATCACTCAACCCTTAACCCAAAGTACTAAAATCCTAACTCGGTAAATTCAGTCATCGAGCGATACGATTCGCTCTGATACCACTTTTTGTAACACCCCATCCAACATTAACACACTTATCAATAACTGCAGCGGAAAACTTCCTTCATCACATTACTTAACTCGTTGGTGTTACACGCCGTTAACCACCCACGTGGCTAACAAGGCTATTACACATACATTGTATCGGTCTGATGGACTAGATTCCCGAGCGACTACACATTGCTATCCCTTTTTTCATTAACAACAAACATACACATACCTTACAACTGTACCGAGTATTCACAAAACTAATGCCGATAACAATTCGGTCATTCTATTCACCTACTGAATATATATACAACTTAAATGGTTACCCCTGTACAACGACTACTACCCCCCCGTCCTCCTCGAACGGCTTCCAGCTCCTTGTACCTGAAATAGGAAAGAAGCGAAAGGGTGGCCCCCAAGGGGCTCAACACCTTTGCTAGTATGGTAATCCCGCAGCCCGCATACTACCGGGCCACGCACAACTATTTGTCGTCTTAGCATGCGGTTGATTATATCAGAATCATGCATGTAAACTACAAATACACAACACATTACACTGCACAACAATGGCTCATTGAAACAGCCAATACAATTACACTTAACAAATCACTCATTGTCTTTCTTAACCCCTAGAGTGTTTCTCCTTTAATGGAGCTATTTCCATAATAGACGACAACATACCCACCATTCGGGTTATCCTTAAACGCCTCTTACAATAAACTGGCATTCATATCCATAATCCACATACTCCACATTTTAACAACATATCACATCACATCGCAATAAGAATTGCAGCACAACAATAATACATAACATAACGGGAACGGTTCCCTTTACGAACCGGCCCAAACATAGTCAGTTCACTTGTAGCCTAGAGAATGTTGCCAGTCTCATGATAAGCTCGTTACATAACTCGTTACCGTCTCGTTAAATGAACGGATAACTTAACACAAGGTGCCTCGGATATAGTGATCCAAGCACACCGAACAAACATAAACATAGTATGCCCCTGTGGCTCGACGTAAGTCAGTAAAATAGCCTTGGTTAAGCTAAAGGGAAGGTTGGAAACCAAATTGGAAAACACCATAACATACAGAGAGGATCGAACCTGATATCACAACGACCCCCATACTCACACGCGTGGCCGGAACAGACCGGACTCCTCACTTCCCCCGTTAGCACTTGTTAGTAGTTCAACATCGAACTCAAATAACGAATCACAAACATTGGGTTAAGTCTTGTTATACACACACACAAGGGAAGGGAGAGTCATGCATTCACACACAAACACCACACACAAACATCACATGACTAACTCACACATAGCCGTGGTTAGAACGTTCCTTAGGTCGGAAACGTTATCACCGGATACCGTTCTCTTACGTTTACCTAATAGTGGTTAACTAGCCCTTCATGCGCATTCGAGGTTACCGGTATCGACACGTAAACACACAACAACAATAACGACTGTAAACTCGTTTCATGATTTATCTTATAACGTGGCAACATACAGAAAAACACATTGGCATACAAGCCGGTGTAATCCGGTAGGACACAGGTTGCAAGAAAACCATACCTGTCACCGGAGTCCACTCTATCATGTCCACTTATGTTCCTCGAACAATTCTCGAACAACTGGTAACATTACATGTACTTTTGTTAACATCGGGGTAACATGATTGTTTAAAGTCTAATGCTCATAACTTATCCCCGTTAACTTAGTTAAATAACATCACATTTTAACTTGTTCTACTTTTACATTTTAATACAACTTTTCCCCCACTAAATTGTCATTATAACTCACTAGGGTTTACTACTTAAACCACACTTAGTTTGTTTTTTTTTTACATGTTTTGGGCCGTCCGACCCACCGTCCGACTCACAACTGGGTCGGACCGTTCCAGAAACTTTTCCGTCTTTCAAATCCACCTGTCCGATCCGACCCAAGACCTCTGGGTCGGACCATTCCAGAAACATCAACGGGTGAATTAACAGGGCTGTCCGACCCACCCTGGGTCGGACCACTGGGTCGGACAACATCAGAACTTGTCCAAAACTTGTCAAACTTTCTCCAACTTTTCCTCAAGCCTCCTAATGTGTTTTAACATCATTTGGCACATTTAACCCTTCATATTACATCCATAAAACTCATTTTATAACTCCTTAAACACTTACTCTTTTCTTACCAAAATTCCTAACACTTATATTGTTTTCTCCTTAGTTTTCTCAAGTGGTGTTTCATAATTATGATAACCACTATGCCAAAATGTTTCCTTACCATCATAACATCATCTCTCAAACATCTTTTCTTACTAACAAAATCTCTTTTTTCACATCTTACCTAAACATCATTTCCTCCTTGTACATCAACATTCCTAAACCTTAAACAAACTTCTCCAAGACTTTAGTACATCCTCAAAAACACACATCGAATTCCTAGAACTTCCAAGATAATACCTAAATCCTTGTATCACTCTAAATCACCTTAATACTTGCTTTCTTCCCTAGTAAAGCACTTGTTCTTTTTAACACTTCCTAGTTCACCAAAACTCATTTAAAACACTTACAACTTCTTATACATTTTCCAAATTTTGCCATAGCTTCTCTTGTATATTCTCACATCCAAACACTTAGGTTTTTACCTTATTTCATTCAAGAACACCTAAGTCCATCAAGAACTTTCTCACACACAACACTTCACCAAATTCACACTACATCACAATATAGTGCATAAACTTAAATTGATTGGCACTTAGGCCCTTAAATAACATGGCTCTTAGGCCCTTAAATTGCATAAACCTTAAACACTGAATTTCCACATAAATAATGCCTTTGACCTACAATTACATACAACAACACATACGCCTTTTATAGTTTCCTTGAGAGCATTTTACTAGGTCATTCACCATTGGCTCCTTAGGTATTTTTATCAAGCAAATCAAGCTCATTTTTCCTAAGGCATTTAAACTACATTGAGATAGTTTGTTTACCGCTTTTCCTCACAAACTTCTTTCTTGTTTCCTTGTACCAAAAATCAGCAAGGAGTTTGATCACTTGTCAACATTCTATTCAATATACATATAAGGGTAATGAGCTTAAGAATTCACACTTAAACTCATATACAAACCCTAGTTTAACATAAGTGTTTTAATACACTAAAATGATGTTTACCTTTGAATTTGAAAGAGAACTTGAATATGTAACAAGAGAGGACTCCTCTTTGTCCCTTGAAGATTGAAATGAAGGTAAAACAAGCAAGGTAAGGACACCATCAATGGTGATTTTCGGACAACCCACAAAAATGAGAGGAAACTTGGTTTTTCTTTGAGTTTCCTTACCTTGGAGCAAAGGAGAATGTCAAGGCAAGAAAAGATGAGCTCAAGCTCTTCCCATGGAGATTTCTCTTGGCACCGAAATGGAGGTTTTGAAAAGACAAGATTGTAGAGCTTGACTTAACTAAGAGAATGGTAGTCTTAATTTTTGATTTGGCAAGGAGAGCTAGGAGAGATTAGAGTTCAAAGATGGAGAATGGTGTGAGAGCTGCTGCAAACCGATGGAGAGAGGAGGAAGAAGGGTTGGCTACGGTGGGAACAAAAGAAATGAGAGAATGAGAAGGTAAGTAGCTAGTTTTAGATATTTGTTTGTTAAAAGCAAATAGTAACTTGCTTTATCCTTTATGTATTTACTTGATAAGTGCTAGCAAGGGTGGTGACTCACACCATGAAAACCGGCCCCCTTTAGTTACTTAGGGGTGTTTTGGTCTTAGTTGACCAATTAAATTACTTATAATAACATATGTTACAAACTAGCTTATAATAGTTACTATTCACTAAAACAAGGCACATAGATGTGAAATTTTTTATTTCTCATTGATCTAGACTTCCAAATGTGATACTAAGTAGTACACATATAATTAAAGAGTAATGATGGACATTTAGCCACTCAAAACTCATTTACAAGACAATTTTTCAAAAATGTGCTTTAAGACTCCTTAAAGCACATTTGTGTTTTTAACTTGTTTTCAAGCTTGGTTTTCTTTAGTAATTGATTTAATATGTTCATTAACATATTTATAAGGTATAGGTATGACCTTTAGGTCTTATACAAATTTATCCCAAGCTTAGAGCACATTTTTGCCCATATTGACTTAAGGCATTTATTTGTGTTTTGTTTGGTTTAATTGTCTACCAAGGTTTCCTAAGGACTTAATTAGCCTTATTAAATCATAATTGAATATTATTAAGTCTTGGTAGGCTCTTTGGGTCCTAACCAAGTTCACTCCAAGCTTAGAGCATGTTTTTGCTCAAACTGTATCTTAGTGCTTTATTGCATTTTACTATGGTTTAAATTGCTCACTGATGTTTCTAAGGCACTTCTTAGCCTTTACATACCATAGTTTAAATGTTTAACAACATATCAAGGTTTGGGGTATTTCATGGCAGAACGTCAATGGCAGTAGCCATTTTTTCTACTTAGAACTCGTCTCATAATCAGTGTGATTCTGATAATACATATAGAACTTAATCTTGACGTTGATCACTTTTAATTGTACATAACCATACATGGCACTCCCTGGGTAAAGGTAGTGCTCAGAAGTGGTAATTATTCATGCGTTCAGTGTTGATTCGCGTTTATTGTTGCGAATGATATTGGTAATGGTCGTATAACGGTAGAATTGTTCTTTTTACCTTTGGTCCATCTGTGGACTGATACGTTCTACTAATTCCCTGGTGTTCATCACAGGTTGGCGTATACTGGTAGTGTGTTTTGTCGGTACTGATTATTATACGATCGCATTCTCTCCATAGTTTTATTTGGTATGATCTAATATATATAACGTAAACTGTTAATCGCAAGTTTCCTTATTTAATATCTTATTGCTAAATTGTGGCTAGTTGTTTGTAACTAGTATACTGCAGTTTTGTTTATACTGACTATAATTAATTTTGGCAACTTGTGAAGAGTCCCAGGAGTCATACGACACTCTGGTGTGATCAGCACCAGTGTTGAACTACCCTTCGACCCCAATTTGTGGTTGGTTTTCCCTTGATCCCCGGGAATCAGGTTTCACCGTCCACTTCCAATTTAGCCATCGAATGGTTTGATAATTAAATTATGTTATCTTGACTCTTAAGCCGGTGTCGTTTGATTCGTTCCTGTTTAGTAGTTGTAATTTGTTATGGGCTGGTGTGCCATTTTTTTTTTTGTGTTAGTCGGACCCGTCGGGTCATTCAGAGGTTTTAGGCCTCGTATCTTAGTGGTTTATTGTAACAATTGTAGTTCTGTAGTTTATATTAGAGGTGTACAATTGTTTGGTGATTATTGGTAGTCATGGTGTTGTACCGCTGGTCTACACAGTTTACAGTATTCGTTTGTAACGATAATAGCAGTGGTAACTGCCGTAGTGGTTGTTTACAGCACTTGCAGTAGCAAGTGCGCGAGATAGACGAAATTACTGGTACATTGTTTAAATCAGCGCTTGCAGTGGCAAGCGCGCCATGCAAGTAGAGTTGTCGGTTCCCGACTTGTTTGTCTTACTACTGCATTGGTTGCTTAAGTACTGTTAGAATGATTGTTCATGAAAAAGACGATATTTGGGTTGGAAAATTTCCTACCCACATTGTCATTAGACTAACCAAGTCCTCCCTCACATTATATTTATAATAGCATCAACACTTGGACTTTGTTTCTCCACATGTGTCGTCACTGTATTGTGTGTACACAAGAGTAGGTTTGGACTTTGAACATAACAGGACGGTATACTTACAATTTTTCTCCATGTCCTCAATATAATCTCTTTTACAGTTTGGTGATACGATACAACGGTACGGTGGTTAAAGGTCCCCAGTACGGTGTTGGTCTCGTAGAGCTCATGGCGCTCCCGGTCTGCGTGCCCTGATGTCTTGGGTGATCCTTTCCTCGACGTTACGGTAGTGGTCGTACTCGCCTCTGGTGGTGTCCACTGCTGCAACGTTTGGTCGTTAAGGGTGATATGGTATTGAGTTTTTATTCATGTCACAGGAGTAGGAATTATTCACTCAGCGTGAGGGCGTTTAAACGGTCTGTTGGCTTGGTAGTTCATTTCCCTATATTCGGGGGTTATCTTTCTCAGTTGTATTCTACTCATTGGGCTGTGGCGGGAGGGGTACTGTCGGCGGTGGTCCGTACTGGATTTCCCCATGAAGAAGTACCGTCGCCAATGTACTCATGACGTTTGTGTCTCCTCCTGGCTGAGCTCTCAGCTGGTCCTTAACGGGGATAATATTCCCGGGCCTTTATGCCCTTGGCCAGCTTCCTAGCTCACACCACCACTAAACTTTAGTATTACCGTTCGTTTCCTCAATAACGCACCATAATACAATCAACTCATCTGTGTGCCTCAAGGCTAGTACTTGCAAGCCAAAGGCTTCGCTAACACATAATTCCATTAAAGCAAAGACGTTTCGTACCTCACAAACGTTTCCCAAGTCCTAAGCTCACTGTCTTAACCTAGTATCTCGTCATCAGAGCGGTACTCCGCTCTGATACCACTTTTGTAACACCCCTCATAACAAATACGTAATAGTCACTCACATTAACAGAAAAATAAGACGTCTTACAACGGAAGGATAATCAGCAACTTTAAAACTCACTCGGGTGTCACATGCCATTACTCGCCCATGCGAGTATCGAAGCAGAAACTACATCCAATACTAAAACAACAACGCTACTAAACCGCTGTGACAATGAGATATCTTATACATCATACTAAGTCCACATCCTATACATCATTATAACCAAGAGTAACTTTAACGACAAGTGAGCATCTACCCAAGTCCCAAATAAATCGCCATACCGTTCTACATCCATAACTGACAGTGTTATACAAATAAATTTTGTGTACAGTAATTAAATTAACCCTGACTACCCGGTACCCGCACTTCGGCTTCAATGTTGATCAACAACCTGCACAATAAGTGTAGTCTCAGCGATAGACGCTGAGTATGCCGGATCTGGACCCTATTGGTCACTTGTCATTTTTAACCGTCTTGATATTAGATTGATTTCATGCTTTACCATTTTACAGATATAATAAATACTGTAACAACATGCATGATTAATAACTATTCATCCAATCCAAACAGTCACTTATAAATATACACAACACAATCACATCATACAATGCGACAGCATTAGTAATTCATACGTCGTATTTTATCATCATCATGTATTACAATATTCGGCCCCCCGGGCCCTCACATATCACTTGTTTTCGTTAGCACTATTGGGCGTCAATTAGGACAACCCGAAATATACTCACTTGGACAGTAGTCCCACGTACACACAAGGTGCTCACTGCCCTGATCATCCGAAGACTCTGGGACTATATCACTTTGCCTTTGTAAAGGCGTCCATTTAGGTGGCCAAGGGCCTGGTGCCAACGGTAGCACACTCCTCCTGACGATCTATCTAGGTTCGTTCAGGATTAACTAGGGTAAACCCAATACGGGATAACCCAAGAGATCTCTACGCGCGACCAGCAGCCAGTGACTGTCTGGATTAAGGTACATCATCGCATTCATTCACACTCCACTGTTAACTTCGTTAGTTAGATAGTCAGTTACAGTTTTAGTTATGGAGAACATCACTTAATTTATTGGCTGCCCTATGGGTCTTACGCATGCCTAGAATTATTCTAGGTAATATTCACGTTCGAGTCAAAGCTCTAGAGACCGACAATGTCGTGTCCCGTTCCTAAGTGTTTTACTTAGGTTATAACTACATACTTGTAATACTTAGCGTATTAGGTCAGGCAACGGTGGTCACAATCACACATTTCGCATATGTAGTTTTGTATAAGTCGATCTATAGTCGACGTAGTATTAGTCCCATAGGACGTTCGTGCATAAATAAATAATGCAGTAAACATAGCTACCCATCACGCACATAAATCACATACATACATTCACACAAGTTATTTATCATCAACAAATCCGAGCCCGAGGAATTCCTCAGGACAACTCGGATCAAACCCCTTTACATACCGTACACCGTGTCAAGGTCGCGCAGTGTAGACCACTAAGTTTTCTCGAGCGCGCACTCGTCTGACGGGCGATCTAACAATACAAAGAACGCTATATGTCAATCCACATGACAGTATGGTTCGGTATTTCCGAATACGTCTGTAATCTTGGTACTACGCCCCCGGATTTTTCAACTGTTACTAGTTAAGGTATAGTTATCTTAGAAATTTCCTTACTCGTAGTAAGTATTAATATTCGTCTCAACAGGGACGTCGGTTTCTATACGAACGTCATAGTTAACGTTTTTAACTTAGGAATTACAGTTTCCAACCCGTAACATTTAAAGCGTTACGCTTTATATAACTTCGTTTGTTCTCGTATACTTTTAATCCAACCGTTATATTGCATGCGTAGGTATTTTTACAACTTATAGCTGCATGCATGGTTGTAGTGTATGTAACACCCCGAATCACGACCAACGATAATACGACGCGCCTAAGTTAGCAGGAGAAGTCTACGCAGCGGTTCCTATTCTATTCGGGTGCTACAGACGCCAACCACCCACGTGGTTGACAGTCCTCATTACCAACTCCAAGTTACGGTCTGTATGACTGGAAGTCCAACTTAACGAAATCCAAATACAATATAAAGTGCAACTCAAGTACCGAGCATCTACAGTTTAGTTAACAACTTAAACAACATAACTCATACATAAGAAAGCATACTACTTAAAGTCTTGCCATGTGGACTACCCCTATGATAGTCACCCTTGCCTACTCTCCGTTATCGTCTGGCACAAGACCTGAAAAAAAATTGGGTGTAAAGGACTCAGCAAACTACGCTGAGTATGAACGTGTGCAGCCCGCATGTTACTGGGCCACACGACTAATTGGTCGAATATTATTAAGTCCATTTTACATGCTATGATAAAGCAGTAAAGCACACATCAGTACATCATGATATCATACACACTCATCGGTAGCATAGCAATATCAGCAAGCAACCAAGCCCATCTTGCAAGTAGCACAGCAATATCAATAAGCAACCAAGCACAACTTGCCAGTAGCATAACAATGTCAAACACGCAGTCCATCATAATAAGCTGCTAGTGTAGCAACAACAGTCAAGTAATTATAGGACGTGTGCGTAGGTACATTATACCGTCAATCCTCGCTATGGGATCATTCAAGAGATTGCGTATTGTTATCTTGTTCTCATTACATATGTTTTCCTTTCTTCTCTTGCACCGTCAATGTTCCCGAGACTTGGTGCTTTCCTTCCTTCTTTATTTCTTTTCTTATCTTTCTTTTGTTTCATTCATTGTTACTTAATGATCACATTTGTGATTTTTCTTATTTGCTTGGTTTCGTTACACATGTTTTCCTCTATTCTCTGGCACCGAGTCAGGGGATATAGATTAGATCCCGAGGCTTTATTATGTAGGTGCTAATCATTCCTTGTTTCTTCAAGGGTTACTTGTGAATTCTTTTATCACCGCACGTTGGAGGACGTCTCCTCCATAGCTAGTCCCCCATTCCCGACACCCAGGGTCAAGGAAGCGGAAGTCACCTCTAGACTCCAGGATAAGCTTCACCAATTTGTCACTCCCCCATTCCCGACACCCAGGGTCAAGGAAGCGGAAGTCACCTCTGGACTCCGGGATGTGCTTCACCAACTTGTCACTCCCCCATTCCCGACACCCAGGGTCAAGGAAGCGGAAGTCACCTCTGGACTCCGGGATGTGCTTCACCAAAATATATTCCATCATAGACGGTCGAAGGATCTGATGCAGATACCAACTCCCGATCATCCATACCGCGCGGCCCGAGCTGTTGTCTTCCCGGGTTATTCTCATGTTTCACAGTTGATACTTTTCGTTTCATTATCATTATAATCTCGACACCATAGTGGGTGTCATTAGCGGTCCTCTAAAGTTAGAGAGGATTCGTCTCTTTGTATAGTTCTTTTGTTTTGTCTACGTGGTT